>CM076570.1:978222576-978755076 GCA_034641835.2 Pinus albicaulis
GAAGAGGGTCTTTCCTTTCAACTATATTCTTAGTGTTAGGTTCCCGTGATTTGGCCGATTGGTGAGCCAAATGATGATGTAACATCAAACCAAGCTTTGGAGCCCAAGGACCTAGCCTTCCTGGACTCAGAGAGAGCTCTCTCTATTATATGTAAAAGATATCGGTGTGTTTGCTTATGTTGTTCTGATATTAGGCTAGTTATGAAGTGAGTTTTTTATTTTTGGTTTTTTTAAATTTGTGAGGGATAAAACTGATCAAAGATATAAACTGGATAACAAGATGTAGATAAACTGGGCTATGGGGTCAAAAAGGTCAAGGAAGCTATCAGATGATGATGTAAGGCTGCTGTAGGGCCGATTTGATTCACGGTAGAAGGGATCCTTGGGCAAAATGGAGTAAATGAACATCAAGTTTGTGAAAGACAAGGGATTTCAAGTGTAACTAGTTGATATCAGACATAAACATGTTATAGAAAGCCATTAATCATGCTAAATATAACTATGAGCTAATTAATACATAGAAATCAAACATTCCAGCCATGCATAGAAGTATAAGACCTTCTAACTTCGGGAAATGGCTATCAGACTTTGGGGAAAACACATAAGACGGACTAACAACTCAAAATACTATGCCGGAACGCCTAAACACAATCTCTAAGTTATTGGGCACTTTGACAAACAAGCTTTCATAGTCTTAGGCAAAGGGCTAGATCGGGACTAGGCCTCCTTGGTTCAACAAGATGATAAACTAATCAGTCAAAGAGATAGTTTTATGGACAGAACTATGGACAATCATAGGTAAGCAGGGCACACCATACATCCTACTCAACATACATAGAACTTGTAAATAAAACTAGCAACAACACCTTAAGTTACTAAAGAGTAGTTAAGAATTATTTAGTATGACTAAGGAAGAAGAAAACATAAAGCTATGAAGATTCAGGAATTTTGAGGTGCCTCCATGGGCATATCTCAAACTTAATCTCTACTGATATATAGCAGCAAGAAGCATGTATCATGAATGAAAACTAGAAGACAACAAAAAAGCAAGAAACACTATACCATTCTACCATGTCATGGAATCCATCACCAATCCTTCATCATTCATCAAAAGCATCCAAGAGGCAGTCCAAAATCATAACACAAGTATGTTCTTCAAAGCTCATATGACCAATATATTGATTCTTCTCTCAAGTTCAGCCTCCTTTTTTGTTTTAACCTTTGTAATGCTGCCTTGGTGTATCTCTTTGATATTTGAAAATGCGTTGGCTTCATTTGAGGGGTACTCCCTTTTTGAAATGATTTCGGCCACAGAGTTTTATATGCCCTTTAAAAAATGTCAATAAAATTTTCAACTCCTTTTCAAAGAAAACAAACACAGTTTTTCTCAAAAGGCCAGAACTCTGTCTATTTATGCACAGGTGTTTGAAAGGTGATTTCCAGTTTTGTTCCTTGGGTGACACTTTAACATCGAACTTCAAATTTTGAAAAATAACTCCATAACCTTCAAATCATCTCTGCTACTGTTTTTAATGATGCTGGTGATATTTATGAAATAAGGTAACCCTTCTTTAAGACGGTCAAGAAAATACCTGAAAACTGCTTTGTTTCCGAAAGGGTAGGTTTTGCATTGTCAACTTGCTTTGACAGCCTCGATGTTTGCTTGCTCCTTCAACCCTTTTCCTACTGTAGATGCCAAGTTGCTGCAGTTTTTCATAGCTTGCTATGGTCTTTTAAGAAGGGCACTTTTCACTACATTCCTCTGCTTCACAACACATTATATAACATCTCTGTTTATTGAATACTGGAAACTCGTTTTGTTTCAAACTATCCATAACACTGACTGTCCATGAAAATAAACTCTTTGCCTATTCATACACTTGTATGTCATTTGGGAACAAAACCTGAAATGCCTCCCATCATTTGTGATGCATATCTGAAAGGGAGACTTTTATGAACCAGGAAGAATAGGTCCCTTTGAAAAACAGTTATCATTTGCTTTGACCAGTGCATTGACCTTTTTGTAATAGAACCATTCCAAAGCTCAACTCTGTCCTCTGTTTTACCTTCTTGGTGATATTTTAAAGAGAAATCACTCAAGATCTGTTGAAGAGATTTGAAAGCTATTTTGTCATTTTAAAAGGAGGTGGTCTGTCTTCTTCCAACTTGTTTGATAATTTCTGCTTCCAGGTGATTTATAGGCTTCTCTTTGGATTGTAAGTGTCATCTTTTGGCTGCATCCATTCATACCATATTTCCCTGTTTACTTGAAAGGCACTCCTTTAGACTTCTTGGCATGTGAAAGTTAGGTGTTGTTTGACCCTTTCCCTTAGGAAACTGCCCCTTTTTTGTATCAATGGCCTTGCATATCCAAACTGTCTCCTGTCCACTATGAGGTATAGTTTGACAGACATTTTCTTATGGGTAGGAAAGCCAATACTTTTTGAGACATAAACACCATCTGTCACCTGTGTAAAGAATTTTGCTTTCTTTCTTTGTCTCTTTCCACTGCATCTTTTGATCAATCAGTCTTCAAAAACATTCAATGCCTTGGCCATCTGCTCATGAACGAAGGAGGCCCTTCACTTGGAAAAGTATCTGAAGATTGTTTGATAAACCTGTTTGACAAAGATTTTCCTTGGATGTGATGGTAAGCAAACAACTTGAAAAACATCAATACTGGCACCTCTGCTTGCAATCACTACTGTGCTTCAGAAAAACCCTAGTCAAGGTGTTACTGTCTCACTGTACTGCCCTGAGGGGAACTGAAATGTCATCATTTACTTTGGTCAACTTATGACAAAATATTTGAAAGATAATCCCTGTGACTATGGAGGTCAGTACCCTTTGAAAAACAAACAACCTTTCTTCTGCCTGTGTGATGACATGATCTGTCAGCATCTCTTCAATTTGGTCTTGTGGGAAAGCAAGCTGCCTATGATTAGAATTGTTTTTACTCATGATATGCCTTTCTAAAGTTTAACAATTCACATGATTTGAAAACTTCTCATGACCTCCTTTACAAGACCCAACTCTGTTTTCCTTTGAACTTGCATACTTCAGACTCTATCCCTGTTATGATCATCACTCACACTCAGAAATCCTGGAGTCATTGTTTCACTGTTCAGTAAAAAGAAAACCTGGACTTTTGCAATACTTAAAGTCAATACTGGCCAGTGCCCTCTACTTGTAGATGAAGGAGGCGCCCTAACCCTCTGATTGTAAAGGAAGGAGGTTCTGGGCCATGACAATTTACCAGTTTGCTATGACAGTGGTGTCTTTCTCTTACTATGATTCTCATGCTGGAAGAAAAATGCAAGGTCTTGATGAGTGATTCTCTATTTTGCAGATATATCTCAGGCTTATGTTACATTTAGAAGCAGTTGTTCTTCTAACTGTAGATTCAATCATTTCCTCCTGAGATGAAGTTATATTTCCTGTCTTGTAGAATCCATAAAACACTGTAAAACACCTAATAATCAGCTTGAGACTGGGGTTTATGCAGTGCTGAGACCTAGGGGTATAAGTGGCGCGACTTAGAGCTGTTGTTAATTTTATTTGCAGAGTGGGAGGTCAGTCATGTTTGGTCTATAGCAGATGGAGGCTTTTTGGCTTTTTGATGATTGCCAAGGGTAAAATGTCTTAAAGCACCACTTCGTAACATAGGGGAAACTGTTTGAAACAGACTTGGACTTTTCTTTTTGGAGCTGATGGGCAGACCAGTAGGGCTGAAGCTAGAAAAAATAGTGATAATGGATTTTAACTTTGACAAGGGCGGACTGAAACGTAAGAAGGCGAAAAAATTTTTATGAGGGTTTTCTAGATGACAGATTGACATATGGAATTCAGCTTCTAGAAAACTCAGCTATGGATATAGTCATCACTAACATGTAAAAAATATTGATGGCTAACACTTAGTAGGTATGACCCCATGATGAAGATCATCACGAAGTATTTATCTTATGAAGGGAGGTTCTCTAGACTTTACACTTATCACATTATACCACTCATGCACTCCACAAGAGTTAAATTGCTCAATATCCCATACTATCTTTTAGGGAGCATAGAAATAATGTCATACATTGTGAAAAAGAGAGAGTTTTACTAGCATATGAATAATATTTTCTACCACTCCTTGACCAAAATCATTGTCCTCCATCAGCTTAACCAGTTGAACATTTCACGGGACACATTCATAGTAAATGACATGTTCACTTCTCTACAAGCTCCACATGCTGAAGATGTGCCTTATTCATCTCACCCTACTACATTTATGATTCCATCTCATCCCATAATTCCTACCATTTCATCACCTATGTCCACTTCACCTACTCCATCACCATCACCACCATCATCACCATTTTATGAGCAGGATGAGTTACCTAGCAAAGTTGAGGTCAGCAAGCCTAAAGAGGCTAAAATGAGCACAATGGCAAAGACATATCAGAGAGGGCATAGGCAGGTTTTTACCCCACAGATTTTGGGAGGGGCCTTGCCTTCTTCACCAACAATGCAGGTATAGATGGGCAAACAAAAGATGACAGAGAAATATGTACATGAGGCAGACATTCATTATGAGGATGACCCCCATGAGATAGAGGCAGGTTTTGACCTTGTTGATTTAGATGATGAGCATGATGATGAGGCCTCAAAAATTATTATCAAGAAAAAATATGACTAACTCAGGGAGCTTCAGACCAACTTAGAGAGATTTAAGTTTTTCATTGCATACTATGAGCAAGAAAATGAACAACCAAGACCAAGCAAGCCATCATGGAGATTCATCTTATCAAGTAAAAGAGGGAAGAAAACAAAGAAAATTCCTTGCTTGATGAGGCTTATGAAAGATATGGTGAAACCAATGAGGTAGAAGAACAAGTGTTGAGAAGAAGGCCTAAGACTAGAGGCTGAAAAGAGCTCTAGAACTAGAGAGGCAAAAGGATGTTGAGCTTGCTAATAAGCTCATTTTGAATGAAAAATTTTCCATCGTTGTCAGTTAAAACAGAGAGAAATGGCTTGACAGGGCCAACCAGCATCTTGAGAATATCCTGGAGATGGAAAACAAGGACATGACATATTTTTTAAAGAGGGCTAAGAACTACTTCAAGAAAAACCAAATTGCAAGCTCAAAGCTACAAAAGGCCAAATCAAGGCTTGAAACCCTAACCAAGAAAATTGAATGGGACAAGATTGATATTCTCACTGAGGAATCTATCATATCCTATTACACCTCATCATCATCCCACAACAAAAAATTTCAAGAAATTTGGGCAAATTTTGGAAATTTTGGAAATTTTTAAGATTTTGGCAATTTAACACAATCAAACTAGCAAAAGCGTAGCGCCCTAGGGACCTCCAGTGGAGAAACTGAAACCAACATTATATTTAGAAGGCCAAATAAAATAAGGAAAACCACTTTATAAAACTTTTTTGGGTCAACAGGGCAGTCAAAAAGTAAAAAAACACCCAAAAAGTGACCGTTCTGCCCTATTTTGGAGGTTGGCACTGTGCTTTTGAAAATTCTTGGTAGAATGAAGTTTTGGAGGGAAAAACCTTGACCATTTTAGAAACTGGGGACATATTTGGAAAATATACAGGACATTCTTTCCAATGAGCTATCCTGAGCTCAATTTGGACCCCTGGAACCCCATCCAAAATGGAGCCGAAGTTGGTGTTGCGCTTTTGACAAATTTTCTGAGTTTGCTGATATTTTCCAATTTTCTCATTTTGACCATGGTCAATGGGATTTTTACCATTTTAAATAATGAATGTAAAATTAATTATGATTTGGTTGACTTACCTAGGGGTAAATACATTAGGTGAAAAGTTTTGATGACATGTAATGATCAGTTTGCAAAAAGTGAGAGATGATTCAGTTTGACCTCCCTACACTCTAGGTATTCAGCTCAGTTTTTGGTGGAAAACCTCCTCAAATTAGGAATTCAACCCCTGAGGTTGGGAGAGGTTGTTTGAGGTCTATATAATGTACTTTTTGACTCATTTAACAGGTTGGATGTTGTTGCATTGATCAGAGATTCTAGTGTAATCAGTATTTGGCAGGAAATTGACGAAAAGGTTGCATCTACTTCTTTGTGATACCTGTGGTGTGGAAATTTTTCATTGTTATTCTTATGTATAATTATGTATGAATGTTTTGTTTCATGATCCCTTTCATTTCTATGATATCCTAGTTTTCAAGTTGATAAACAAAATACATCTCTCATGCTCTATTTTTTGAAAATCTTCATAGTTTGTTCATCTTCTTTAGTTTAGAAAGAATTCATGCTTAGCCTTTCTCTTTCCAACTCCTCATCAGTCTGGTCCATCTCACCCTAAAACCATAAATTTTTAGGTGTTCTACCTACCATTCCCCATTGAATCTCTGCAACCCTAATATTATTTTCCTTGACCTATCCTCTTTGACCTAATCCTCATCCAACAACCCAATTCAAACAACAAACCCCTATACTCATACCTAGCCTAAAACCCCAATTATTCTAGCCCTCTAGCTGTGGCTTTGTGGAGAGAACCCTCTCCAGTTTGGTAGGGCTAGATACCAAACTAAAATATTGGTCTGTCATTACTTCTGTTTTGACTCTTTCTCAGCCTTAGAGATCTGGTGGAGTGATAACAATCTGATTAGTTGTGGCATGTTCAATGCAGTCGGGGTTTAGCTATGTTGGTGTGAGTTGTTCTACCATGCCCAATGTGTCTAGTAATGGTGGAAATTAGGGTTGACAGTGGTCCACGTTGAACACTGGGTGCATACCAAGGAATGGAGGAATACTGAGCTCGAAGGCATTGTCCCTGACAACCTTGGTGATAGTGTATGGCCCATATCAGAGCAGGTGAAACTTTTGGTGGGGTCTAGAGAGGCACTCCTTCTGCAAATGTAGCCAAAATTTTTTGCCCACCTGGAATTTGTGTGGCACCTGATGCTAATCATGTCGTTGCTTGTACTTAGCATTGGATCTGTCTAATAAGTCATGGACTTGCCAGTGAATTTTTTGAATGCGCTCAAAGAATTTTTTCACCTTGTCGGCTTCAGACTAGACATGAGCCAAATTTTCCTGAGTAGATGCAAATGGTATGGCCACATCAATGGTACATAGTGGCTGGAATCCCAAGCCCACTTGAAAGGGGCTCTATCTAGTTGAGCTTTGAAGAGCCCGATTATAACTGTGTTGGACATAGGGGAGGCTTTCATCCCATGTGTGTCGATGCTTCGAGTTGTACATGTGCATAATGTGTATGATCATCCTGTTGACGACCTCTATTTGGCCATTAGTTTGGGGGTCAAAATTTGTGGATTTAGTGATCTTGGTGTACAACATCGACCAGAGACATGACCAAAATGTTCTGAGGAACCTGTTGTCTTGACCTGAGATAATGGACCGTGGGATCCCAAAGTGTACCCACACTTTCTCAAAGAAGAGTTTAGTAGTGGATTCTTCTATGATATTATTCTTGAAAGCCTCCAGAATGGCCATCTTATAGAATCTATCGACAACCACAAAAACGCAGTTGTTTCCTTGCTTGGTAGAAGTAAGGTCCGCCATGTAATTCATGGAGATGGATTCCCACGACCAAGTGGGGTAGGCAATGGAGTATATAGGCCTTGATTCTTGATGGTCGGTTTGGAAATGGCACAGGAAGTGCATGATCTGATGTACTTCCCGACATCATGTCAAAGGTTCGGCTAATAGAAATACTTCTACAGTATTACCATTGTTTTCTCGACCTTGAAATTTCCAGCGACGTGACTGTATTGCGCTTCCAAAATCATCTTTGAATGCTCACTTGATTGCTTCTTGATGGTCGGTTTGGAAATGGCACAGGAAGTGCAGGATCTGATGTACTTCCCGACATCATGTCAAAGGTTTGGCTAATAGAAATAATTCTACTGTATTACCATTGTTTTCTCGACCTTGAAATTTCCAGCGACGTGACTGTATTGCGCTTCCAAAATCATCTTTGAATGCTCACTTGAAGGAACATAGAGGTGTCCTAGGTGGCATAACAGTGCATCCTGGAGGGTAAATTTTGGAACTTTCTTACCCACCAGGAGTGTCTAGTTTGCGTTGCCGAATTATGGATAACTTTTGTAGAGGTGCAGCCAAATCGGAGTATTGTTCCCACAAGAGTCAAGGACAATGGTTAACGCCACGATCGACAGTCGGCTGAGGCAGTCTACAATATTATTAGTGTTTCCCTTCTTGTACTTGATGTTTGAATGGAACTATTGTAGGTATGTGGCCCATTTATGATGGAAATCGTTCTGAAACTTCCCTTGTGTTTGTATGAACTGCAGGAATTGGTGATCAACGTGGATGATCATTTCCTTCTCTAAAATTTAATGCTTCCATTTTCGGCAGGCCTGCATAATGGAATAAGTCTTTGTCATAGGTGGTATTCTTTCAAATTGTTTATGAAAGTGTCTCAATGTGATATGCCACTGGATGCCACTATTGAGTAATTAGTACCCAAATATCATAGTCAGAGCAATTTATCTTGATATCAAATGGTTGTTTCAAGTCTGGTAATGTGAGCACTAGTGCAGAGTAGAGGTTATGCTTCAACATTATGAACGCCTTCTATTGAGATTCATACCAAAATAATTTTTCTTTCGCTCCTCCCTTGGTGACTTGACTCAGAGTCCAAGTGATATGAAAGAACCCCAACAAGAAACTACAGTAGAAATTGGCAAGAACCAGAAAGTTGCATAGCTTTGTTAGAGTGGTTGGGACTGACCAATCCCGAATAACCTGGATCTTGGTTAGGTTCAAATGAACCTCCTACTCATGAATAATGTACCCCAAATATTAAACATGGTTCATGCCAAAAGTGCATTTCTCTAAATATGACACAATTGTGTTGCCACAGTGTTTGGAGGACATGTCGAATGTGGTGGAGGTTCTCTTCCAAACTCTGGTTGAAGATCAAGATGTCATCCAAATACACTACCCTGAATGATTTTGTGAGTGGTCAGAAGATATCGTCCATAAACCTTATGAATTTTTCCAGAGAATTATTCAACTTGAAAGGCATGACCAACCATTCAAAAATGCCCTCCTTGGCTTTGAAGGTAGTCTTCCATACATCGAAGGGTTTGATTGGTCCCTGGTGATACCCGGACTTCAAGTCAATCTTGATGAAATATCTGGCCCCCTTGATTTGGTTAAGAAGGTCATCAATCCATGGGATCATATATCTATTCCAGACAATGATCTTGTTTAATTCATGATAGTAAATACAGAGTCTCCAAGTCCCATCCGTATTCTGCACCAACACGATCAAGATCCCACAGGGTGATGAACTGGACCGGATGTGACCCTTCTGAAGCTACTCTTGAATCTGCCTCTTGATTTCTTCGTTCTCCAGAATAGAGCACTTATATATTAGTCCGTTATTTAGCAGCATGCCTAGGGTCAGATCGATGGAGTGCTTGACCTGACAGTGCATAGACACCCCTACAGGCAAGGTGAATATGTCCATGTAATCCTCCATGACCTTGTCCATATGTTGTTGTCGTGCAGAGGAGCCCTTCCTAGAGGTCATGGCCACAGTCTATTCTTTCCCTGAGGGTAGATCATAAAGAAAAAAATTTATCGATTGGGAAAATGAGCTTACTGCATTGCTTCATGGTGAGCAAAGATATGGTGGTAGGCGGTGCTACCTCCATTATCTTTTACACCTTATTACCCAAAGTAACGATAACAACGTGAGTCCGAGACTCATATACAACATGTTTCTTCCACAAGTATGGTTGGCCTAATAATACATCACAAACTTCAAGAGGAGAAACATCACATAATACCTCATCCGTGAAGGGATTGATCTTGTAGGGAAGATGACACTATTGGCTGACGCGAATATCTTGTCCTCGGTGAAGCCACCTAATGATGTATGGTTGTGGGTGTGATGTGATCAAAAATCCCAACCGCTTTATAACCTATGCTGAAATGAGGTTATTTTGGCTCTTGTTGTTGATAATAAACTATAACGAGGAAAAATTCACCGACATCTGGGAATGGAAGAGGCGATCCCCCTCCTCTGGATCTTTGGGTTCTTCCTTTCGGATCTTAGTGGTGGCAACGGTGGCACTGGGCTCTGCATCGATAATCTTCTTCCCTTTGTCATTCCTATTGTTGAGTTTTAACTCAGATTCGAAACATGCATATGATTCGAAAGCCTTTAGCTCGGCCACCAATGACTGCTTGGCCCAAAACTCGCTTGTGTTGTAAATGGAGCTCTTATGGAACTCACACCACTTTCCCATGTCCTTCTTTGGCTTCGTGGTGTTGCTATTCTACTAGGTCCCTATAATACTAGTGTATCCCCTCAATGCTATTGTTAGTATAGCCCCCTTACTCTTATTTTTGTGCCTATGTAGTCCCCATATTGTTATTATTGCACCCCATAGAAGCCCACTAATGTTATTGTTGTGCCCTTACATTTTTATTGCTATGTAGGCTAGGATTATATTGTGACCCATTGGGATCCTATATATAGAAAGGAGGTTTTATCATTTGTATCATCAAATAATTATTCATTTATTTAATGTAAATGAGGTTTCCCCCTTGAAGTGGATAATTTTGAAGTTTTTTATCTATCTTTTCTTCTATTTTATGAGTCGATTGCATAAAATTTGGTATTAGAGCTTTGGATTCTAGGGTTTCACTGTTGCAAAAAGGTCATCTTTGAATTTTCACTATAACTTTGTTTCTACGAAGGTTTAAAAGCTATAAAAAAAACCCATTTGAGCTTAAAACTGGACGAATGTGGTGTAAACAATTCAGATCTTGGTTCACTATATTTGCAGAGATATGATCTAAGGAAGTTAGGAATTTTTGTAGGATCCAGAATTTCATCTCAAACAGGTGGCCACGGTAAAATCACCATAAATTTTCTTTCAGAAATTAGATTATAATTCTGTAAAAAATTCCAAAACTTGCACATACTTTAGTTTCTAATGTATCGATTTCAGAGCCAAAGGTTAAAACAATGACACGTGGCACACCGTACAAGTTCGCTCTGCTGAACCATCCTATAACTAGGCCATTGTGGAATATTGGGCATAACTTTATCTTGAATAATCCAAATTATGTCTGACATGTGGAATTGGAAAGAACACTCAAAGGGCTACCACAGAACCAAATTTAGGATATTGGAGATCTGAAATTATAGAGTTACAACCGTTTCAATATCGAGATCCTAAACGCAAGAAAAACGCGTGTATTTAAAAAAAAAAATTTGCTTTGTTCGAAAAACCAGTTTGAAGTGATTCCAGGGGCATATTGAAGCACATAAATCTATATTGGGTTCTAACATGCCTACAAAAAATAATTCTACACCCATTAATCCCTCAGAAAACTCTACTATGACTCATGAAGAGGAAGAATTGTAGCACGATATATCAAAATTACGGGACCAAGAGGAACAAATTTTGAACTCACAAATAGAAACCAAAGATGAACTAAAAGGTGACATCGATGGTTTAAAAGTAGACATGGAAGCTAAGATAAATGGTATAGAAGAAAAACTTGAAGGTTTGAAGGAAGGTTTGGCAAATTTTCTACGAGAAAAGCTTCCTAATGGTGAAAAGGTAGTAGAGGAAACTCATGATGAGAAAAAAAGAAATGTTAATCATGATTTCATAAACTCTAACGTTGGATAAAAACCATCCACATTCCAAATATAGATATGAGGAAGTTTGATGGCAAGGATCTGATAACATGGATACTACAAATGGAGCAATACTTTGAACTCCATAATGTGCAACTCACACAAAAGGTACACATTTCAACTTTATATTTAGAAAAAAATCAGTTTGTATGGTATCGATGTCTTTGTTCTCGTAAACCAATTTCCACTTGGTCAATTTTTACGGCGGAAATGATAGCACATTATGAGGATAGAAAGAGAAACATCTTCTTTACCTAATTGATAAATCTCAAACAAAAGGTTTCAATGATGGAGCACATTGGGGACTTCCAAAAATTGAATATAAAGGTAAAAGATATTCTAGAGGAACATAGGATTGATGTCTTCATAGAGACTTTAAAGGATAACATTCAACAAGAGGTTCACCTTTGGGAACCTAATACATTGGAAAAGGAATTCAGGTTGGAAAGAAAAATTGAAAGAAAAATTATGGCAACAAGGAAGCATACCACTAACAACTATAAAGATGGAAGTATTGATACTCCTAGCCTTCCAAAACCTACAAGGTTGACACCACAACAGTTGGAAGAAAAAAGAGAAAAAGTGCTCTGTTACAGTTGTGATATAAAACATACTAAAGGTCATAAGTGTGCTGAGAAGAAATTATTTTACATAGATTGTGAAGAGGAGGAAGAAAAGGAACAAGAAACTTCAAAAGAAGAGGATATACACCAGGAACTAGCCTTAGAGAAAGAAGATATGAATCTGACCATATCTTGTAATGCATTAGCGGGAGTTACCACTCCTCAAAATCTCAAGATAGAAGGAAACATCATGAAGAACAAGGTAATAGTGTCTATTTATTCAGGTAGTACCCATAATTTTATTCATTGTAAGATAGCCAAGGAATTGAATTTCTTCCTATATCTCGCACTAGAGTGTCAAGTGATGATTGCAAAGTTCCATAATATCAAGCTAAACATAGGGGAATATGTATTGAATAGCCCAATTATTTCCATTCCAATGGGTGGTGTTGATGTGGTACTAGGAGTTCAATGGTTACAATATTTTGGTTCGATAAATTTTAATTTTCAAGAACATTTCTTGATTTTTTTGTGGAAGGAAAGGAAGTTGAATTAACAGGTATTAAACGGAAACCAGAAAATATAATCAACTCTACTGGCATGAAAAATATTCTAAAGAAAGAACAATGAGGGATAATTGCACAATTATGCTCACTAGAGTTTCAAACATCAAAATCATCTATTTCTCCAGATCTCCAAAAAGTATTAGACAATCATTCCAAGGTGTTTGACACTCCCAAACGACTCGCACCTATTCGTGATCATGATCATGCTATTCATTTGATTCTAGGAAGTGTTTCTCCAAAAGAGTGATATTGAACATATGGTTGCAGAAATGCTAGAGGTTGGTATAATTAAACCTAATCAAAGTTCTTTCTCTACTCGAGTAGTATCCGTGCACAAGAAGGATGGATCATGGAATTTTTGTCTGGAATATAGGGAGCTTAAAAATCCCACTATTAAATATAAATTTCCCATCCCTGTCATTGATGAATTATTTGATGAATTACATGGAGCAATTTATCTCACCAAGCTGGATCTTCGTTCTGGATATCAACAAATCATAATGAAGACTGAAGACATTTCGAAAACAACATTCAAAACTCATGAGGGTCATTATGAATTTTTGGTCATGCCTTTTGGCCTTACTAATTCACATTCCACATTTCAAGGTTCAATGAATTCCATTTTCAAACCCTTAGAAAATTTGTGTTAATATTTTTTGATGATATACTAATCTACAACAAGTCTTGGAAGGATCATGTTCAACATGTTGACAGGGTGCTCAAACTATTAGAGGAAAAACAATTATATGCAAAAACCTCCAAATGTTTCTTTGGAGTACAGGAGGTGGAATATTTGGTTCATATTGTATCTCATGAGGGTGTTAAGGTAGACCCTAACAAGATTAAATCCATTAAGGAATGGAAAATACCCACAACCATAAATCACCTTCGAGGTTTTTTGGGGTTAAAATGGTATTATCGCACATTTGTTAAGAATTATGGGAGAATATTGACACCTTATAACATCATTACTGAAGAAAGATGGATTTTTTTAGACTCTAGAAGAAACTAAGGCCTTTGAACATCTTAAAGAGGCAATGTGTCAATCACCAGTCTTAGCTACGCCAGACTTCACAATTTTTTTTATTGTGGAATGTGATGCCTCAAGAAATGGAATTGGTGTGGTTTTAATGCAAAAAGGAAGACCCATTGCTTTTGAAAGTCATCCAATCAAATGAAAGTATTTATAGAAACCTATTTAAGAGAAGGAAATGTTGGCAATACTACATGCACTAAAGAAATTGCGACCTTACCTAATGGGAAGACACTTCAAGGTAAAAAAAAATCATGATAGTCTTAAATACTTTTTGGAACGAATATTATCTTCAAAAGAGTAGCAAAAAAGGGTCACTAAGATGTTGGGTCATGACTTTGAAATAATCTACAAAAAAGGGAAGCAAAATCTTGTTGCAGATACACTCTTTAGAAAGGATGAGGATGTGGAACCATTGCTTTGTGCCATTTCTATTATTTGACTTGAGTGGATAACCAAGGCAAGGGATGAATGGAAGAATGATGAAGAGGTGTGGACACTCATTCAAAATTTGCAGCAATATCCTAATACATCTGAAACATTTAGCTGGAAAAATGATTCATTATGGTACAAATATCGCTTATATCTTTGTAGGAATTCCAAACTCAAACAAAATATTATTTTGGAATTGCACACCTCTACCTTAGGAGGGCACTCGGGAATTTTGAAAACTTACCATAAGGTCAAGAAGGATTTTTTTGGGACGGCCTTAAATCTGATATTCAAAATTTTGTGGTAGAATGTTTGGTTTTCCAACAAAATAAAGTTGAGACAATTAAAACCCCAGTTCTATGACAACCTTTATCCATTCCAAGTCAATGTTGGGAGGAGGTTTCAATGGATTTTATCACATGTTTACCCAAGTCCGAAGGAAATACTGTCATCATGGTGGTTTTTTACAAACTTACCAATTATGCACACTTTTGTGCATTACCTCATCCATTTAAATCTAGTACAGTTGCTACTACATTTATGGAAACAATTCAAATTCTACATGGAAATCTAAAGATCATTGTAAGCGACAGAGATCCCATTTTTACAGGAAAATTTTGGACGATATTATTTTCTTGTTTGGGTACTCAATTACCTCATAGCTCATCATATCATCCTCAATCTAATGAGAAAATTGAGATAATTCACAAATGTTTGGAAGGATATATTCATTGCTTTGTACATGATAAACAAACACAATGGGTCAAGTGGTAACCTCTAGCTGAATGGTGGTATAACACTTCCTTCCATACTGCAGCAAAAATGACCCCATTTAGGGAACTTTATGGATATCATCCACCGTCCATCACATCACCTTTAAGAGAAAATTCTAAGGTTCAAGGAGTGGAAGATCACATCAAGCATCAACAACAATTTCTCCAAATCTTAAGGGATAACCTCACTTTGGCACAGAATCGAATGAAACAACGGGCATATCAACATCGTAGCGAAAGAAGTTTTGATGTAGGAGACTGGGTATTTTTACGACTACAAGCATACAAAAAAATGTCCCTAAAGCAAGCTAAGCCAAATAATAAATTATCACCAAAGTATTATGTTCCTTACAAGGTGTTTCAAAATATTGGTACTATGGCATACAAATTGGAGCTTCTTGCAGCTTCCCAAGTGCACCAATTTTTCCATGTTCATGCTTAAAGAAGGTTATAGGTGACAAGCTCCAAGTTCAAACAAAATTTCCATAACTTGACAAAGAAGGAAAAATCATATTGGAACCTGAAGCAGTCACAAAAACAAGAACTCGACAACTATGGAATCGGTCAATTTCAGAGTATCTCATTAAGTGGAAGAATTTACCCGCTGAAGATTCGACATGGGAGGATGATAATTTTATATAGAAGCATACAAAACTACTCACACATTGAGGACACACTTTTTTGAAGGAGAGGGGCATGCTAGGTCCCTATAATACTAGTGTATCCCCTCATTGTTATTGTTATTATAGCCCCCTTATTGTTATTGTTGTGCCCATGTAGTCCCCATATTGTTATTATTGTGCCCCATAGAAGCCCAATAATGTTATTTTTGTGCCCTTACGTTGTTATTGTTATGTTGGCTAGGATTATATTGTGACCCATTAGACTCTTATATATAGAAAGGAGGTTTTGTCATTTGTATCATCAAAGAATTTTTCATTTATGTAATGTAAAGGAGGCTTCCCGCTCGAAGTGGATAATTTTTAAGTCGTTGATCTATCTTGTATTCTATTCTATGAGTTTGCTTGTGGCTTTGATGATTTGTCTTAGGTCGCCCCACCTTGTCCGTGTCCTTTCTTCCGTGGTTTGGGGGCACCTTTCCCTTGCTTCTGATTCACAGATCCAAAGTCTCGCTTCTTCTATTTTAAATTTTTCTCAATCTTGGCATCATACTAGTATGTTGCACCAAGTGAGGAGATGTCAAGGATATCCATTTCCTCCTGGATGTATCTCTGCAGAAAAATGAGGTACTTAAGCACCAAATGTTTCTCCAAATATTTGATACCCAACTTTGTGCGCATGTTATGGAAAAAATTCGTCAACTCATGCACATATTGATCCCTTTGTTGCCACAACGTAGTCCATTGTATGTAGTTTTACTCATAGCTCCCCACAGGGTATTATTGTTCCTTGATAAAATCTCATAAAAAATTCCAAGAGAGTATGACTGAGAACAAGGAGGATTCCTACTCATCCTTTTTCTCACAGTAGGTTTCCCACTAGTCCTCGACATGGGGGGGGGGACTTTGAGAAGTGCTAAAGTAATATTTCCTCGATTGGAAAAGTCATGAACCAAAAAATATCCTTCTAATAGATGCATCCATATATCTAAGTCATCTGTATATATTTGGCCCTAAAATATGGGAATGTCGAAGTTAACTTGTACCTTAAAAGGAGTGGTGCCTCCAGAGTGGCTTCCCAAAGAAGATCCGTCGTAGGTGGGTAGTTGTTGAAGGATTTGGGAAAAGTTATCCATCATTGCGTTCCTCTGTTTCACGAAGGCCTCCTCGAGAAATATTTTGATAGGATCTCCAGCTCCCTCATATTTATTTTCCTCCACCATCGAAGGTTGTCAGAGTTTGTGAGGCTGATCTTGCAAAGGTTCAACCAGATCGAGCCCTAAATCCTTATACCCCGATCTCGTTGGGGACATGCAAAGAAAGACTGAGAAGGAGCAGACCACTCTGATACCACTAATATAGATTTATGTAGGAATGTAATCAAATACATAAATAAACATAAACAAAAATATGTAGCAGAAAATATACTTCATTTCATTAATATCAAATAACTAAAATAAGCTTACAGATAGAATAGAAATAAACTAGCTCAGGAAACGATAACTTTAAGATATGTGGAAGCTACATGCCTCTAAACTATGTTACAATGAGGCTCGAACGATTATTTATTATTGAGACAAAATGGAAAACCCAAAATATCCAAAAACCTAACACTAGGAGATGAAGCGCTAAAACTATGGGCCTCATTTGGGTAAATTGGTACATCAACTTCCCGGGGTCACAAATTTGGCATACGATATTTGTTTAATGTGCACAATACCTCATTAGAAATATTTGTCTAAGCACTACAACTTTAGAGTAACCAATATGGTGCAAGACCAATAATGATCCCGATTTTCCCAAAAAACATCGTTTTAGGCCTAAAAATAGCTCTGGAAGTTCAAGTCATGAAAAACTACCAAAAATAGTAAATTGTGCTACAATTAAAGAAACTAGAAAACTGAAAGAAACAATGGTGGGGCTCTAAGTGGAATAGGCGGTAGGCCACAAATATCCACCTACTTCATTTAGAAACTCATTTTTATGCAATTGAATGTTGTGTAACCAGCTCCAAAAATAGAAGAAAAAAGATATCAACGCCTTAGAAATAAGCCACTTCGAGGGGGCAACCTCCAATACATTACATAAATGAACAATTCTTGGATGATACAATTTACAAAACCTCCTTTCTATATATAGGAGTCCATGGGGCCATAATGTAATCTCAGGGCTACAATGTAATCCCTAGCTGACTTCAATAATAATAATTTAAGGGCACAATAATAACAAAAATGGGGGTTACAAGGGTACAATAATATCAATAAGGGGGGTTAATTAAGAATAATAAGGGACTATACTAGTAATATAGGGACCTAACATGTCTCTCTCCTTCAAAAAGTGTTGTCCTCAACGCTTTGAGTAGCTCAAGGTGTTTTGTATAAAATTCTCATCCTCCCATGTAGAATCTTCGGGTAAGTTCTTCCACTTGATGAGACAGCTCAAATTGATCGATTCCGTAGTTGTCGAGTTCTTTGTTTGCTGCAGACCGTCTCAGTTCCTATAGCCATTCCTCCTCATCAAGTTCAAAATATTGCTTAACCAAATATTTAATTATCCTTCTTTTGCTGTACTAAACATGGAAAACTAGATGTACTCGTGAAGAAGCAGGAAGCTCCAATTTGTATGCCATAGTACCAATCTTTTGCAACACCTTGTAAGGACCATAGTACTTTGGCGATAATTTATTATCCTTCTTAGCTTGCTTGAGGGACATTTGTTTATATGGTTGTAGCCGTTAAAATACCCAATCTCCTACATCAAAACTTCTCTCGCTGCGATGTTGATCTGCCTGTTGTTTCATTCGATTTTGTGCCAAATTCAGGTTATCCTTTAAGAGTTGGAGAACTTCTTGCTGATGCTCGATGTGATCTTCCACTGCTTGAACCTTCGAATTTTCCCTTAAAGATGATGTGATGGATGGTGGATGATATCCATAAAGTGCCATAATTGGGGTCATTTTTGCTGCAGTATGGAAGGAAGTGTTATACCACCATTCAGCGAGAGGTAACCACTTGACCCATTGTGTTTGTTTATCAGATACAAAACAACGAAGATATCCTTCCAAAAATTTATTTACTATCTCTATTTTACCATCAGATTGAGGATGATAAGATGAGCTATGAGCTAATTGAGTACCCAAACAAGAAAATAACTCCGTCCAAAAATTTCCCGTAAAAATGGGATCTCTGTCGCTCACAATAAACCTTGGGCTTCCATGTAGCTTTTGAATTCTATCCACAAATGTAGTAGCAACTGTACTTGCTTTAAATGGATGAGATAATGCACAAAAGTGTGCATACTTGGTAAGTCTATCAACTACCACCATGATGACATTCTTTCCTTCGGACTTAGGTAAACCTGTGATAAAATCCATTGAAATCTCCTCCCAACGTTGACTTGGAATGGATAAAGGTTGTAGAAGTCCCGGGGTCTTAATTGTCTCCACTTTATTATGTTGGCAAACCAAACATTCCGCCACAAACTTTTGAATATCAGATTTAAGGCCATCCCAAAAAAATTCTTTCTTCACCCTGTGGTAAGTTTTTAAAGATCCTGAGTGTCCTCCTAAAGGAGAAGTGTGCAATTCCAGAAGAATCTTTTGTTTTAGTTGGGAATTCTTACAAAGATATAAGCGATCTTTGTACCATAAGGAATCATTTTTCCAACTAAATGTATCAGATGTACTAGGATCTTGTTGCAACTTTTGAATGAGTGTCCATACATCTTTGTCCTTCTTCCATTCATCTCTTGCTTCGGTTATCCAATCTGGTTGGATAATAGAAATGGCACAAAGCAATGCTTCCACCTCTTCATTCTTTCTTGAGGGTGCATCTGCAACAACATTAAGCTTTCCTTTTTTGTAGATTATTTCAAAGTCATAACCCAACATCTTTGTGACCCATTTTTGCTGCTCTTCTGAAGATAGTCTTTGTTCCAAAAAGTGTTTGAGACTATCATGATCAGTTTTTACCTTGAAGTGTCTTCCCATTAGGTAAGTTCACCATTTCTTTAGTGCATGCAGTATTGCTAACATTTCCTTCTCATAAATAGGTTTACGTAAATACTTTCCTTTGATTGGACGAATTTCGAAAGAAATGGGTCTTCCTTCCTACATTAAAACCACACCAATTCCATTTCCTGAGGCATCACATTCCACAATAAATGTTTTTGTGAAGTCTGGCGTAGCTAAGACCGGTGCTAGGCACATTGCCTCTTTAAGATGTTCAAAGGCCTTAGTTGCTTCAGGAGTCCATGAAAATGCATCTTTCTTCAATAATGTTGTTAGAGGTGCTGCTATTCTCCCATAATTCTTAACAAACTTGCGATAATAGCCTGTTAACCTGAGAAATCCTCGCAACTGCTTTATTGTCTTGGGGAATTTCCATTCCTTAATGGCTTTAATTTTGTTAGGGTCTACTTTCACACCCTCGTGAGATATAATATGACCCAGATATTCCACCTCTTGTACTCCAAAGAAACATTTTGATGTTTTTTCATATAATTGTTTCTCCTGCAATAGTTTGAGCACCCTGTCAACATGTTCAACATGATCCTTCCAAGACCTGCTGTAGATTAATATATCATCAAAAATACTAGCACAAATTTTCTAAGGAAGGGTTTGAAAATGGAATTCATCAACCCTTGAAATGTAGAAGGTGCATTGGTAAGGCCAAAGGCATGACCAAAAATTCATAATGACCCTCATGAGTTCGAAATGCTGTTTTTGGAATATCTTCAGTCTTCATTCTAATTTGATGATATCCTAAATGAAGATTCAACTTGGTAAAATAAATTGCTCCATGTAATTCATCCAATAATTCATCAATCACAGGAATGGGAAATTTATCTTTAATGGTGAGCTTATTGAGCTCCCTATAATCCGAACACATTTGCCATGATCCATCCTTCTTGTGTACCAATACTACAGGAGCAGAGAAAGAACTTTGACTAGGTTGAATTATACCCGCCTCTAACATTTCTACAATCATGCGTTCAATTTCGCTCTTTTGGAAGTAAGGATATCTATAAGGCCTGATGTTTGGAGGAACACTTCCTGGAATCAAATGAATAGCATGATCATGATCACGAATAGGTGGGAGTCCTTTGGGAGTTTGAAACACTTTGGAATGATTGTCCAAGACTTGTTGGAGATCTGCAGAAATAGATGATTTTGATGTCGGAACTTCTAGTGAGCATAATTGTGCAATTACGCCTCGTTGTTCTTTCTTTAGAAGCTTTGTCATGACATTAGAGCTTATTATCCTTCCCGGCTTCCCTTCAATACCTCGTAATTTGACTTCCTTTCCTTCTGAAAAAAAATTTCAAGAAAAGTTCTTGAAAATTAAAAGCTACCGTCCCTAAATATTGTAACCATTGTACTCCTAATACAACATCAGCACCTCCCATAGGAATGGAAAGCATTGGACTAGTCAACACATATTCCCTCATGGTTAGCTTGATATTATGGCATTTTCCAGAGCAATTTATAGTTCCTCCATTTGCAACCATCACTTGACATTCTGGTGCTGGGTATAGGAAACTATTTAATTCCTTGGCTACCTTACAATGAATAAAATTATGGGTGCTACCTGAATCAATCAACACTATTACCTTTTTCTTCTTGATTTGTCCTGCTATCTTGAGAGTTTGAGGAGTGGTAATTCCTGCCAGTGCATTACACGATATGGTCGGATTCATTTCTTCCTCTTATAGGGCTGGTTCCTGATGTATATCCTCTTCTTGTTCATTTTCTTCTTCCTCTTCACAATCTATGTAAAATAATTTCTTCTCAGCACACTTATGACCTTTAGTGTATTTGCTATCACAACTGTAGCAAAGGCCTTTTGCTCTTTTTTCTTCCAATTGTTGTGGTGTCAACCTTGTAGGTTGTGGAAATCTAGGCGTAGCAACACTTCCTTCTTTATAAAATTGAGTGGTAGGCTTCCTTGTCGCCATAATTTTACATTCAACTTTTCTTGCCAACCTGAATGCCTTCTCCAATGAATCAGGTTCCAGAACGTGAACTTCATGTTGAATGTTATCCTTTAAAGTGCCTATGAAGAGATCAATCCTGTGTTCCTCTGGAATATCGGTTACCCTTATATTCAATTTTTGGAAGTCCTCAATGTGCTGCCCCACTAAACCCTTTTGTTTGAGATTTATCAATTGGCTAAAGAAGGTGTTGCTCTTTGTATCCTCATAATGTGCTATCATTTCCTCGTAAAAATTGACCAAGTGACAATTTTTTTACGGGAGCAAAGCCATTGATACCATACAAATGTATTTTGTTCTAAATGTAAAGTTGCAATGCGTACCTTTTATGTGTTTTGCACGTTATGGAGATCAAAATATTGCTCCATCTTTAGTATCCATGTTACAGGATCCTTTCCATCAAACTTCCTCATATCCATTTTTGGAATATGGTGGTTCTTCCCGCCAACATTAGAGTTTATGAAATCACGATTAACATTTATTTTGTTCTCATCATGAGGTTCTTCTACTATCTTTTCACCATTAGGAAACTTTTCTTGTATCAACTTTGTCAAACCTTCGATGTCTGCTTTTAGATCATTCTTCATGTTTTCCATGTTGTCTTTCATGTCATCCATCTTAGCTTCCACGCCTTTCTTCAAACCGTCGATCTTCACTTCCATGCCATCCATTTTAGCTTCCATGCCTTTCTTCAAACCGTCCATTTTCACTTCCACGCCTTTCTTCAAAACTTCCATTTCATTTTTTGTTGCTTTTTGCGAGTGAAATTTGTTGCACTTACTCTTGTAATTTTGATAGATCATGTTGCAATTCTTCATCTTCATGAGTCATGGTAGAGCCTTCTAAAGGCTTAATGGGTGTTGAATTATTTTACGGGGCATACTTTACAACCTAATACTGATACCTATTCTACAATATTCCCTTGGAATCAATTCAACTTGATTCTTCAAACAAGACTTATGCAATTCGGAAAAAAAAATACACACCTTTTACTTGCTTTGAGGAGATCGATATTGAAATTGAATTATCTCTATAATTGAAAGTCTTCAATATCTGAAATTCAGCCCTGTAGTAGCCCTCTGAAGCTTCTTTCAAATTCCATGGGTCTGATCTAATTTGGATTCCCCAATACAAAGTTGTGTCCAATCTCCCACAATGACCTAATTTTGGACTGGTTCAGTAGAGAAAATTTGTAGGACTTTCCACGTGTCATTGTTTCGTCATTTGTCTCTGAAATTGATAGCCAAGAAACTACAGTCCGTTTACTTGCGACCACTTTTTACGGCACTCAAATCCACTGCCCAGAGAGAGATTTATTGAAATTTTCCCACGATCACATCTTTGAGATGAAATTCAGGAGCCTGAAAAAGCACTACCTTCCACAGATCATATCTCCAAAAATATTACGAACCAAGATCTGAAATTTTTTGAAGAATTTCCTCAGGATTTCAGCTTCGCACCATACGAATTTCAGATTCTGAACCTTCGTAGAAAAAAATGTATAGCGAAAATTCCACGATGACCTATTTAGGATCTTGAAAAAATGCCTAACTTCCATAGATGATATCTCCGAAAATATTGCGAACCAAGCTCTGAAATTTTTAGACAATCTTCCTCAGAATTTCAGCTTCGCACCCTAAAAATTTCAGCTTCTGAAACTTCGTAGAAAAAAATTTATAGCGAAAATTCCACGATGACCTTTTTGGAGCAGCGAAACCCTAGAATCCAAAGCTCTGATACCAAATGTTGTGTAACCAGCTCCAAAAATAGAAGAAAAGAGATATCAACGCCTTAGAAATGAGCCACTTCGAGGGGGAAACCTCCAATACATTACATAAATGAACAATTCTTGGATGATACAATTTACAAAACCTCCCTTTTATATATAGGAGTCCATGGGGCCATAATGTAATCCTAGTGGGCCACAATGTAATCCTAGCCGACCTAACAATAATAATTTAAGGGCACAATAATAACAAAATGGGGGTTACAAGGGTACAATAATAACAATAAGGGGATTACACTAACAATAATAAGGGACTATACTAGTAATATAGGGACCTAACATTGAAACTACCCATAAAATATACAAACCAGGAAAATAGAGAAACTATCTACACATGCCAACTAGATAAGAGAGAGAGAGAGAGAGAGAGAGAGAGAGATGAATTGCATCATTCTTTTCATCCTCCTTTTCCTTCACTTGATTGCTGAGAAAATGTCTTATGTGAAATAATATGAGTGCCCCAATGGAGGAGGTCAAGCTTCCATTATATAGTAGTCTATCTTGGGTGAATGGACGTGTCTCTTTTCCAAGGTCGACTTTTCACTTTTGGAGCAAAATTTTACATTTCAAAAATTCAATTTTTCAACTTTAAAAACTCATAATGGAACTTTGACTTAAAATAAATTTTCCTTTGACCCAAGCATTTATAAATATGTTTTAAAATGATAATTATAATTACATCAAGTGACCAGATTTACATTATGAAGACTGGCCATAGTTATAAATTCAACATGCTTCTTGTGCACCAATACTACTGGAGAAAAAAAAGAACTTTGGCTAGGTTTAATTATACCTTCCTCTATCATTTATTCAACCATACATTCACTTTCACTCTTCTAGGCATAAGGGTATCTATAATTTCTTTTGTTTGGAGGAGCACTTCTTGGAATTCAATGAATAACATGTTCATGATCGGGAATAGGTGGTAGACCTTTCAGAGTCTCAAATACCTTGGAATGATTATCAAGGACTCTTTTTATATATGAAGAAATGGATGATTTCGATGTTTGAACATCTAGTGAGATTAATTGTGTAATTACCCCTCATTTTTCCTTCCTCAAAATATTTGTCATGCCATTAGAGCTGATTATATTCCCAATTTTCCCTGTGATACCCCTCAATTCAATTTTCTTTCCTTCCCAAAAAAATTTCAATAAAAGTTCTTGAAAATTAAAATTTATCATTCCCAATGATTGTAACCTTTAGACTCCTAATACAACATTAGCACCACCTATTGGAATGGAAATCATTAGACAATTCAATGCACATTCCCCCATGGTTAGATCAATATTATGGCACTTTCCAAAGAAATTTATGCTTCCTCCATCTGCAACCATCACTTGACACTCTGGTGATGGATATAGAAAGAAATTACCTTTGCTATCTTACAATGAATAAAATTATGGGTACTACATGAATCAATAAGCACTATTACTTTTTTCTTCTTTATATATCCTTCTATATTGAGAGTTTAAGGAGTAGAAATTACTACCAATGAATTACAAGATATCATTAGATTTATTTCTTCTTTTTCAACCCCTAGGGTTGGTTCATGGTGTAAATATTCTGCTTTTGATGTTTCTTATTCATTTTCTTCCTCCTCTTCACAATATATATAAAATATTTTCTTCTCACCACACTTATGATATTTAGTTTATTTTCGATCACAACTATAACAAAGCCCTTTTGTTATTTCCCCTCCTAGTTGTTGTGGTTTCAACCTTACATGTTGTGGGAAGCTAGGAGTGGCAATAATTCCATCTTTATAATTGTGAATGGTATACCGCCTTGTTTCCATAATTTTTCTTTCAAAATTTCTTACTATCCTGAACGCATTCTCCAATGAATTAGGTTCGAAAAGGTGAAACTCATGTTGGATGTTATCCTTTAAAGTCCCTATGAAGGAATTAGTCATGTGCTCTTCTAGAATATCAATTACCTTGATATTCAGTCTTTGGAAGTTCTCAATGTTCTCTACAACTGAACCCATTTGTTTGAGATTTTTAATTGTTTAAATAAGGTTTTTTTATTTGTATCTCCATAATGTGCTATCAATTCCTCTGTAAAATTTTCTAAGTGACAAGTAATTTATGAGAAAAAAACCATCGATACTAGACAAACTGATTGGGTTCTAAATATACAGATGAAATGTGTACCTTTTGTATGTGTTGCATTTCATGTAGATCAAAGAACTGCTCCATATGAAGTATCGATGTTATCGGATCATTTACATCAAGCTTTGTCATATCGATATTTGGAATGTGGCGGGTCTTCAACCCAAAGATGGAGTATCTAAAATCATGATTCATATTCCTTTTGTTTTCATCACTAGTTTCATGAAATACCTTATCACCACTAGGAAGCATTTCTTGTAGAAAATTTGTTAAACCTTCCTTCAGGGCCTTCCATTTTATCTTTTAAGCCATTATTCAAACCTTCCAAGTATAATTTTACTTTTGCTTCTAAACCATCCATCTTAACATTCATCATCACTTCCAATTCAATTTTGGTTGCTCTTTGTAGAGTGAAAATTGTTGCAATTTCTCCTGTAATTTTGATATATCATGTTGCATTTCTTTCTCTTATTCATGTGTTATAGTAGAAATTCTAATGGCTTAATGGGTGTATCCTTTATTTTCTTTTGCAATATATTTTGGAACAAAATAAGGATATATGTGCTTTGATTTTCCCTTTAATCATTTCAGACTATTTTTTTTTTAAAGTTATGCAATTTTAAAATACATATTTTTTTAAGAAATTGATTTTGAGCTTGTTGATATGTCGACCTTGAAAATGTTTTCCCTGTGATTTTTTCCTCCCAAGGTCTGAAAATTTCATCCTGAGTGATCTGATGGATCTGTTTAATGCTCAAAATTCAAAGTTCTCATATTGCATCGAAACAAGAACCAAACCGTAAATCTCGTCATCCTGAATCCTACACAACTCATTTCACTCAAATCCGACATCAGATGCTCTTGATATCTCATTCTGGCAGTTTTGGGAAACAACATTTTTTTTTGGATCACAGTCAACATTCCATACTGCTAATAGGACCATGACATGGAAGGGTGAATATACTCCATTTTCTAATGGTTGTTTGACACTTAGAAGATTATTATTGGCTTGAATTTGATTGAATTTGATTAGTTTACAGGTTGTTGAGGTGGTCCAATGAGAGAGTGCCACGTGGGCCAACCAGGCCCTACCACGTGGCCTCCTCATGGCCAACCAAAATTTTGTTAAGGGCTAGAGTGGACCTCCCAAGGTTTGAGCACGAGACCTCGTAAAATAAAATAAATACTTCCACCAACTCAGTTGCGATATTACTTAACATTTATAGCTTCAATGTGATATTTAAACTTTAATTGTTTTACATGTGGGGGTGGGGACAAGGGTTAACACCCAACCCCAGTCCACGAACTAGGGTTAAGGGCTAACCTTGACCCCAAATTTTATATATATATGCACCAATCTAAAGGTTGCAAACCATATGTTAACGAGATATGCCCCAAGGCCATATATTAAGCTATAACCTAAAGTATGGACAACATATATTTCGGCGGAGGAAAATCATCCATACACCACAGAACCATTGTATAACCCATATGAAAAGTAGGGAGTAACGGTTATTTCTTGCAATTAGAAAATGTATAACACATGTGAAAAGGGCACATGTAATTTTTTTGTTAGTAGTGGTTATGGTGTTGTAACCTGATAGTCAAAGGTTCTTTGGTGGTCACATGTTAACGATTGATGCCAAAGTCATGGTGGTAGATGGTTTGGAACAAGATGGATACTACACCAATCATATGCGACGGTTATGGAAAATGTTACACCAATGGTTAGAGGTGGCGGGGAGTGGAACTGACATTGGCAGGGTTCCCAATAACCCAAACACCAAATAAACTTGTGTTTAAAACTAGAACTCAGGTCAGCAACCCAGTTGGAGTTTGTTCAAGCCACGAAATCAATGACAATAACCAAGCAACGTGGCACCTTTTAAGCTAGATAAAGGCCGAGACAAGAAATTTAAAGAGGTGATAATTTGCACCCAGTGTGGCAAGAATCTCATCAGCACAGGGAAAATTTGTCACCCCACATGGCCGCAAAATGTTGAACAATTTGTAGGAAAGTGTGAATTGTAGGACAATTAGCAAAAAAATTCATTGGAGCATAAATAATTCATATTTTGACCTTTTTTGGAGCAAAAAGAGCGCAACTAGCGGTTTTTTACTTTTCTCGAGCCATTGGAGACATTTTTTTAGCAATATGAACAACGTAACTTGATGTAAACACACTTTTTTTAGCATAATGAAAGAGGCCCTACCATTGGAAGCTGGACCAAGAGATGTAGCCCAGGAGGGGTGAAACCCTTCATCACTTGTTGTTTTGTGTTTAATGTTATGGTATTTTTGTCTTCTTATTTTTGGCAAAAAATGAGTTTTAAAGCATGTTTATGGGTTAATGAATTTGACATAAGAGGTTAAAAGACCTAATCTTTTCACTTGCAAATTTAGACATAAATCCTCAAGCTTTCATATACATATAAGTTTGGAATCAGAGCTTTGGTTCTTTGTTTCTTTGAGGGTTTAATTTGTTTGTAAGTGTTTCTGATGCGTACAAGCTTGAAGCTCAAGAGAGGAGAAGGAAAACTTGTGGTTGCAAGTCCTCAAGTTATGTTAAGGAAAAGGAGAGCACAATTGCCAAAAATTTAACCACAAGTTGTACCTGAAACTTCAGAAATTAGAGTCACATGAATGAGATCCTGAAAATATGTCAGAGGATGAAAATTCTTTCAGAAAATAATTATTTGACATGACACAAATGGTGAAATTTCTCTATGAAGAGATAAACACAAGGTTGGAAGGTGAGAGCTCCAATCCTCAAAAGGGAGATAATTCTTCAAGAGGAGATGGAGGATATGGGAACAAGAATCCAAAAGGTAATGGAGGGAATGGTGACAAACCACATTTGACACCACCATTCTCTTCACCTCCATCAACACCACCGTCTTGACCATCATCATCTTCCACAAAAACCCCTTCACAATCACCTCCACATTCTCCAAAGGGACATGGTAAAACTCCATTTATGAAACTTGATATAAATTTTGATTTTCCTATGTATGATTGAGAGGTAAATTATGAGATATTATATAATTTGGTTCATCATATTGAAGTGTATTGCAGGATACAAATGATCAAGGATGATGATACCAAGATTCAACTTGCTTCATTAAGATTGGAGAGTGCAACACTTATCTAGTGGGAAGCCAAAACTCAAGAGGAAGTGAAGAAACATGGTAAGGTCTTATCCTCTTGGAATGATTTTGTTGCTGCATTGAGAAGATAATTCTATACATTAGCATACATGCAGAAAGCTATATTGGGTTGGAAAAAATTTAAGTGGGGAAAGGGACAAAGTGTGCAAAGCTATACTCAAGAGTTTAGAAGAAGAGCACTAATATTAGGTGTAGATTTTACATCTCAAGAGACTTTGATGAAAAAAATTTGAGGTTTGCATAGCTATTTAATACATACAATTCTCATGTTTAACCCTACAAGTTTAGATGAATTTTGTGTATAGAACGCACATCTAGAAGCAAGAGGGAAACATGTTTCAGATGAAACAAGTGAGAACACATTTGTGTTTGGAGAAAAAGGAAAGGTTAAGTTCAAGGGAAAAGGAAAGAAGAGTGCTTACATCAATATGGAGAAAGAAAAATTCACATCGAATCATTGTTCCAAAGATGACCATGATGAATATCATTTATGGAAACTTCATCCAGAGATGAGACCCAAAAAGTTTAAAAACAAGAAGAAGGAGAAGATAGTTGCAACTATACAACATGATTTATGTTATGATTCTGGAGATGAAACAAAGATCACAAAGATGGGTTTGAAAGGTAAGGACATTTCAAATACTACTTCTTCAAGTTGTCTCAATGATACTTAAGATAAAAAAACAAGAATTGAGATTTTCCATATTGGAGTTATTTCAAAGGATACCAAGATAGATACACTCTTCAATAATAGTTCAGAAGAAAATATTATCTCTGAAGACATTTTCAAGAAGTTAAATTTAGAGACCATTCCACGTCCTAGACCATATCCTTTAGGTTGGATATGTGAGAATGCAAAATTTCAAGTTACAAGGAGGTGCATCCTTATATTTGCAATCATTGCAAACTTTCTTGATAAAGTTGAACTTGATGTAATTCTTCTTGATATTTGCGGTATAGTTTTGGGAAGCTTGTATCTTTATGATAGGAGAGAAATCTTTCATCACCATGATAATAAGTATCACTTGTTCAAGAATGGGATCGAGTACATTGTTAGAGAGCATAGTAAGAAGATGACTTTGTCTCTTCTGAATGTTGGACAAATGAAGATAATTGTTAATGCTAGTCATAATTTTGCATTGTTAATGTTCAAACATAAAGACGTTGTGAATGAGGCCTTTCAAGGAGATGAGTAAAATGTAAAATATGATTTCATTGATGTTTCTAATGAATGTGATAAGATGTTTCAGGAGTCTAACAAGTTGGCTCCTAAAAGAGGTAAACAATATGAAGTAAATTTGTAGCAACATGCATCATTGTTGAATAGTAGTGTGAACAAGATGTCAGTGCTAGAGAGTGCAGAGGTCAAAGAGTAAATGAAAAATCAACTTGAAAAAGAGGAAATTGGTTCCAAAATTTATTCTTGTAGGTTTCTATTGTAGCCGCTACAACCACCCTCTGAAATTTGGCATCAGTGTGAAATTTCAGAGCCCCTGTTGCTTTTGATGGCATGCATGGTAATAGGTTCATCACCAAGCATCAACTCTAGGCCTAAAGGGTCCACCTTGGGTGGGTAACCTCAAATCAAAATCTGGTTTTTGGATGATTTTTCTTGTTTCCTTGCATTATTAAATTTTCTTATAAGTGTGTTAGCAAGGTCGCAATTTTCAGAAATCTCAATCATGTGCAACTTAGCAACCTAGCGACCTATCCATGTTGTAAGGTTGTGAGGTTGGATTCTCTTCAAAATTCAACCTTTTGCGACTTAGCCACCCAACGACCTATACTAGGTCATGAGGCCGCAGAGTCACAAACCATTTTAACAAATCACCTTTGTGACCATGTGACTTAGTGACCCAGCGACCCCCCAAGTCACCAAGTCACAAGGTCGCAAGGTCGCAAATGTACACAAATCACCAGAAACTGTGATTTGCAAACTCATGACTATGCGACCTTGTGATCGCCATTAAGGCTCACACATGCATACTTATTATATATACAAGGGTCGCATAGGTCGCAATCGACCTGCACGACAGAGCTTACGAAGTGTCTGACAACCCAATTAGAGAGAATTTTTTTCAGGTAAGTCACTGAAACCTCCTGCAATTTACTTTCTTTATCTACCCGACTGCTTACCCTACCTAGACCTCCCCCTTAGTAGGATTATTAACCCCTTAGGCTCCTATCATAATTGGCTCACCATAGACCACCCTTCCCTCTAAAGCTCCATCTCTCTCCTTGGTCATCCCATCATGCCCAGATTAACCCAAATCCTTCTGGCTGCTCTCTGCTACCTTGTGAGTCTACTCCCAAACCTTCAGTGGCCTCCTCAACCTTGGTTTACTTCCTTTTATCTTGTTTTTCTCCATATTTCATGAACTTTTCATTAGCCTGTTTCACCCAAGGAAGCCCTAATCAGATTTGGATCAAGGACCTAAGTGATAGCTCATATTTCAAAGTGTTCAAAAGTGTGTTGAACCTGAGTGAGTAGATAGATCTTGTATTCTTGATTCCATCGTTGAAAACGGTTCAAAAAACCAACACCATATGAAGAAGTTATCGCTATTTGAAAAGTCCAGTAAACTGTAATTTTTTACATTTGACCAAGGTTGACTGAGTTTTTTAAAAGTAAAAAAAAAAAAGAATATTCCTCAAAATATTCCCTGAAATATTCCTTCCGGGCCATTCATAGGTTGACAAGTGACATAGTATGATTGGATGTATGGTTTTGTGGACCAATGAAAAGGTGCCACATGGCCCTTGAACAATGTTTCAAAATTTTGGTGGAAGGCCAGAGGAGTCGACTGCACGACCTCGGGCATGCACGCAAGATCTTTTAACATATAAGCTACAAAATGTTTTTTAACTGTATAGTGTTGCGGGTTTATTATATTTTTTAGTGCAAATGCGTTTGGAAGTTGGAGGGGCCAGCCCCTCCCCATATGGCCTTAGCCCATGAACCGTGGGCCAAACCACCGGTGCGCGTTATCCGCCAGCATTAAACTGCAGCTTGTCACATGGCATAAACCTTAACATTTTCTTCGGCAGTTTAAACTGCCTGACGGTTACTCTAACCATAGACTCCGTCTATGTTTTCAGGTCACATGGCATGGTTAATGCCAACAGTTTCCATCTACAGTTACGTTAACCTCCAACGAGACCGCGGGGTTTGGGGTCATGTAGCCACCCCAACGGTTAAATTTATTACCAACGGTCTGTCCTCATGGAAAAATAGCAGTGCACCCTAAATTTGTGCCTTTTTCCAATTTTTCTCCAGTTAAAGTTAAGTTCTCCACAATTAGTGGAGTGATTTTAGGGGTTAGTGGACAAAATTGTTTATGCTCTATATTGAGCATTATTCGACCATTCTGAGAGTGTGAATAGTAAATTTAGACTTTATTTGACATTCCAGACTCATTGGTGAGGTTTTTAGAGCCACTAGAGGACCTTTGAGCATTATTTTGCTTCAAAGAAGTTCCAAGGGCCACTAGGGCCACTAGGGGCCAACAACAGAATGAGGCCTAGCCAGGGCAGCTAGAGACCTTACTCAGGAAACCAATAGTAATTTATGGATGTTTCAGACATTATAGAGCCATTGATGAGGTTTTTAGAGCCATTAGAGGACTTCTGAAGGCCGATATGCTTCAGAGAAGTTCCAAGGGACACTAGGACCACTAGGGGCCAATAGGGGAATGAGGCCTATCCAGAGCAACCAGTACCATTCTCAGAAAACCAGTAGTCTATTATGACTATTTTGAGCCTTCTGAATCCAATGGAAGGATTTTAAGAATCTTTTGAGGTCTTCTAAAGGTCTGTATTCTTCAGGACGTTTTTAGTGAGCCGAGAGCCAAGGGGTGCCACCAGGTGTTGGGGGCGTAACCTGAGCAGCCAGAGGCCTTTTTCAGCAAGTGAATAGTATATTCTGACTATTTATAATGTTATAAATCCAATGGAATTACTTTTAGAGACATTTGAAGACTTCTAAAGGTCGATAATCCATAGGTAAGTTTCTGGCAGTCCAGGGCCAATAGTGGTTGTAGGCCTAGATTGGAGAGACAGAGCTCTTTTGGAGCAAATGATCAATATGTTTTGGATGTATAATATATGATGGAGATAGTAGAAAAGGTTTCAGGGATGTAAAATGGTTTCTTAAGGAGTTAGTACCATAGAGAATCTTAGGGAAGCTTAAGGGCACCGACAGAAAAGGTCAAGTCTAAGGGAGACGAGATTCATCTTTAGAGAGATAACAACCATTCTAGGGGTATGATGGTATTATAAACCCAATGGTATAGTCCAAATAACCATTGGAGTTGATTAATTACTTGTAAAATAAATTTTCCATCATAATCCCAAAGAGCCAAGTCAGTTGACAAAGGCTCAAGGAGACGTGACCCACGATATTCGAGTGAACTCCTTTATTAAATTTGTTGTTATGTGTTGATGCTTATTTTCTACACTTTATGGTTGCTATACATGTGTTTAATCAGAAAAAATAAAGTTTTAATTCCTCACAGATAAATACTTGAAACATTTTAAAACATATACACCTGTTTCAGGAATTCAATTTCGCACAGTCAAGTATAAGCAAGATCTTAATTTGTTTATTTGAGTGAGAGGTCCTTGCAAAGCATAACAAGTCATCTACCCATTTCAGATTAGGTGGTATTAGAGCACTAGGTTTCTTGCTTGACAAAGCACTAGATTTCTTGCTTGACAGAGCACTAGGTTGCTTACTTGGCAGAGCACTAGCTTGCTTGTTTGACATGAAAGGTGTTTAACAATGCAAAGAATTTAACTATTTGAAAATTGACTGATGCTTACAAGTTTGAGTTTGCTAGAGGATAAGGGAAGCTACTGATAGCTAATTCCAGAAGAGGATAAGAAGGAAGAAGGTTGAAATTATTTTCCTTACCCAAAGGACCTCAAGGCAACTCTTGAAGCACAAGAGGGATTGTTGCAAAAGGATGCTTGAAGAAGAGATACAAGCTGCCGAAAAGAGCTTGAATTTACAACCATATTGCTAAGAATATTTTTCAAATGATTTTGAATCCTTTTGAATTATTGTTGAATTTATTTAATTCATTTACATAATGATGACAACTTCTTCAAGTGAGGTTTCTATATCCTCCTTTACAAGACTCTTCGATGAGGAGATGAAGCGAGACTTCTACATCCTAAAGGATATGGTGCAAATTCTGTATGAATATGGAAGGGAAAGCACTAGAATTCATGAACAATTGGTTGCTATGAAGCAAGATAAAGAAGAACTTCTTCAAATAATGCATTAGATGGAGATGCAACTCCATCATGCTCAAGAGGCCTTAACCAAACACATCCTTGAAGTAGAGGTAAATCACTCAAATTTGTCTTCAATTTCCTTTTCAGAAAGATGTGTAGGTTCATTTGAAAATCACACTAGAGTTATAGAGTCCAAATTAATGTTAAAAATGGGCTATGAAGGAAAGGGTATAGGAAAACATGCAAAATTCATGATTGATCCTATTTTGGTTGAGGAAATGCCTAATAAGTTTGGTCTAGGCTATGTTCAATATTATGGCGAAAAATATATAGCCATGAAGGCATTTGAGACAACTCCAAAAAGAACTTTTGTTGCAAGTTCTAAACCACAAACATTTCAAGTTCGTTTTCAAGTTGATTTCCATTTTTTGAAGCCTATGTTATAGCAAGATTTTTGTATACATGCAGCTTATGGCGAGCAAGAGATTTTTGACTTCTATCATGACATGAACACTGATGTTAGTTTTCAAAATAAATCTGGAACCTCTTCAAGTTCATCTCCTCAAGAAGGTAAAAAGGATGGACATGCAAAGAAGAATTTGAGGTATAATTCTTCCCATAGTCAAGTTGATTATGTTTATCTTAAGGATGGAAAATCTTCATGCAATAATGGAAGAAAGAGTTGTTGTTCCTATTGTGGTTTGTGTAGCCATGATGTTTCAAGATGCTGGAAGAGATTGAAGGCATACAGGAAATAGTTGAAGCGAAGGAAACTTGCACAGAAGGTGCAAAAGACTTGCACACATTGCCAGAAGAGGGGACATTTAATTGCCCAATGTTGGACATTGCATCCAACCGATCATCCCAAGCATTTGAAGCAAGAGGATAAAAATAATAGCGAAAAATGGAACCAAAGATTCCATCATTGATCTGAGAACAAATGTTTCACATGAAGAAGATTTTCAACAGCAAAAATCGCCATGGAAGTGGCTTGGTAAGAAGTGGTTTGACTTCTTGACCAAGTAAGACATACATTCATTTGTACATATGCAAATTTTAGTCATGTGTGCATTTCTGTTGAAAAATTATGTTTGTTTGAGCCACCTTTGACCAATGATCAAGGATGTGATGTTCAACTACCTTCAATTGAAAATTTCTCGCCAGAAATTTCTGAATGAATCCAAGGAAGACAGAGTTCTTGATAGGAGGACAAGAGCATCCAAGAGGGGAAGTGTTGACTACCTTCAAGTTGGGGCTCAAAGGCACTAAGCCAAGCAAGACAAAGTGTAAGGAGGCTGGAAATGTGAGGGTGCTGTACTCTCATTTAATAAATAGGTAATTAGTCTTTGGGGTCCAAAAGATTCCTAATGGGGAGGAGTGATCAGATTTGGATCAAGGACCTAAGTGATAGCTCAAATTTCAAAGTGTTTGAAAGTGTGTCGAGCCTGAGAAACCGGATAGACCTCTTCTTCCTAATTCCAACACCATGAACGGTTCAAAAAACTGACACCGTATGAAGAAGTTATCGCGATTTGAAAAGTCAAGTAAACTACAATTTTTAACATTTGACCAGGGTTGACTGTGTTTTTGAAAAGTAAAAAAAAAAGAATATTCTAGGTAATATTCCTTAGAATATTCCCTAAAATCTTCCTTCCGAGCCATCCACAGGTTGATAGGTGGTGTAATATGATTGGATGTATGGTTTTGTGGACCAATGAAAAGGTGCCATGTGGCCAGCCCTACGGCCGCCACATGGCCCTTGAAGATTGTTTCAAAATTTTGGTGGAGGGCCAGAGGAGTCGATTGCGCGACCTCGGGCATGCACGCAAGATATTTTACCGTCTGTACTACAATATGGTTTTTATCCATATAGTTTTGTGGGTTTATTATATTGTTTAGAGCAAATGCATTTGGGGGTTGCAGGGGCCAGCCCCTCCCCATATGGCCTTAGCCCATGAACGGTGGGCCAAACCACCGGTGCGTGTTACCCGCCAGCATTAAATTGTAGCTTGTCACATGGCATAAACCTTAATGTTTTCTCTGGTGGTTTAAACTACCCAATGGTTACTCTAACTGCAGACTCCGCCCATGTTTTCGGGTCACATGACATGGTTAATGCCAACATTTTCTGCATACAATTACGTTAACCTCCAATGAGACCATGGGGTTTGGGGTCATGTGGCCAACCCAACAGTTACATTTATTACCAACGGTCAGTCCTGGTGGAAAAATAGCAGTGCGCCCTAAATTTGTGCCTTTTTTCCAATTTTACTCCAGTTAAAGTTAAGTTCTCCACAATTAGTGGAGTGATTTTAGGGGTTATTGGACAAAATTGTTTATGCTCTATCATGAGCATTATTCAACCATTATGAGAGTGTGAATAGTAAATTTCAACTTTATTGGACATTCTAGACTCATTGGTGAGGGTTGCAGAGCCATCAGATGACTTTTGAGCATTATTTTGCTTCAGAGAAGTTCCAAGAGACACTAGGGCCACCAGGGGCCAGCAAAAGAATGAGGCCTAGCCAGAGCAGCTAGAGGCTTTACTCAAGAAACCAATAGTATTTTTTGGATTTTTCAGACATTATAGAGCCATTGGTGAGGTTTGAAGAGCCAGTGGAGGACTTCTGAATGTCTAGATACTTCAGGTAAGTTCTAAGGGCCACTAGGGCCACTGGGGACAATAGGAGAATGAGGCCTATCCAGAGCAGCCAGTAACCATTCTCATCAAAAAAGTAGTCTATTCTAACTATTTTGAGCCTTATGAATCTAATGGAAGAATTTAAAAAAGCTTTTGAGGAATTCTGAAGGTCGATATGCTTCAGGGAATTTTTTAGTGAGCTCAAAGCCAGGAGGTGCCACCAGGTGTTGGGGGCGTAACCAGAGCAGCTAGAGGCATTTTTCAGCAAGTGAATAGTATATTTTGACTATTTTGGACATTCTAAATCCAATGGAAGGATTTTAAGATCCATTTTGAGGCTTCTGAAGGTCGATAATCCAAATGGAAGTTTCAAGCGGTCCAGGGCCAATAGTGGTTTTAGGCCTAGATTGGGGAGCCAGAGCTCATTTGGAACAATTGATCAGTCTATTTTGGATGCCTGATATATGATGGACACATTAGAAAAGGTTTTAGGGGCAGAAAATTATTTCTTAAGGAGTTAGTGCCACAGAGAAGCTCAGGGAAGCTTAAGGGCACCGATAGAAGAGGTCAAGTCTAAGGGAGATGAGATTCATATTCAGAGACATAACAACCATTCCAGGGGTATGATGGTATTCTAAACCTAATGGTACAGTCCAAATAACCATTGGAGTTGAGTAGTTACTTGTAAAAGAAATTTTTCGTCATAATCCCAAAGATCCAAGTCAGTTGACAAAGGCTTAAAAAGACATAGCCCACGATATTCGGGTGAAATCCTTTATTAAATTTGTTGTTATGTGTTGATTATTATTTGCTGAAATTTATGGCTATTGTACATGTGTTTAATCAACAAAAACAAAGTTTTAATTCCTCACACATAAAGACTTAAAACAATTTAAAAAACATACACATGTTCCAAGAATTCAATTCCGCACAGTCAAGTATAAGCAAGATCTTAATGTATTTAATTGAGTGGGAGGTCCTTGCAAAGCATAACAAGTCATCCACCCATTTGAGATCAAGCCGTAATGCGACCCCGCGACCTAGCGACCTAGCGATCTGGTTGCTGGGTCACCAAGTCACCAAGTCGCTAAGGCCAACACTCTCACTCAAACGCGACCTTACAACTAGGTCACTAGGTCACATCCCCTGCACCCTAAGGCCTTTGCAACCATTGCAGGTCACAACTACCTAAAGCTTCCTAGTGCGACCTAATATGTTGGTCATTTGGCTCCTCGAATTGGCCAAGGAATTAGTTGGTTTAGACAAGTGATTTTATATATCATATTTTTCCCTCCATGTCATCTGTATTATCATGGGATTGTTTCTTGAACATGCCAAGGGACGTTGAAGCTGAGCTTGATTGTGTATCTATCTCCTCGGCCTCAAGCGATATGGGGCTCCCAACAATATGCGGACAACACAAGAGCCGATAAATTGATCCCCCATAAAGTGATGTACCTCCAATCCTCACTCCCACCTACGGAGACACATATTACATATTTGGCAAGAACGCTAAGATGTCTTCGTATGAATTGTACCAAGAATTTGCAAGATAGGAGTTCCTGGAAGACCTAGAAGATCACCGGGTGTACCTGCAAGTGAAAATGTCTAAGATACATTATGTCGCATCTCACCCACCAATATTCCCATGTGCAGAAGTCATTGACTGGATTATATTAGAACCTTGTAATTTACAGTATCACAAGGTGAATAATTATTTTCTCCTTGCAAATTTTTCATACTTTACATGGATTTCAATATTCAAAATCCTTTCCAAATCAAGAATCAAAGAAAGAAGCAAAGAGGCAAGGAGAAGTATTCAACCATTAGCAAAGACAAAGGCAACAAAGAAAGAAGTTAAGGCAGAAAAAAACAAGCAAAGGTAGAGCCTTGAACCTGTTTGGGTCGAGTTATGCACCCTAAACAGGTAAAGTCATGAACGAGACTCCTACGAATAAAAAATAAATGAAATCGATCATGTCATCACCCTCCACCTTTCCTCCATCTCCACTCACCCCCTCATCATTTAACGGTCCTTATTTCATTTCGCACTCCCCACAGCGTCCGAAATTTAACCATGGCGAGGGGGGGTGGTCCGAAATGAGTGGTATTTCTTACCACCATCCCCGCTACGTGTCGCCCTTCCCAAATTTCGCAGCCCCTTCTCTATTACCGCTTATCACCTTAGAACCCCTCCAAAAACCAACCTTGGGTTTTAAGTTCATGATATAACATTCCAAAGGCGATATGCGATGGAGTGGGACCCATTTACCCACATTGCAATCCTTTTTCTTCTCATTTTCCTTTAAAAAATGTTAGACCTTACGTTTTCTTCCTTTTCCGCTTTATATTGCTACTTTACCTTTTCTTTCACCACTATACCATTGTTTTAATTCTATTTCCCATCTCCCCAATTGCAATTAAAGTGGGCTATTCCCCTTGACACATCACCCTTTCCCCCTCGCCATCCATCGCACATTGAAAATATTACCACTTACTGTTAAAACGCCCACAAGGTATTTATTTTAACTTGCGATGCGATCGGGCTCCACCACAGCAAATCCGACCCCCACTCCACAGCCATTTCAAATATGTTTAAATACTTTGACATATCATATAAAACATCATAAATGTACCTTACCGCTGAAAAATTCGCCACTTTATAACTTCACCAACACTATGGATCCCATCGTGCCACATCATCTTCCAATCAACGCACATCGCACTTCGCATCCATTAGAGTTTACATTCACTGCTAAATGATAAAACTTGTGATCTGTAGGCTGCAGTCAGGTCCCACCTTCCTCCATGTAACTCCTCCCTCCCCTCACTTCACACTTCGTATCCGTTAGAGTTTACCTTCATTGCTAAATGTTAAAACTTGTGATCTGCGAGTTGCGATTGGGTCCCACCTTCCTCCATGTCACTCCGCGCTCCCCACACTTCGCACTTCGCAATTCTCATAGTTTACCTTCGCTGCTAAATGTTAAAACTTGTGATCTTCGGGTTGCATTCCATTACCACCTAACCTGTCATGTCGACTCGATACTTCGCATCGCATCACCAAAACCATTTCTTATAACTTAAACTTTAAAATGTGTGAAATGAGATGCTATCATGGATGCGATAAAGTTCAAGAGTAAATTTTAAATCTTTTTAGGTCTGGTATGTTGATTTTTTTCATTGTTTTGCTTAAAAAAAGGGTTTAAACATGGTGAAAGTCTCGGGTAGCAAAAGGACACCAAGGTTGAGTCGGGCAAGGTATTCTTACATGATGGTTGTGTTATAAGGGGAAAAATACATTCACGGGGGAGATAGGCCCCGACCATGCAGGCAAGCACGAGGAGTCGAGTCAGGAAAAAGGATTTCACACAGAACACATCAACTAATCACCCGCAATAATGAAAAGTGGCCAGAACTGCATAGTTTTGATTACCCAACACCTATTTTCTACGAAATATAGCCAGATGTCAGACCCTCCATTGGTTGCCTCTTCGAAACCATCACAACCACCTCCAAATATTACTATTCGATCTTCCGAGGAGCCAGTGAAGCATTTGGATCTACAAATAATTGCCCAAAATTAATTCTAGAGGCGGTGCTGTTGTCAAATATGTATGACCAGGACTTGCATGGCCACACTTGTCCATTTTCTTCTAAATTGTAATCAATGAAAGGTTACCGAGTAAGGAAGGGAAACCGACTTAGTTCTAGTTAAATACTACTAGAATTTTTGTTATCAAAGATTGGATATTGTTAGCCTTTGCATTGTAAGAACTAATATGTTGGAACACAGTAATTTTAGAGTTGGACATCAATAATCAAAGACCGTTACAGGATTCTTAAGTTGTGTCAAAATGGTGAAGTTCCTCTTCTTTGTTTTAAATGTTTCCACTATTTTCCCAGTTGTGTCTTTGTTCATCTAATTGTAAATCAGAAATTTTAGATTAAGATTTGTTGTTTGAGCACCTTAATTTTGTCTGCATTTACAGTCTAAATGTTTTTTGCTAAAGTTTAATTAAATAATTCTTAACTGATCTTTAGTCATTACTTGACCTCACTATTTCTTTCACCTCGTAATTCATACATATCTTAAGATCCATTTAGCACAATTAGCTTTCCCTATGATGCTCTTGAATGTTGATGTTCCATTCCAGCCTTTTGACCCCATAGCCCAATGGAATATTCCTTGTAGACTTGTTGTCCAACCACCCAATCAATCAAACAAACAACCCCCATCACTGTAACTATCCTAATATCAGTACTTATAATCATCAAGTTAAATCATAAAAATAGAGAGATCCCTCTCTAAGTCTAGGAAGGCTAGTTCCTGGACTCCAAAGTGGTTTGATGTTGTGCTTTATAGTTTAGTCTTTCCAATATCCTAAATTATAGAGTGCTAACATAATGGCGACCATACTAGGGATGAGTTATTGAAAAAGCTTAATATTTCATCAGAACTCAGAAACCCCAGTCAAAATATTGTATGATTCAAGTATGTTCCAAGACTGGTATCTAGTTGTTGATGGTGGACAACAACTAGACACAAGAAAGTTGAAATCATCCACCTTGCGACTCCAGAGTTTTCAGTTGACCTAAGGACTCCACTGGTAGAAGAATCCAGATTGGTTGTGAATATATAGTGACCCAACTCTCTGACTTGTTGACAATATGGATCCAAGAATACAAGGAGGTATGCTCCAATGTACATAGAGCACATTCCTGTATTCCTACACAAAATGCCTCAGGTAAATTGGCAAAGAAATCTTCCTATTTTTCAAGATGAGAATGTTGATAATTCTTCATTACATCTCATTAAATTTCATATACATTCATGGAAGTTGAAGGTTGAATGGCATGAGGATTGCCTCATGAAGATGTTCATGGCAACGTTAGAAGGGAAAGTGAGGGAATGGTATGAATATTTGAACCCTAGTAGTTTGTTTTCTTTAAAATATTTCCACAAGGTGTTTTATGAGCATTATAAAGAAAATTCTCCATCTTTATCATTAGCTGAAAATTGTTGTGATCAGTTTGAGGATCTCATACAATACCTTGTAAATATTGATGAAGATCTAGGAAATTGGCATCTTGAGGATCTCTTAGAAGAAATTTATGAATTTCATTATCAAGTTAACTGTCATGATAACCAAGAGAAGTTAGTTGAAAATGAAAGAAATAAGGAAATGAAAAAAGATCCACAGTATCTCTCTGTGGGAACAAATGATAGTTCATTTTCTCTTTTGTGTGAGGTTAAAGAAGACATTCAACCTCATGATCAGTCTTCACAGGAGCAAGAAAACAATTTTTGTTCAATACAAAGAAAACAAAGACTCCCTCCTCCTTTAACTGAAGAGGAAATCAATCAGATTCTAAGTATGCAGTCAGCCTCTAAATTTTTATGTAATGAAGAGATTATGTCTATTTTTTCTAGTGTTGATTTATGTACTGAAGATTTTCCTCATTAATAAATATAAGAACATATTGATGATGATGCTATTCTACCTTCTCAGGAAGGCCTATTACCAAAAATTGCTCCTATTCATCAAAATGATGGCCTTCCAACAGAATTCAGCCAACTCAGTCAAGACATATCAGGTTTGCTTGAGGACAACATAGTGGTATATAATGAGGATGCCATGTCAGATGACCATGAAGAATATTTAGATATTCTCTTTCAGAAGGATCTCGAGCATGACAAAGTGGAACAAGGAGCAGCCCTAGATGAAGTTTGTTATTTAAATCCTCAAGGCCAAGTATTGTTACAAGATCCTTTTTCTGGTTTCTTAGAATCATATAAAGAAGGAGTATGCTATGCCAGGAATGGTTTGTTTCATATTTTAAGGAAACGTTTGAGCACTTATGTTCTAAGGCAAGTAAGGTGGGAATGGCCCTTTTGTTTTTTAGCCTACTAAAAAAAGTGAACAAGAATCAATCATGTAGTCATTTACTTGATTGGTTGCATTGTAGAAAGGAGTTCACTTAGTGTATATATCATCTCCAAGTTAGATTAGGGTAGGTAGGTGTGCAAATAAGCTCAGCACTTTGAGCATCTTTCATATTTTAGTTTTATATTTCTTTTCCATTTCAGATCAGTATGTTTCAAACTTTAGTTTCAACTTAGTTCTGGTTTCACCATTCAATTTTTCAAGGTGCAACAGTATGTTCAGCTTGATGGATTGCAGTGGATAACTGCAATTGTAGTTTCAATTCAGATCTGTAATATTAATTTTTCAGGACTACTCATGAATCATGCATTAAAAACACATTCCCAGCAACATATGCAATAAAACAGTGAAATCAGCACTTGGATCCCATGGATACATCTATGTAGCATGTAAATACAAGAGGAGATCAGAAAGAAATGGAACTAGGTGGGTTAAATAGGCCTCCCACACTAGTGTAGCTGAAAATGACTAAAAACCCCAAAACTGCATTTTACTGGAGTTGCTTCATCAATGGACTGCATAGTCTAAAAAGGGTTTTAACATAAAAATATGGGAGAACAATAGATCTACTCATATATTAATGAATAATGCTGAAGTACAGAGATCTAGTCTTCTCATACAAAATACAAGAGAATCGGGCAAGGGTTTCTTGTCAAACACTCTGCATACAAAATGTGATATTCAGAAAATCACTGAATCTGTAATATTCCTTTTTCAGGATTGCTCATAAATCATGCACTAACAAATGAATTTTCAGGAGAATATGAAATGGAACAGGAAAATTACTCTTGGATCCTTTATATCATTCAATAAAAAAACTAAATCCAAGATTTCAGTAGAAACAAATAAGACTAGGTGGGTTAAACAGATCTCCCACACCTAGTTATCTTCAAGAGAAAGCCCAATGAGGGGCTGCAGCAAAGTAAAATTCTCTACTGGAAGTGAAGAGAGCTATCAGTGAATAAAATGTGTTGATAGACACTCAAAAACTGATTCCAAGTACAACAGCCACTTATATCTAAATTTAGGATCCAAAAAGTGAGGAAAAGCAGTGATTTCAACCCTAAAATAGATGTATTCAGAAATATGCGTAAAATTAAGAGAAATTACGGGAGGCTATTGCATATTAGGTCATGAGGGACCTATGCTCTGAATTTTAGCTCAAAAAAAGCATTCTATATGTGTTAAATAGTTCCTCCATCCCCGGATATGCTTAAAAATGTTGATTTCCCATGACTTGGAGTATGCAGAAATTATTGAAGCTTCTACACCGTGATTTTATGAAGGGATTAGCTGATTTTATGCATGAAAATAAGTATGGAAACTTAGAATGAGATTCAAATTATTTAGGCTAAGAAAAACATATATTTTCATAAAGGAAAGCTCTAAAAGAAGTGCTGCAACACATGAGAAAAGACTACAGAACTATGACAGCATTATTTTCAGAAATTTGAAGCAGTTTTTTATTGAGTTTCAGATATACAACAGATCAGAGGACAAAATGATAGATCTAAATGGGATCTATATGCAAAATTTCCTTTTAAGTACATTCCCCTTGGGGATCTCAGCTGAAAGTGAAAGACACTGAATAGATCTGAGATCTACACCATGGATCTGCAGTAAACTTCAGGAATTTTTGAAGAATACATCACACAATATATCATATCTGAAATATGACATAGATTGGTTGGCCAACCCACGGATCACCTCAGTGAAGGAAAGAAGCCCTTTCACCGGAGATCTCTCCTCCAAACTGCTGGAAAATAAACACTGCAAATATGCCTGCAAAATAACGCAGTTGCTGAAGCTAATTGCACTGATGAAGTGATGCACACTTTGGCCACCTGCCAAGATAAGGATCTGGAGCTCAAAACAGCTATTACACTCTTGCCAATGGTTTAGATGACTTCCCCACTGAAAAGATGCAGTAGAACTCTTCAAATCTAAATAGATCTTATTCCACTTACTGCAGCTCACATGGACATCTCAACCCACAACAGGAGCAATGTTGTAGATGTAAGGTGAAGCTTGGCCAAAATGCCAGATAGTGGAGCAATGCAGCACAATCTCCTCCAAGAGACCCTCAAGGAAGGAGGAGGAATTCCTAAACAGGAAATTCCTCTCTCTAGCTAAACAACCAAGAGAGTTTGAGTTTCTCAAGAAATCTCAAAATAGAAATATCATCAACAACCTTTTCCTTGATCCTTCTCCTTCCTTTTATAAGATGAGGATGTGAAAAACCCTAAACCACCTCAAATGAATTAACCCCTTTCACATTGGATCCTCCTTATAGAACTGCGCTGGGTCTTCAAAGTGGTTCAATGTTTTTGGGTTGCTTAGTGATTTTGTGCTGTTGACCCGGTCAAGTGGCTCAATCTTGTTCACACACAAGTGGATTTTATTAAGAAAGCCCTGATTTGTCTCTGTTCACATTGGGCATTGATTTATTTTTATGTTTAGGAGTTTTTCATGTCCTCCTTTACATTTTATTCATCAATAAATAAAATTAAAACAAAATGAAATATTCCTATTAGCTTGGGATAATTAGGAATAGTACAGTCCTCCCCTCCAAAATTTTTCTTGTCCTCAAGCAACTGCAAGGATAGAAATAAAGGATGTCCCCTCCTCCTACTGTAGCATCCACATAAGATGATCTTCTCCAATTAATGAGATGTTGTGTCATCAATGAATCTCCATATTTCCACTCCCAAGCATGTAAATTGGCTGAATAGCTATCATCATGAATAAGTAGAGTACTCAAGAAGGCAATAAGGTGCTTCCTAGAGGCTCCCTTGAGGCATTAAATCTGAAATGTAGTGGGAAACAACATTCCCATTTGGATCCTCCATCCCCAAGCAATCATCCACACAAAGTGAGTTACCTCCTAACATGGCAACTCCTGAAAATGTTCCTCCACCTTGAGCTCCTGCAAAATAGGTGGGCTGAAAATATGCACATGGTAGACAAGATAGCCTACCCCACGTTGTTCTCCTCTCTACTTAAGATAAGTGTAGAGTGCAAACTGATCTTGGGCTGCAAGGATATTGCCCTCGAGTGGCATCATGAAGACTAGATCTGCAAGGATCCTCCCTCCAACGTTGTAAAACCAGTTAGCCCAAAATTTTCTATATGTGATGGACATAAGGGTATCATCATAAGGTATTCCATCATACACATGGCTCACCTACAAGAGAAACAAGTGTTTGGTCATGGTGGCCACAACTCTTCCCATGTTCCCGTTAGAACATGTACTGCAGAAAATGTGGGAACCTACTTCCCAAAGGACACATCGAAACCATGTGCCTCACTCAACATCATGTCTCCCATCAAGATAAAAGAAATATCAGCAATTGAGAACATGACTATCATCATCATGAAGGAAATACTGAAGGTTCTATGTGATGCAAGAGAGTACCAACAATTTCCCAAGTCTTCACAGCGCAGTTTTACATACTGTTGCTTTAGAAGAATACATGGAAAATTGTTTTCTGTTACATGGTTAATCATATGAATCAAATGAACATACATGTAAGAAAAACATCTTTGCCCAAGGCCACATAAGAGATGGTTGTCTCCATCATATAACTTGGCCCAATGTAGATCACGGAACTCAATGAATAGCTTGCCCTCTTATGGAGCAATGCACTGCCAAAAGATGGCAAGAGGATGCAAGAAAAAGCTCTCACCATATATTGGAAGCAAGAAGATACATGGACTCATGAATGAATCATAAATAATATTTTGGCACACTCCCATGAAGGGGGATGAACCAAGTGCTGCATGAAATTCCTTCTCCTCCTGCTTGGAAACCCAAGTCAAGAAAAGCACACCATAGTAATAGATGTCTCCATCTACCACTTCATCTTCTTCACCTCCTCTTTGCTCACCAAGTGCATCGAATGAGAAGTGATCTTGGGAATAATCCATCAATAAATCCCAGCTCCAAAGTGACAACGCTGTTGGCCTATGCAAATAGGCTCCCATCAACACATAGCTCAAATATTTGACATGCAGAATGTCAAAGGCATCTCCCATAATGCTGCTACATATGAGAAGTCCTTCCCATGAAGAAAGTCCTTCTTGAACATCTAAGGTCAAGGAGTAACCCCTTTGCACTATGATAGTGCCATCTTCTACTCCTACAACATCATGAAAACTGTGAGAGAAAATCTACCCTTGCTCTCTCAAGAACATCCCCAGCAACAAAATCTCTTGCTTCCTCTCTATACTCCCATCATCAAGACCATGTAGTGAAAACATGGTGATTGACATGAAGAATGTTATGCCAACATAATGTGTCCATACTCCTTGCTGCTCCATGATGCAAGTATCTAGCCACAAATGCTTAGAAAGAGAGTGATGGCCAAACTTTTTCAAGAGCAACCAACGTAGCCAAGCCTCCTGCTGCCCAGTGTCATAGATCTGCAAGTAGCTCTCCAGCTTCTTGCTCTCCATCCACATCCACTCAACCACTTGTGGATTTCTCCTTCCACCCTTCATCCTGGTACTCCTCCAATGAGGGCTACCATCATCCCAAATCAAATTCGTGCATTTCATGGGATCTTGAAATGCAATCTTCCTGAGGATCAATTTGACCCTATGAGGACCCAAATGGATGGTAGGCAAAAACCTCCCATCATGATGTGCATGGCTCAAGAAATGTCCAACACAGTCATGAGAGATGTTATCCATACGAAGATGTCCTCCATCTACTATATGCTCCTGTGAGAAGGGAATATCCTCCTCAAACTATTGAAGAACTTTCCACTCCATGATAAGTTGAAGTGCAGATCCAATGAATTCTTCCCATGAGGCCTTCTCCTCATGCATGTCCTTCCAAAACCAAAGGGGCCATGGATTTTCTACAAGTATAAGTTTCTCTTTGAGCAGGGGTGTGCTCATTGAGAAAGGGTCATCTAGAAGGGAGAAAGTGTTTCCCACTTCAAGATGTCTACCATCCATCATTCCACCCTATATTTCTTCATGAATGAAGCTTCCATGTGAATGCTCTAATGGGGAATGGTCCTTCTCTTCTTCCCTGTTGCCTTTGCACAACGCAGTGCAGCTCTGTTGCTGTAAATCAACAACATGCAAAGATGTAGATCCCTTCATACAATGTGTTGAAATGACAATAGATGAATTTTCCCATGATACATAAGAAAAATGGAAGGCGATTTTATTAATAATATAATATGTATATATAATTATTTGGCGAATCTCTCACGAGATTATATTATCTTGTAAAATCATGGCGAATCACAAGTACAAATGGAGAATCACTACTACAAAATGGTGAATCTTTGTCTAGTGGAGTTCGGGGTGTTGGTTCCAATGAAGATATGGTAGTTGAACTAGGAGTAGAAGGAAGAGAACCACTGAGACCAAGCATGGCACATGGTGACTCGTGAGGGAAGAAGTTCTCGTGCAGTTTGGAAAATGCGTTCTTCTAGTTCTGCTAAACAGTTTGGAAATTGTAGAGTTTGCTTCCCTTTATCTTGGAATCTTTGGGTTAGCACCTCTACCTAGTGCTTTCTGGACTAGTTGATCAGTGAAAAAGATATTGCTGCTATTTTTTTCTCAGTACAAATTTCTGTTTTAAGGGTTGGTGTCATTAAAAAACATACATTTAGGCACTTACTCAAACCAAAGTCTGCTAATCATTATCTTCAAAATTTTTTTATCAGTGGGCACTGAACTTGAAAAATAAGGAGAGAGAAACTTGAATTTCTTCCATAAGGCTATGGTGAAGCACATACTTTTTGTTTCTGGTATGTGCAAATGACAATCAGCAACATCAATTTGAAGAAACATAATATTACTGTTTCTAAATTTAAGAAACAGAGCTAACCATTAACAGTTTTAAAATTGCTTGTAATCACAGAAGATAACGGTAAGGATTATACATTGAAGCTAAGGTAAATTACACTCCTGTCCTCATCCCACTTTTTATAACTAGTTTTTGTCCTAGAAGGTGCAAAGAGAGGCCGATAGGAGTATTGTTTGTGAATTATTAATTTGAAGTAATTGTAGTTTTTTGACATGAAGGAAAAAATGTATTGGAAAGTCTCAAATTTTGAAGTTCAATGCCAAACATTAAAACTTAGTTGAATCTCTTAGTTGTAGGGCTATCCAAACAATAAAACTTTTTGTGAAGCATATCCCTGTTTGAAAATTGAAAATAAATTATTTGAGACTATTTCACCATTGCAATTTCATTTGCACGCTAGATTTGTTGCAGATGGACCACAATATGCTACATTCAACAAAATTGACTGCACATTTTTCCTGTGATGAGACTGCCGAAAGAAAATGGATTGTTAATTATAGTGTAAAAGTAACATCTCAACAATCCTGTAATCAATGGAACAAAAGGGGATTGCATAGTGCAAAACATATATGCTATGTTACAGCTGGATTGTTCTTTTAAATAATTAATTATTGGTCCACCTTTTTGTAAACTATAGTTATACCTCATGCATATGCCAAAGGGAGGCATGCCAAAGAGGTCAGTGAGCCTAGCGAGCCCAGTATTCCATTCCAACCTATAAAAGCACATTTGGAGTCATTATTTTCTGAATATTTAGTTCCAAATCTAATACCAATAGCTCAAGTAAAGAAATTGCACATACTGTGGCTCTCACTACTAATGAAAATGTGCCAAACATCTCTATGTAGGGAATCTCTGCACCCTACATACAAATTCCATCAGAGAACAAGCAAGGTAATATACCCATGTCATCTCATACATATGAGCATAAAGAAAAGAAAATTACAGAACACCAAGAATTCATATCCAAAAGCACACACTCATCTAAATGGGTCTGATATCCACCTGGAGGTGAAATAATTAATAGTCTATTATCATAACTGTGAAGTGGAAGTATTCAAAAGATGGGAAAAGTGATAGTCGGGGCTGAGAATTGAAGTGTAAACCTGCATCTGCCAAACAAATCGATAGTAAACAGCCGCAGCAGCCATGCTCGTAATCCCAGCGCTCGAAGCAATGGCAGCAAAGAAGTAGGCGTGGTGTTCGGATTTTCTTCTAGCAGCTCTTTTATCCCACTGCCTTTCATTCTCATAAACTCTGTTTCTTAAAGGATATGAAAATTCAGTATTTAAGAATCTTCATCTTCGATAGATTGTGGTTCCGTCTCTTGTTGTTGGGCTTTTTCACTCAACGCAGAAGCTGAGAATTTGAATTTTGATGAAGATCAATTTTACTATAGTTCTTAAGCTGAGAAGATAAAAGAATAAAAGAAATTCTAAATGGCAGAGTCTCGTTAGGTTGTATTAAAGTAGTCAGGATTGTTGCAGAGGAGGACTGCTCTACTTCTTCTTCTACCCATTAGATGTCTTTTCTGGAAATTTGTGGTATTGCAAACCAATATTCTACTGTGGAAGTTCATGACTATGAATTACATTACATAGTATTTAGAAAATATCCCAAAAAGATGGTAAAAGTTAGACAGTCTCCATTAGCAATGAACGTGAAAGAAAGGTGCCTCTGCAAAAATGGAAATCATTTTAAAAGGAAAAAAAAAAATAGTTTTTTAACCAACTACACAACTCCAGTTTTACTAACAAGATGCAAGTATGTACCAGTAAGTCCATTTTCATCTCAGAAAGGAGGGTTAGGCCATCTTCAAAAGTTTTGTATTTGCTGGAAAAGAAACAACAACTAGTCAAGCTTTAAAGGTGGCAAAATAATAACAATATTTATTTTATTTTGATATTCAGATTGTTGTTTTTTATCATCTCAATTTTTCCATTCAGACATAATATTTCTGGATTGCAATAAACATTCCCATCTGAGAAATTGGACAGCTGGGAGAAAGTCAGAATAGAAAGCAACCATTAACTGAAGTAAGCATAATAACTGTGACTGACAAAAACATTAAAACTCATATTGATTATTCAAAGAATAACACAGCATCAGAGTGTGTATACTGTCATTATTTATATGACTATATGGTAGAAAAAATTGCTTACAAATCATTTCAAATGTTGCAGTCATGCAGACATCCTGTTCAAGAAAAGAAACTGAATGAAAACACACAGAAATCCTCAACCAAAAAGATGCTCTTGGAATAATATGAATATAATTCAGGAAGCTGTGTGCATCATCACACTAGATAGAACACCATTATCCATGTAATTTTACAGTGAACTCAAGTTTGCTTACAATCGATTGTTTGACTTAGGTTCTTGCTCACTGACACCCTGCTTCATGAATCATTCCTAGGGATTCTTGTTTCAAATGAACACAAAAGGAACTTCAAAATCACTCAATCACCTACATATACATTATTTTTCACCTCAATCACCTACATATACCAACCTCCACAACCTCAGGCCCTGATACCATTCTGGCAGTTTCCTAGATTTCAATGACCATAACAGTTTTTTAACTCTACAATAAACAGAAGCAGAAGATCTGTTGCATGAATGCTAGAAATGAGACAAGTAAGGCATGTTCCAGTATATTTGTAGGAGCCCAAGCTGGCCAGGTCAACATACCCATTTCATGAATCAGGCCCCTAAACATATTGCCTCTGCATATTCCATCAAAACGTGCATTCCAGAGGCAATACATGAACACCACTCTTCGAAAACTACAAGAGACAAGAGCCATCGCACAATGTCACGAGGTGCTAGAACACAAGAATTCAACTGGATCACTGCATCAAGACAATGGACAGTTTCTCATGGTAGGTACAGCAAGACAAAGAGAGGCTTGTCTAGTGCACTTAAGATGTGGCAACAAGTTCACTGTTCAAATCTGATGGAGCTGCAAAAGCCCAACCCCAACCCCATGGATGAACAGAAGAGCAGGCACAAGATAGAACAAAAGGAGAACAAATTATTCTATTATGATTCTATTGATGCCCACAGAATTCACTTGCATGTTCTTCTTCCTCTTGAAAGACTCAAAGAATGCAAAAGGAGAAAAAAAGGAAAAAATGAAAGAAACCTAAAAAATTTGATATGCCACTTACTTGTGCTCTGATCCATCTATAATATATCAAAAAATGAAATCGCACAATGTCACGGGGTGCTAGAACGCAAGAATTCAACTGGATCACTGCATCAAGACAATGGACAGTTTCTCATGGAAGGTACATCAAGACAAAGAGAGGCTTGTCTAGTGCACTTAAGATGTGGCAACAAGTTCAATGTTAGTTCCCAAATCCACCTCAAAGCCGAAATAAGGCATGAAAGATAACACCAGCAGGTCAACTCCCGTAGCTAGTCTTTACGAGGAGTCAGAGAGGGCTCTCTCCGGTCAATCTCAATGAAAATGTCTAAAGGGTTTAGATGACTAAAAACAACTCCATCTTAGGCTAATTTATTGACCTAAAGTTCGACCTAAACTGACTCGATGCAAACCGAAATGACTGAAAACTGACTCGACAAATGACTCATGACTAACTAAAACAAGTATTTACAAATCTTTTGAAAAAAGGCAGCAGTCCATCAAGATTTGAAAGCATGATGACAACCACCTGCATACTGATGAAATATGTACAATTATGTATAGTGGGCCTTCCAATGTAACCAATTCAAAAGATGGCTACATACCAAATTTCTGCTCTCACTTTTCTCGAGCAGGCGGAACGATGAACCTGTAGGCAACTCAAAATAACCACTGAAACCAAAGCTTATGATAATGAACCAGGAAATATTTATCTTTTATAATGCTTGCAGAAGAATGTTGAAGGGATCTTGAAATCCTGAAGCACTGGCTTATCTTGAGATCCAGCTGAAAAAATACAAGTACTCCCTCCATTCTGATCTGAAAGAACAATTGATTTCCGAGGGATAGGAATGCACAGAGAGGTATGTGCTTCTGCCATCTGAGTGTTAGCTGTAGGTTCCTTGACCATGAGAAATTCTGGCATATTGTCTCTCTCAAGCTCATATTCCTCAACTTCATGATCTAGGTCATTCTTAAACAAAACACAATCTTCAAGATTATCAAACATGACAGCCTTATCATCTTCATGAAAGGAAATATTATCTGTTTGCTGATCTATAACGTTAATTACAAGACCGTCATCATTTTAAAAGGAGGAGGAAGTTTCACCAACACTTTCTTGACCAAGTGTGCCCTGCAAATCTGCTTTAGCTTGGGCTGTAACATGATCTTTCAAGAGTTGACCTATCTCATCTTCAGACAAAGGAGATAATAATTTTTGTTTTCTTTTGCTCAAACAGTGATTGTCTTCATATGCCATGGCAATCAAATTATCTGTTATTACTGAGTTATTGAAAGAAGATTTTTCACTTACTTGAACAAAGATCTCATTCTGTTTTTCATTATCACATTCTGAAATTGAAACCTGACTTCCTTGCATGTTGTTATCTTCTATGGACAGATCTGAAACAAGATCTTCTCTTTCATCATTTTCAGCCATATGATCTTCAACTTGATGATCTTCATAAGTATCCTCTGATATTTCTGTGTGCTGCTGAAATGGGTTTTCATACAATGCTTCCATGATTTCTTCGTCCATCAATTCATTATCACCATAACAATTCTCAAGATATTCAATGAAACTATGAACATGGCTACAACAGTTCTGAACTAAAGTCAAGGATGGATAAGATTCTTTATACTTTTCAAAGAATATTGAATGAAAATCCTTTAGACAATAAATAGAAGCAGGTGGTAAACTTTCATACCAAGATCGGGCTTCATCCTCCAGAGTAGCCATAAACATCTTCATCAAACAGTCTTCCGGAAAATCGATCTTTAATTTATGCACATGAATGTGAAATTTCACCAGATGAAGAGCAGCATCATTACCTTCCTCATTTCTGAACATAGGCAAATTCTGAAGCCAATCCACCTTGGGCATCTTATTTGGAAAACCTGGGATGTGATCTCGGCTCATGGGAGCGTATCTTCTTGCAACTCGATCCATCTGATCTCTCTACAGTGGAGTCACCATGAAGGATTGATTGCTGGATTTTTCAGTGAAATCGCCAGGTGAAGGATTTCAACCTTCTTATGTCTGATCGTTTTCCACCATCAACCATCAGATCTGAACTTGATACACGTACTGGGGCAATTTATAAGTTAAGTGTTACGATTACAAGCTAGACCAGAGATCGACTGAAGTAGCATTTATCTACTATGCGCTGGCAGAGCAAGAGCAGTTCGAAGGCTACCTGGCATGACTTCAGGCTCCGTCTGTAGCTATAAATCAAACAACACTAACCATTAAACCAATTTATCCCCAGTATGGTCGCCACTATGTTAGCACTTGAATCTACCTTAGGCTTAAATAAGGTAAAACTCAAGGCAACATCAAACCAAGCTTAGCCTCGTAGCTAGCCCTACGAGAATAGGAGAGGGCTCTCTCCGGGTCTATCTCGGAAAAAGGTCTTCAAAGGGGCTGAGATGACCTATAATGGATACTGATTTTAGGCTAGTAAATAGATAGGAAGGTTTGATTTTGATTTTTAGGAGGTTTTGTTGAAAAATGGGAAAGACAATTTTTGGGCTAGCGGATGAGACCAATTTCTTGCAGATTTCAAGCTGGGGCGAGGTAGGCAACGGCTTTGATGTCTTGGATCAAATGAATGGATTGAATATACATCTGAGGAGTTGAAGAGGGAAATAGCATGCAAGGATCCTCTTCAAACTGACGAAGAACATAAACAACTAAACAAAAGCTTAAGGCAGAGCACCAGCAAATCAATGAATTCTACCTCAAATACTCATTTGTTTAATTCAGAAGCATAGAGAAGGGAAATTGCATACATATAAAATTAATGAAACTTACAATAACATGAGAAGAACATCATCAAAACTCAGAAGCCACAAGGATCCCAACAAGTGCTGCAAAACTCTGGTCTTTCCTTTGCCAAAAACTGAAAATGGATATACAATGAGGTGCCAAACTTTTACCAAGTATCCAACCCTTGAAACTGATTGAGAAAATACATCATATAGACCATCCTAACCCCTTCCCATGCCTCTAGGGGTCGAGCTCATCCTTCTAGGAGCTGTTTCAACCAATTCTAAACATGGAACTAAAATCTAGGCAGCCAAACAACTTGCCTCTATATGCTAGGAAACTGATCCATTCATTTAATTTTCACTTTTTAGTGAATGAATCATCTAGAACAAGTAAATACATGCCAAAATTACATCATGGTTACCATATTACATCAAGCTAGATCAAAAATTACATCAAGAGGTGAAACTAGTCAAAACTGACCAAATTCCTGAGCTGGAAGGTGAAAAATAGGCTGAATTCCTCTATGTGCCGCGCTCAAAAGCTCTATGCGCTGTGCTACTTTGGACCTATTTTTGGAGCACTTCCTAAAGTCAAAATCGAGCTCATGATAGCTTGTTGGAAAGCCCTGGATGTCTTCTATCCAACCCAACTGGAAGTGTTCAATTTGGAGCTCATTTTCCCCTCCAAAACGTCAATCTTCCAAAAGTACTTCCTGCTGGTGCAAAAGGTGGTAGAAAGATGATTTTCATGGCGTTTTTGGCCCTTAAGACCACCCATAATTTGATGAAATGCTTCATCCATTCCTGAGAATGCATAAATTACTATGAGAAATCCAAAAATATCAAGTTTTCCTCCAGAAGGTGTCCCAATCATAAGTGCACGTCGGGCGGAAAAACCTGTTTTGCAACCAAAATTTTCAAAAATGACAAAATCTTCTCCAAATTAGCTGAAATTTGGAGTGAAGGTCTCCCATCATGTCTCATGCTCAGCCAAGGAAGCATCAGCCAAGATTCGGAGTGGATCCAGCCTCTTTTGACGTTTCAGTGCTCTTCTCAGCCTTGCTTTCAGTATCTTCATTTTTGCTCTGCAAACGTGTGTGCGGGTCCAATAGTGATTCTTCATATGTATGAGCATGTCTTTGTCCCTATTTTCCTTTGCCAAGAGATTCTCTAGATGAATTTTGACATGCGTAAGGCAAGTCTCTCGCTCAAATGGTGTCATGTCACCTGGTCTCTTCCGGGCCAATTGTCGATCTTCACGGATTTTCCGCAACTCTATAAGTGTGTGCTGATCCTCGAGTTGTTTATTATGCTGCTCCAAGTAATCTATCACCCACTGAGCTCTCTGCAATTTCTCAGTCAGCGTGTCAATCTCAGCCTTTTGTTCCTGGATGATCTCTTTCAGTTACGAGCTAGGAGAGCTCGCATCAACATCGATCAAAACAAAATCAGTATCTTGGCCTCCCGAGGGGCCCTCCTCGTGCATAGGCCTCTTGCCTCTGTCCTGAACCTGTACATGTGCTGATGTCAAAGGCGAGACCCCTTCCACACCATGTGGAGATAGTACTCGCGCTGATGATGAAGTCAACGAGACCCCTTCCACCCCTGGTGGAGATAGTACTCGTCGTGCTGCTGCAAATAAGGCTCTGTGGCCTCTCTGATATGTCACACACACTGGAGCACTGATAGGCTCAGTCTTAGGAACCTCAAACTGATGTGAAGGCTCTGCCTCATCATGAACAATCTCGGGAGGAGGCTGGGGGGCTGCAAAGAAGTCACGGGAAATGAACTCATCCCATGTGATGCCCTGCGGTTGAATCACTGTCCTGCTCATATCCCTGCTCATATGATGAATTTGTCTCTGACATGATGCTGAAAACAAGGTATTTGACAAATATACACTGATATATGTATGGTGAAAACAAGAGTTTTGGTGTATGCTTTGATGCCAAATGTGTCACATATATGAAGAAATGTCACAGTGGGAAAATAACTGTCAAATGAGATATAAGTGTAAGGACAGTCGGTGCTTGGGGAATTTAGGGATTTGGGGATTTATAAGTAATAGGAATGGGTGATAGTGATGGGGGGGGGGTAGTTTAGGAACAAGAGTTAATGAGATGGCAACATATAAGTGCAGTCAAGGACATAAAGGCAGCCCTTGAATCTTGTGGAAATTACGATTTTATCAATGAAGGAAAATGATGACAAGTGATAGGGTTTGGGGATTCCAAAACATGGGAATAAAAGGGAAAAAGGGATATGGGACAACAGAAATAGGAGAGAGACTGTGGTATGAAAGTGTAACAGTAGTAGCAGTGACCATAATGATAAAAATGACAAAAGCTCACATGACAACGGAACGAGAGTTTAAGCACCAAAATTCAAGTTTTTAACCACCTCTTTGCAAACCCTATGGAGCAGATTTCAATATGAGTATAGGGTTTTTTTCTTTCACCAATTAAGCTCTTGAATTTCACCTTCAAATGACACCCAACCAGAATTTAAACTCAGATGGTAAGCGCACACAACTTACTTGGAGGCAAATGAGTTGAGTCATTTTGAAAAATTGAGAGGCAATGATGAAATTTAGGCTTGGAGGCTCTGTGCGCCGTGCCCCAGCCCAACGCGCCGCGTAGGCTGGATGCACCGCGCCAGTGTTAATTTACACTGGGAAAAATTGCTCTATGCGCCGCGCACCTTCAGTGCGCCGCGCTCCTACCCAATGCGCCGCGCCATAAATAGGGAATTTTTCAGGAGGATTTTGGAGGCCTTCCCGGTGTCCAAATTGGGCGCATGATAGCTCGTTGCATTTTGTGTCTAGGTATCATTTGACTCATCAAGAAATTCATTTGGCCAACCAAGCTAGGAGAAATCTTGATTTTCCCAAGGTCACTTCAGAGGTGCATCAATTCTCTTGAGGCAACTGTATTTTTGACATTTCTCTAAAACCATGACACCAGTGTAAAGAGTGAAGGAGGGTTTTCTTCCTTGGCCTATTCTGGACAAAAACCTCTCTCAGCGTTCAAAAATTCATCTTTTATTGCTCAAAAAAACCATTGGAGTGAAACCTATCCCGATGTGTGGAACAAGGGATTTGTCGAAATGAAGCGAAATGAAGGGGATAAGGAGCTTCTAAATTCTTGAGAAAATTTTTGGAATTAGGGACGGATGTTAGGAAATAGAGGAAATTTTAATTTTAGAGATTGAGTGAGGGGAAGGGGTCCAAAAGGGCAAAACACAGGCCTAACCTAGAAAATTGCCAAGTTGTAGCAAGAAACTAGGGTTTGTGTGAAAATGAGGAATTTGGGGGGTCTCAATGATGGGAAGTGTTTAATAAGGTAAAATAAGGATGGGGGAAGGTGTATGAACATCAGGATACAAGTTTGGCTGACGATTTGACCATCCAAGAGAAATTACCTTCAAAACCCTAGGAGAGGGAAATGAACCTTACCTAGGCACAACTGAAGCATGAACAAGGTGTAAAATGACCCATTGGAACTTGACATGATGATGAAAACCCTCTGAATGATGGTACACTCAGCTGAATGGTGACATGGACCGACATTTGGACAACTTTGACAAGAGTAAAATCAAACCCTAGACCTAATACCTAGTGACCAAATTTTGCTTGAAGACTCACTGAAATGACAAAATTTGACCTTGACACCTTAACATCACCTTGTAAGAGCATGTTTGATCACTGGAGGAAGGCTGCAAAGACTGACACTAACATGTTCAAAATGCGGTAAGGTTTCAAAGCCCAACCCCAACTCCATGGATGAACAGAAGAGCAGGCACAAGATAGAACAAAAGGAGAACAAATGATTCTATTGATGCCCACAGAATTCACTTGCATGTTCTTCTTCCACTTGAAAGACTCAAAGAATGCAAAAGGAGAAAAAAAGGAAAAAATGAAAGAAACCTAAAAAATTTGATATGCCACTTACTTGTGCTCTGATCCATCTATAATATATCAAAAAATGAAATTTTCACATATAAGTCAGCCTTTGTCAAGCAGAATAACTGTGACTGACAAAAACATTAAAACTCGTATTGATTATTCAAACAACTGCACGACATCAAAGTGTGTATACTGTCATTATTTATATGATTATATGGTAGAAAAAATTGCTTACAAATCATTTCAAATGTTGCAGTCATGTAGACATCATGTTCAAGAAAAGCAACTGAATGAAAACACACATAAATCCTCAACCAAAAATATGCTCTTGGAATAATATGAATATAATTCAGGAAGTTGTGTGCATCATCACACTAGATAGAAGACCATTATCCATGTAATTTTACAGTGAACTCAAGTTTCCTACAAGGTACACCAACCCCAATGCATCAAGGGCATCCCTAGGCAATAGAATAAAACACCAATGAAGAAATAAGAGCATTGTTTAGAGTTATATTTGTGTAATAATGATGAAACTATTTTATGTAATGAAAAATGGAATCCTTGCTGTAATTACAAAATACTAAAAAGAAACAATGGCGGGGCCTAATGTAAAAGGCAGTGAAATTCAAATAACATAAGCGTATAAAATGATTTCCCTATAGTTCTAAGCACCCTATAGGACTTTCTCACCCTAGAAACTATAGTGATTGAAAATTTCTGGAGTAGAACTACTCCACTGTATGATATTAAGCATATTATATGCTGGAAATAAATCTAAGAACACATATATGTTACTGTGTTTTAAGTATGCTCTGATTTTCACCTTCTAATACGATATTATTTCCACCAATGAGACTGAATCACAACTTGCCTTTTTCTAGTGATACTTCAACACTATAAAATCACAAATTAAGGTTAAATGAGAGAGTATTTAGAAACTTGTTTTCAGCTTCTTTGAAAAGTTTGGACTAATAGAAAAGGGAACATCCCAAATGAATTGTACAGGCCAACCACTGACAAAGCGATCAGCTTTCTTAAAAACTGTTTTAAATGACTGTGTTTACAGTGTGCAACTTCCAAAACACAACATGCATTTCAATCTAGTAATGGTTGAAAAATACTAAGCATGAGCTTGAGATCATAATAGCAAACATTAGAAACACTGAACAGAACGTACAGCCTGCAAAACCACACAGCATTAGACCATTCATTTCTTAAAACATAACAAAGGGCAGAACCATGTTTCTATAATTACGTAAATCTGAGGACAAATGCTTCAAAACATTTCAGCAGTGGTAAATGCAAAGAATATCCACTTTGAATCTATTAAAAACATCCTCTAGGCCAGATCGTTTTCAAGACTTCAAAAACACAATCAATCAATCAATAATATGTGAAATAATGTGGATAATTAGCTCGCCGAGGGTTGTGTTTTCCCTTTTGCCATTTATATTTGATGTGAGCGAGCTTTTCCATTTGCCCTGGAGTAGAACTCGCTGGGAAGAAAATAACCCACAAGTACTTGCATGTCTAGGTCGCTGCTGGCAAGTTTAACTTGCCTACAAAGTTTCATACTCGAAACCTAGTTAACTCAGTTTAACAGTGATGCCGACTTGAGTATCCCTTCGGAGTACTAAAACCACTCAGCGATTTTTCAATTGTAACATCATGGAAGATGCGCGTCTTCAACATAGTACAACATTAGGGTTTGGAAAAAACCCTCGCTGTCTCCTTAAGGTGGCTCTGGCATAAAGGATTACTCCAGGGTCGGGTTTAGATTTTCATATATTTTAATGGCCCACGGCCGCATTTCAGTAAAAATCATGTGAGGTGTTAGCACGCTGTGCCCTTTATCAAATGCCTCACATCTAAATTTTAAATATTCGCTTGATTTTTTCTACTAAACCAAATCAGAGAGTAAAATAAGAAAAACATGAAAGATCGAACATGAGAAATCAAATCAGAAAGTCCAAAATAAGAATAACAAGTACCCTTCAGTGTAGTCGGTCTGCAGAAGGTCGAGGTGCGTATCCCATTTATTCCCAATCACTTGCGCACACCGATAAACCCAAAAATCCAAACTTAAAGAAGAATGCCAAGCACATATATAAGAAGACGTGCTTAAATCTCTGAAAACATAACCAGCTGAAAACATACACGCAAAAAACGATTTGCAGAGAAAATTTGGGCATTCGATTACCTTTCCGCAGGTTAAACATCGAACTGGGATAATCATTTTCATAGACGACAAGCAGGCGACAGCTAATGGCTTTTCCTCGTCTATTGATGGGCTGAATACGTAGACCACTCACCACTGCTTTCAGTGTAATATAGTTGACCGCACCAATGTTGATAAACAAGAAAATGAGTTTAGGTGTGATAGGTAAGGGTTTTCTGCAAGGTACTGATTCTCTTGGAAGTGGCCATGGTCTTGCTTCTACTCAACTTCGCAAAGCCTTCACCAGATCCCGGACGCTGCATTCAGAAAAAGCGCGACAAAAACCCAGCCCATTTCTGCTAACTGACGAAGCTCTGGCAAACACAAGATTATAACGAGAAACCGTTCTCGCCCTGCCTGGTGGTGGAACAGCTGGTTTGGTTGGTGCGAGAAGAGGTGTAAGGATCGAATCACACATCGACAATCGGCATGGAGATGAACAGCAACTTAACAGAAGGCGTAACAGTAATTAAGGCTTTGGAGCGATCGTGTACAGCATCATGCAAAGTCTGTAGGGACGAAGAGTGGAGGCGGCCGGATAACAATAAGCGGTTTTTTCCAACAGATCAGAAACCAAGAACAGGTGTCAGTGGGAGATTAAAAGTGTTGACGATCAAAAACTGCATCTCTTTCATAAGAGAAGGCCTATCGGCCTAAGAGGAATAGGTGTCAATGGGAGATTAAAACTGTTGACAATCAAAAACTGCATCTCTTTCATAAGAGAAGGCCTATCGGCCTAATAAACAGAGTATTTATATGTCCAATCAGTAGTACAGAGAATTCAGCAAAACGAAAATATCACTTGTGCTTGATTTTGCGATACCGGCAATGAGTTAGCAGTACTAGATACTCAAATATTATATCTCATGAACACAAGTAAAAGCTTTTCCACGGAATCATCAAAATTTTAATTGCTTGCCTTCGAATTTCCTTGTCCTTGGTTATACGTATTGGTATGGTCATTTTATGCTGCTTCAACAGGACAGCCAAACCAAGAATCTCATGTATAATAAGTTTGATTGGTCACCAAAATTTCCTGAGAGAAACTTGCTGAATATTTTTGGAAATTTACAGCCAAACCACATCTCAGTTTCAGGTCACATTAATGGCTAAGTGAAGCCCAAACGTGAGTTCTGTTCATCCAGCAGGGGCCATGGTTACAAATGTGCATGTAGAAACAAACACTCATTAGATGAATCGAAAGCACATAAACGTACTTTAATAAAGGCCTGCCCATGTTTATATACACTTACAATAACGTACATAAGAAGGGGTAAACTTCAGGTTGTGGATAGCCCAAAGTCTCCAACAAAAGAACAGTACTACTATGTCTCATGTAATTCATGTCCAAAAACTGAGCATGCAGTGCTTGCCTCAGATCCGTTCTCATGCATATCACCAATTCCCTGCCCAATCCTGTGTTTGGAGGTACTATTGATTTCACAGCATCCATCAGACCTAACATCAGAAACATGCTTTACAAGATCCATGCTGGTTCCATAAGTGGAATCTCGAAAATCAGGCACCCATCCTATTTGCACTATATCTTCAAAATAATCTAAGTCAGTGGAATGCGTGCCAAAGTCAGCCATTTTTCCTCTGTAATTAAGTTGATCCAGAGAGTCTGCAGTGGACTCTAGAGGGCCCTCTGTACAATGGCTAAATGACCATAGCGGGAACACAGAATTCCCCTCCTGTCCTGAGTTGTTAATTGACCTTACAGAACTCCTTCCAGAAGCCTTCCTTTTGTGATGTCTTTTGCCATCAGCATTATTTGACATTTCAACAGATGCAGAATTGTCACCTGAAAATCACCACTCAATTTAAACATGCAGTAAGCCAGACAAGCACTTAAATGAGGCTTTGATCAAGTATGAATCTGTTACAAGCAAGATTTCAAGTCTCCTGAAAGATGCAACTTCATGCGGGTTTGTGTATTGCAAACAGACATACATCTTTTGTTTCCAAGGAAAACCTCATGAGTAAGCCTAAGGGATGCTTCCCACATTTGTGGACAGCATCCCCAGTAAACCTATCAATGTAGACTAGTGCACCTCACCTAGAGGAATTTAAAATTCTAAACCAGGCACCTGCTGGCACAAACCTAGCCAAATGTCCAGTAACATTGGCAAAAACCAGTTGAGCTGACCCTTGAACTTTGTGAGTGTGTGCATTATCATGTGATGTGCAGTGAACACGGTTCAAACAATATAAAAGAGCATAATGAGTAAGAGAGGAAATGCTTGAATTGATCCCAAATGAAAGCTCAGCAAGACATCAAACTCACTCCTTCCAATGTTTAAGTTCTCTTTCTTTAGCGTGTAGATTAATCTCAGTTGACTTCAGCTCCACCTCAAGCTCTAAAATCCTTTCTTCTTGTTGTTTCTCCAATAGATCACGTATACGCTTATCTAACTCATATGGTGACACCCCATAGTCATCAACATGAGAAATATCTAAGTGTTCCAAGGGAGACTTGTCTGCAGAACTCCATTGACCTGGAAGCCCATCTGCACAAAGCTCTCCCTCCACCAATTCAATGGAGGAATTTGTGAACTGCAAAATATCAAACCAAGCAGAGGAGGATTAAAATATTTACTAGGCCAGATAATTCATATATATGCCTGCTACAATGTTATGATAGACTTATTAAACATGTATTTAAGTTAAATAGTTCAGCATCAAATAATGAAACTTTGTCCTTTCGGCCATTATTCAACCTTCATATCTGAGAAACAGCTGATTAAATGGTAGCAGAGCATAGATTGTTCAAGACAATGCCAGGAGAAAATGTTCATGCCCAATCATATTAGACTAATCCCTTGGACCATTATTACCAAAATGCATTTTCAGAGGTTTACTCTCAAAACATTTTACTGCAAAAAGTCTTCTTACTTTAAAAGGAAGTAGAATAGAAGAGACACCATGCATGTCAAAATTATTTTAGATATGTGCATGATATAAGTCAAAAATGGCATTCAAAAAATATTTCCGTAATCAATGAAAACATGTTTAATATACAAACAATATGATTGATTTATGGATATCAGAGGCACAATAAATACATTCAATGTTCAGATTTAGCAAGCTCAAAAACTGTTTGACATGTCACAACGTAGGGTAGACCACAACCCAAAAAACAAATGTCCAAAAGCCAGACACAATTATTTATAAAATGTGTTACAGGCTCTACTGCCAAGCTTCAAAACATCACAAATATTTTCTTTGCGTGAATCTATATTATCTTGCAGCTTCTTAACAGCTTTATTCCTCTCATCATGAAACTGTTGAATGAAAACATGTATCTATAATTAATTTGTTTAGTGATCAAAGTACATCTAACTTAGTTTGGCATGCTTCAATTTACCATCATGAGAACAAAAAATTTACCCTCATGAAAACATGTATCTATGATTAATTTGTTTAGTGATCAAAGTACATCTAACTGAGTTTGGCATGCTTCAATTTACCCTCATGAGAAGAATAATTATATCACAACAAAGGAAATAATCTAGAACAAGAATCATGTTATAGAAGTCATTACCAAATGTTTGATATTGTGACACATAAGATTAAAACAATTTCAATAAGTTGTGCTCTTTATCTAATAACTCATCCAAAACAGGTGGTATGTAAATAAAAGAAAGGAAAATGCTTTAGGTGGTTCAAACTCTATCCAAAATTGTGTAGGGGGTAAGGATAAAACAAGGGCAAATACATTGAAGTTTCAACGAGTCCCAACTTTAATTGATAATTGCAATGAGGCAAACTTACAAATTATGTTCCCCTTAGTTTGGAGGTGTTCAGTGATGCAAACAAAAAGCAAAATTCTTAAGGAAAGTAGGGCATTTTCCTGGAAGAAAAATGTTGCATTGTTTCACTCTGATAGCAAATATAAAAGCTTTTTACAGCGTCTATTAAAGAAAGGCAACATTAGAGGCATTCACATGCTAAATGAATTTTTAAAATAGCCTACAAGTTAGTATACAATCCTAACAATCCCTGAAATAGACATATCCTTAATGACACCTATCTTTCTTAGTGGAAAATCGACATTAAAAATTCTACTTAATGTGTGGAAACTAGAAAACACTAGACATCAACTGAATTACTCAAACCCAAAAGGATCATGATAAGTCTAAGGTATAGAATCACCATAAAACTCACCTCACTAGAACCTGATGTACTCCTTTGATGCTTTGAATTTGATTGGATAAAATCCATTTGTATGTATTCTAGCTCAGCTTGCAATTCTGCTTCAATCTCAACCATTCCAGTGACCTGTTGTGCAGGTTCATATATTGCAATTCCTTTTGCTACATGTGGCTAAGTCCTTTTAGCACCTTTGCTCACCACACAAGAAGATTGTCCTTTACTTCTCCTTGTCTTTGTATTTATACTTTTCCAAGGGGTGTGAAACCCCAACGGTCCTGTCTCTTGGTCTCGCTGGCCAACCTGAGATGACTTGACCCTTAAAGCAACTCATACTTAAATTAGATTATTAAATGTCTTTCCTTGGGTTCCAAGCCCACTCCTTTGGGTCCAAAACCCCAAACAACAAACCAGAAAACCCCAAGGGTTTTTCCAGGGGGAAATACCTTCCGAGCTACCCAATTTCAACAATTCTTAGCAAACTTAAGCTAGGACTATATGTCCATTTCCAAAATGCTATAAATTAAATTACATTACCTTCCTCAATATGGTTTTGTAGAATCCATTAAACCTATTAAAATAGACATTCATTTGCTTGGTAGAGTAAGATTTGTTAAATCAACTAGAAAAGACAGTCATACAAATCAACCTGTATCTACCTCTACACCCAACTTGTGTAAATAGAACTACAGAGAAAATTTCAATTTTAACCATCCCATCTAGTCTGAGCAATACATCATTAACATTTATATCATTCATCTTTTATGAAATCCAAGCCATAATTTTAATGTCTAAGGTCTATACCACTTTGTTTTGTCTACTAAATACTGGCAACAGAATATTTTTGGTCCTGTTTTGTTGGCTTTGCATTATTTGTGGCCTTGATTCACCAAGGAGTAGTTCAAACTTCAGAGACAGTGCACATTGATTAATTGACAGGCTGGTGTGATTGTAAAAATATCCCTCTATGCCTACTTCCATGTCAAACCACAATTCCAAATCCCGTGAACAATAGGAACTTCTTAGGTTTAAAGGCAAAGCATAATTTTTATGCATTTCAACCTCGCAAATTAAACACGAAACATGAACATGTCATACTAAAGGGTGGGCTATACACAAAAGTATCCCAAGAGTTACTGCAATAGTTACAATGCGTAGGAATTTGGGCAACTCCAATGCCTGGTAAATTCAAGACAGTTTATTGATATTATTTTTGTTTCAGAGGGAAACATGTTGAAGATTTTCTTAAGATTAATTGTAACTAAAAGTCTAAAACCAGTTAGTGGTAGTGCTTTTTCAGTGTTTCCTAAGTAAGTCGGAGAGTAATCTAAGAAACACTAAACACGAAATGTCATACTAAATGGCAGGCTATAAACAATTATTATAATCATAATGGCAATTGTCATTGCACCAGGATGGTGCAACTCATCAACTACGTTGGGCCAATGACTTCCTTTCTAGATAAATATTCACCTGATAGTGAAGTCAAAAAACATGTTTGTTGAGAGGTTGAAGATTTGCTTGCAAGTCTCCAACTAAAAATAGTGTCTGTTGCCAATAGACTTCTGGGCATTGACATTGTAGCAATCCCTGAGTTCTAAATAAAAAACAGTGGGGTTTTTTATATATCTAATCTAGTTATTAGCCGAGTAAGCTCTGCAGAACATTAACATCAAAAAATTGGGCACTTAGTATCACCAGATTCATGGAAGCACAATGGAGAAAACTTTAACAAAATTAAAAATGCATAGCACCCAATCCAATTCTTAACAGAAGAATTTTTTATCTTACCAGTGTCAATACCTCCCACAGAGTGCTAAAAAAGCCACTCACTCTTCTTCGGGAATCTCAAAAGGTCTTCTTCCTCTATATGCTTATAAGATATGCAATCCCAATAAAATAAAAAAGTATACCCAAACTCCAAAGTAAAAAACAACACATGCATCAATTGGTATGCAAAAAGGACACCAATGTATCCTTACCTAGCCCCTGCCTTAGAAGCATTTTTAGGAATGATCTTTGCTACAGCTTTTGTTAACAATTCATTTGCAATGTCAATTTCTGTATTATGATGGTTCATCTTGTGCAGTTGTTCAACTTTAATGACACTGAAGCTTACTTGCTACTGTTAGGGAAAACCAAACAATGAAGAATTAAAACATAGCATACAGGTTTCTCTTAAATAAGCTATATTGATGAATGCTTACATATGATGCCTTCAACAAATCATGAATGGATGCCAAAGACTACTGTGACAAGCTTGAAGGCATTTTTTTTAAAAGCCTGAAGACTTTTTTTTTATTGGCAATATCTCTTCTAAAATACCGAAGGTGATCGTGCTTTCTAAACCTATTTTCTCAAAATCCTGGAAACTTTTCTTGACTGGAAACATCTCTTATTAATTTGAAAAGATGATAATGGATTCTTAACTTGTTTTCTCTGTCCACCTCCACGAGAAACTGTTTTCTCATGTGAGATCCCAAAAGTTTTTTCTGCCTTATTCCATTCCATATTTTTATGGTCTTATCATAGTTTTTCTCATAACAAAAGGTAAATATATCCAGATGATCTTCCCAGTAAGATTTTTCATTTTCTCAACAAAAGAGTAGCTCTTAAATACGTTCAAAGATTAAGACAATCCATTACATGCCATTAAGAGCTCATCTACCAAATATTCAAATCCCTGAGCTTGTGAGAACATGGTGTAACCAAAATTGAGATGTACCTTCATTGAAAAAAATGCATCTGACTCATTGACATGATCTACATCATCGAAAATTATGAGGGCATGGACAGATTTAAGATGTTTCTAAGCATCTCTATAGCTTAATCAATATGATCAATTTGTCAATCTAACTTCATCAAACTCTTAAAAATGAACAAGACCTAGGATCCACAGTAATTTGAATTTCTTTTTAAGAATTCTTTTACAACTAGTGTATTTTCTACTCCACCCAAGCCCACGATTCACACAAACTCAACTTTCATGCTTTATTGCTGCCGGAATAATGTTGTCTTTTCAAAAAATTTGAACTTCTCATCCAGACCAGTTGGATCTTTAGCCACATTGAAGGGTAATCATTTAGCATTTTTCATGATGCTTTGAATAACCCTGCCCATGAATTTCGCATCGTGACTAATCAGTCTACCAGACACACATTACTTTAAGTATTTGTGCTTTTCTAAAAATCATCTAAAATCTGAATTGAAATTAAAATTAAAATTAACCATTTAACCCTAAAGCTTATACGCACTTGACTGCTTAAAAAATCCAAACCTAGAGCACATCTATAGTAATAGATAATACAATCAGTATAGATGTATCTCCGCCAATATATCAATACATCTGTCATCAATACAATCCATATAGATACATCTACACAAAAGTTTGCAATGCTTAAAGATGTAATATGGTCTATCAATACAAATCTATTTTCACAAAAAATTGCAATGCTTAATAGATATGTGTAGAAATACAACTTAAAAGTTATACAGAAACAAATACAGGGCTAACCTGTTACACGCCTTGACTTGAAAGTTGAGAGAAAGATGTCAAAGAGGCCAGTTCTCCCATTTTCAAGTTTATGGGACATCTCTTTTTTCTTTTTTGCGAATTTACAATGCTTGGGCATACTAGCAGCCCATCAATGTCTATCTCTCGTATCCTTGCCGACTTTTTTAAGAATTTCATTCAGAAATGTTTGGCCTATATATGCATGAGGCTTTCAAACACATTATTCAGCCTCCTATCACACCAGATCAGTGAGGATCTGTGAGACCTCACCCCGCCACACGATATCTCAGATCCATTTCTGGCAAATGGACTAGGTCCTTTATACATCAGCAATAGGCAAACTCCCAGACAACGATTTAGTGGACAATCCACAATTTCCACAGGCTCTTCATCCGGCGGACAGAGTTTGTTGAGTTTTCTTCAGTGTTGTTGAGTTTGTTGAGAAAACCGTGCTGTCGTTTTCTGATGCTACCGGAAGATTGAATGTGAAGAATAGCAACAACAGAACGGAAGAAAATGCAATGGATAATGAAATTGATTTGTAAAAGAATTTAACTGTAAGAGGTGGAGGTTGAACCGTTTTTGCAGGCATGGCAGATGAGCTCAACCGTCTCCTTTGTTCCATGATGATGTCGGTCGAAGGGATCGATGGAATTCGTTTGAAATGTTGCAAGCACACTTTGAAACTGGAAAATTTATACAAAAATTTGAGGTGGAGAGGCCAGATGCTCAAAAAATCACCTCCAAATTCCAAGCCCCAAGCTCCAACCAGTAAAAAATGGGCGAATTTCTCCAACTTCCAAACCCCAACTAGTAAAAAATGGGGCGAAATCCGCTCCAAACCAGAAAATCGAGAGGCAAATGCAGGGTGGAAGGTTTTTGCGCATTTATTTTTTTGGACTAACATCTAATAATTAATTGTTTTTTAAATAATTATAGGGCTAATTTTATAAAACTATACAAAATGGGTTTATATTAAAAATTCGCCCCTCTAAAATGGCTAAAATTCGCCCCTAAAATTTTCCCCGACTATGTAGTCTTCCTTCATTGCGAACATGAAGGCTGCCCTTACAAGGTTGTGCTTAGCTGGTACAAGTCTCCACCCTCTCAATCTCCTTGAGATCTTCTTCAATACCCTTCAAGGTCTAGAAAAGGAGCAGGGAGATCTCCTCTTCTGTCATTTTTCCAAGTGATGGAGCCATGCTCTTGTTTCTTCTATACAATGCATCTTCTTTGTGAGGGTAGGAAGTGCATGGGTCTTCCTCTCCTTCTTGAGACCTTATGTAGGTCTCACTGCAACTTTCTTCTCCTTGAAAGCCTCTAGGAGTCTCGGTGCATCTTCTTTCTCTTTTCTGATTTACATCTTTGGAGAGGCCCTTCTTAGATCTGAACATTGATGAGAGTAATATCATCCTATACATCATTATGATCTTTGTTTCTTCTCTTCTCTGATACTGCTGTAAATTTCCCTCTTTAGGAGTATCAATATTCTATTCTAGAGATTGACTGCAGGGGCATTTACTGGATATGTCACCTTTGAAAAAAGGATGAGATCTAGAGGCTACCTGGCCATCTGCAGAATCTGTCTATATAGTTTGAAACATTCCTCCTTCAGGGAGTCAACACTTTGGCTTGAAGCCATAGGCTGAGCCAAAGATCATGCTATGATACCATTGTAATATTCCTTTTTCAGGATTGCTCATAAATCATGCACTGAAAAATGAATTTTTAGGAAAATATGCAATGGAACAGGAAAATGACTCTTGGATCCTTTATATCAGTCAATAAACAAACTAAATCCAAGATTTCAGCAGAAAAAAATAAGACTAGGTGGGTTAAATAGATCTCCCACACCTAGTTATCTTCAAGAGAAGGCCCAATGAGGGGCTGCAGCAAAGTAAAACGCTCTACTGGAAGTGTTGAGATCTATTAGTGCATAAAAGGTGCTGATAGACACTCAAAAACTGATTCCAAGTACAACAACCACTTAGACCTGAATTTAGGATCCAAAAAGTGAGGAAAAGCAGTGATTTCGACCCTAAAATAGATGTATTCAGACATCTATGTAAAATTAAGGGAAATTCTGGGAGGTTATTTCAGATTATGTCATGAGGGACCTATCCTCCAAATTTCAGCTCAAACAAAGCATTCTAGCTATGTTAAACAGTTCCTCCATCCCTGGATATGCTTAAAAATGTTGATTTCCCATGACTTGGAGTATGAAGAAATTACTGAAGCTTCTACAACATGATTTTCTGAAGATATTAGCTAATTTTATGCATGAAAATCAGTATGGAAACTTATAATGAGATTCAAATGATTTAGGCTAAGAAAAACAAACCTTTTCATAAAGGAAAGCTCCAAAAGAAGTGTTGCAACACATGAGAAAAGACTGCAGAACTATGATATCGTTATTTTCATAAATATGAAGAAGTGGTTTATTGAGTTTCAGATCTACAACATATTAGAGGAAAAAAGGATAGATCTAAATGGGATCTATATGCAAAAATGAATTTTAAGTATATTCCCCTTGGGGATCTCAGCTGAAAGTGAAAGACACTAAATAGATCTGAGATATACACCATGGATCTGCAATAAAATTAAGGAATTTATGAAGAATACATAACATAGCAGATTAGATCTGAAATATGACACGGATTGGTTGGCCAACCCATGGATCACCTCAGTGAAGGAAAGAAGCCCTTTCACCAGAGATCTCTCCTCCAAACTGCTGGAAAATAAACACTGAAACTCTGCCTGCAAAATAACGTAGTTGCTGAAGCTAACTACGCTGATGAAGTGATGCACACTTTGGCCACTTGCAAAGATAATGATTTGGAGCTCAAAACAACTATTACACTCTTTCCAATGGTTTAGATGACTTCCCCACTGAAAAGATGCAATAGAACTCTTCAAATCTGAATAGATCTGATTCCACTTGTTGCAGCTCACATGGATAGCTCAACCCACAACAGGAGCAGCAATGTAGATGTAAGGTGAAGCTTGGCCAAAATGCTAGATAGTGGAGCAATGCAACACAATCTCCTCCAAGAGACCCTCAAGGAAGGAGGAGGAATTCCTAAACAGGAAATTCCTCTCTCTAGCTAAACAACCAAGAGAGTTTGAGTTTCTCAAGCAATCTCAAAATCAAAATATAATCAACAACCTTTTCCTTGAGCCTTCTCTTTCCTTTTATAAGATGAGGATGTGCAAAACCCTAAACCACCTCAAATTAATTAACCCCTTTCACATTGGATCCTCCTTCTAGAACTGCGTTGGGTCTTCAAAGTGGTTCAATGTATCTGGACTGTTTAGTGATTTGGTCCTGTTGACTTGGTCAAATGGCTCAATCCTATTCACACACAAGTGGATTTTATTAAGAAAGACCTGATTTGTCTCTGTTCACATTGGGCATTGATTTATTTTTATGTTTTAGGAGTTTTTCATGTCCTCCTATACATTTTATTCATCAATAAATAAAATTAAAACAAAATGAAATATTCCTATTAGCTTGGGCTAGTTAAGAATATTACAGAATCACCACTGCAACACTGAAGCACATGAGTGTAAAGGGCTGAAGGATGTCTGATCTGATGTAGATCCCTCAAGGGCTTCCTCCCATGAAAGGATGAACCTCTCAATCACAAGGAAACTCAGCAACGAAGCCACCAAACCATGCAATGAACACTGCCTCCAAAATAACGCATTCCCTAGCAGAAACAACGCTAGGAATGTATGGGAAATGTGTGTTCTGATACCACAGATCTGAAATAAGCTCTGGAGCTTTCCAAACAGATCTCTCAAGTGAAGGAAACCTTCCTCCAATGAGAAACTAGCTCAGAAGTCGGGATTCCAATCCCTTCCACTGTTGCACCCAGCAACACTGCACAATCTTCGGCAAAGCTATGTTGATGAAGATGGCCGAAGCTTGGCCTGAAAACCTGATGTGGAATGATGAATGAAAACTCTCCAAATGAGGCTCCTCAAAAGAAAGAGGTGGGATTCCCGCCCGGGAACACCCAGTGCTAAACAACACTGCAACTTTGCTAAGCAGCAAAGCAGCAACAAGTCTTGGCAGACAAGAATAATAGACTAAGACATGAAGAATAATGCTGCCATCCTCTTCCTTATATAAGACATGAGTTTTCTTGCCCTTGGCCCCACTCAATTAGGTTACTTCTAACCCAAGTTACATCTCCCTCCAAAATTGTGTTATTCATCCTTGGATTCCTCCTCCACTAAAACTGCATTGTTGACTTAGTCAAAGCAGCTTGTTCTTATCCCTGTTCATACATGGAGGTGTTTTATTGAGCTAGAACGAGTGTCTCCTTTCACACTTGGAGTGTTTTTATCCTCCTTAGGAGACTTATGGGTTTTTCTACCCATTTATTTACCAGCTAGAGCTGCTGCTAACTCTAATGTTTCATTTAGCTTGGAGGCTAAAATTTTGGAACATTACAAGATCTCAGTATACTAATAAGCTAGGCGCGAAGCATCACAGTCTATAACAAAGAAATGAAACCAATCGCGTCATCGCCCTCCACCTTTCCTCCATCTCCACTCACCCACTCCTCATCTAACGGTCCTTGTTTCATTTCACACTCCTTGCAGTGTCTGAAATTTAAAAATTGGGTGGGGGGGGGGGGGGGGTCTAAAATGAGTGGTATTCCTTACCACCACCCCGCTACATGTTGCCCTTCCGCAAGTTCACACCCCCTTCTCTATTACTGCTTATCACCTTAGGACCCCTTCGAAAACCAACCTTGGGTTTTAAGTTCATGATATAACGTTCCAAAGATGATATGCGATGGAGTGGGACCCATTCACTCACATTAAAATCCTTTTTCTTCTCATTTTCCTTTAAAAAACATTAGACCTTACCTTTTCTTCCTTTTCCGCTTTGTATTGCTACTTTACATTTTCTTTCACCATTGTACCATTGTTTTAACTCTGTTTCCCATCTCCTTGATTGCGATTAAAGTGGGCCAGTCTCCTCGACACGTCACGCTTTCCCCCCGCCATCCATCACACATCGAAAATATTACCACTTATCGTTAAAATGCTCACAAGGCATTTCTTTTAACTTGCGATGCGGTCTGGCCCCATCACAGCAGCTCCACCCCCCACTTCGCAGCCATTTGAAATACGTTGAAATACATTCAAATATCATATAAAACATCATAAACGTACCTTACCACTGAAAAATTCACCGCTTTATAACTTTGTCGACACTATGGGCCCCAACTTGCCACATCATCCTCCAATCGGCACACATTGCACTTCGCATCCGTTAGAGTTTACCTTCGCTGCTAAATGTTAAAACTTGCGATCTGCGGGTTGTGGTCGTGTTCCACCTTCCTCCACATCACTCTGCCCTCCCCACACTTTTCACTTCGCATCCGTTAGAGTTTACCTTCACTTCTAAATTTTAAAACTTGTGATCTGTGGGCTGCGGTCGGGTCCCACCTTCCTCCACGTCACTCTGCCCTCCCCGCACTTTGCATTTTGCATCCCTCAGAATTTACCCTCATTGCTAAATTTTAAAACATGAGATTTATGGGCTGCGGTCCGGTCCCACCTGAATTTCCACATCGACTCCGTACTTCGCATCGCATCACCGAAACCATTTCTTATAACTTAAACTCTAAAATGTGCGAAATGTGATGTTGCCACGGATGCGATAAAGTTCAAGAGTAAAGTTTAAAATTTTCAGGTCCGATATGTTGGGTTTTTTCATTGTTTTTCTTAGAAAAAGGGTTAAAACATGGCAAATAGGCAGCATCAAATAGCTATCATGAATAATCAATCACTCCGCCCTCCCCCCCCCCCCACGAATAAATCGTGAAAGAGCTCAGGGGGGCCCGAAAAAAATCCCCCACCATTGATCCGGGAATGGTGCATCGTAGCCGTTGAAAGGTTTTTTAATGTTATTTACATAGTATAAAACCTTATGTCCTAACTTTATTACAATTCGCGATAATCATGATTAAATTTTTTAATACACACTTAATAAAATCTCTAAACTACTTATTTATCCACTAATGTTGCATTTCAAATGTCAAGCCATTTTTTAAATTTTTTCCTCTTCATTTGTCAATTAACCACAATTAAATAGTGTGGTTAACATCATCTTTATTTAGACTAACCTAGTTCAATCACGATTAAACTGTGTGATTGATTATTCACTAATATTAAACTAACTTTATTATTTTCAACCTAATCACGTTTAGACAATGTGATTAAACTAACTATTCTACTTCCCCTATTACAATGTCGCATTTTAACTAGCAACACACTTTATTCAAAAATTTATAAGTAATGATTGATGCATTTTTCATTTCTTGAGTGGCATTTAAGCTTGCTCACTCCTATAAACTTAATTTTTTTTGTGGAGTATTTTTTTCTTTTTATTTTTCTCATGTTTTTTTATTTTTATTTATTTTCACATATCTATTTTTTATCCCCTTTTCTTTATTATTATTAATTTTTTTATAATAAATTTGCATAATGGAAAATTATTTACAACACATCATGTACAAAATTACAGCTACAATCAAGTCATCCTATAAAATATAGGACTCTAACAGGTCAGTGTACATAAATAAGACCCTTGTATAAAGTGCTTGGATCAAGAGGCTTTGTAGTGTGATAAAAGAGAAGTGTGATAACCACAACGCTTGGATTTATGTGTTCTCCTTCTTTGTTTGGGAAATTTCGTAGGTTGAGCTAAGTGAAAATGGAAAATATGATTTTTCCAATAGGAGAATCTTGAGGGAACCTATTAGATCTATTCCTATAGTGGTGTCTAAACTACTCTAGTTGGTATAAGTCTACTTGTGTGTTAACACTTGTCCAATTTAGTAAAGAAGAGATAAGGGGAAAATCTAATGCAAGAAAACTAAAATTAGAGGTGTACATGTAATTATGTGAAGGGAAAACCTCCTCTACTCTCAATAAGTCAGGATCCCTCTTATGCCCATTGAAAATAATAAGAGCCAATGCACTATTTTATTAACATAAATAAATAAAGGGCGAAAGAAGAGAAAGGCTTCCTGTGTAGTGAGGTGAAGCAAGCAACTTCACCGAGTACTGTTTAGGCTCGCTGGCAGTGAAGCAATGTTTGTGCTCCTGAAGTGACTCCTCCGAGGTACTGTCCACGCCTACTGGTAGCAGAGCAACACTAGAGATGAAAACTCATACTATGAAAATCATAAACTTGTGCACATTACCCTTCCATGCATCAAAACAATTGTGATATAGTGAATTTTCTATATGTGTTTCAACCAAGTAGATAAAGTAATAATTTATGCATAAAATAGGCCAAAATTTGGAACTCGAGGAAATCAATACATCCTGAATGTCTAACCCTTAACCGAAAAAATCTCCCAGACATAGAAGCTTAAATTCGCCTAGTGTGTTGCCAAGTGTTGATGTTGCTACAACACCCTCCAAAACTTCACTACATTCAAATTTTAGAGCCTATTTCATTGTCATAGAAAGTGTCTCCTCGTTCATGAAGTGTCATGTTATGTTGCTTTATATGTGTTCTTGAATGTTGTCAAGTGTTGTCACATTGATAAGAACATATTTTGGTACAGTTCATGGTCACAACATCTTTGTGTTATTAATAGCACTTATGGGTCGCAGTCGCACACACTTCACTAGTAGTACTTGTGGAACATGTAAAAAGCGGCGTTTTGATGTATATTCATTGTTGATAAATCTTGTCTAAGTTTTCTTGATAAGTTAGTGTGTGTCACCCTTGTTTCTATGTATAAAACCAAATTGAGACAAATTTCAATTGCAAAGCGATCCCATTAAGGCCAAGAGCACACAATAAAACTCTTAACCCTTTATGGGAGACCCATCATTGTTTGAAAGTGCACCATGTGCCCTTATTGATAGTTGGGTGCACTCCCAAAGCACAAATACCCTTCCTTGTTCCAAACTTCACCCTCCAAAATGACTAAGTATTCCTTGAGTGCACTCCTTTGAATCGAAGAAGTGCACCCTACTTGAGCAAACTGGCACAACATGAATACCTAAAGCTCAATCCTTCAAGCTTCCTTAATGCTCCATGTGCCCTCATGAACTTCTTCAACATATTGGCACATTATGAACACACGAAGCTCCAAACTTCATCCTTCAGGAGTTCACCCTACGCCATTCCTGAGGCCTCTTAAGCATATAAGTGGACCCCGAAGGCACAAAGCCTTAGCCTTCAACATTTGGGAGTGTGCCTTATGCCCTACCTCTATCCCTTGAATGCACAAAGAACTTGGGAAGCCTAAAGCCTTCCCATTCTTCCTTCAGACTTGTGGCATTCACCCTACCTTGATTTCCTTCTTCCCTTGAGCACACGAGTGGCATGTAAAATCTCAAAATATCATCTTCTTCAACCCTTCAAAATTTCAAAGTCTGACCATGCACCCTGAAGCACATTTGACCATTTTGAGCGCACCAAAAAGGCATAAACATGAAAATATGCACAAAACATGGTATAATAGGAGATTTTAAGGCTTATAGTTGCTCTCCATGAGTGATTGCAGAAAAAGGTATTCCAAGGACCTCACGGAAAGCATACACAAGGAATATTGGGCAAAGAGGATAAAAAAGGGAAGCATGAAAAGAACCAAGAATGCACCTAAAACTTGATGATAGAAGCACCCCACATACTCCAAGATTGAAGACCCTTTGGAGGGTGAAAGCACCATGATAAAAACATGAACAAGGAGAAAATATAGTGGAAGCCATGTCACCACTAGAGAAGCACCACGTCATCAGTCACTGTTAGTCCCAGTCATAAAATAAAGTGACACAAAAATCTTCATCATATGATGCTGTGGTATTCATGATGTATTATTGTAATCACTGTAAAAGAAAAATGAGTGGAAGCCCAATAGTGATGTATGAACTAAATAATCAGGGAAATCCAAAATACATGTAATACCAAAAGCCATATGTAATTCTGAAAGTCATTTGGAATTCAAATGTTATAGAAGTCCCAAAGTCACTAGAAGTTAGAAAGTCAAGAGTTGTGAGGATGTGAAAGGTCATTCCTCAAGTTATAAATACATCCTCATTTCTCATGTAAAGGAATTTTAACCATGTCTTCTCCCACAAGAAATTAGAGATCTAGAGTTAGTAATTTTTGGGAGCAAGTAATGACTCTAACGCTCCACTATTGGAGCTATTGGTGTTCATTGTATATAGGTACCTTGATAATTTTACTTAATATTTAAGCCTTCTAAGGACAAAAAAATTTCACGCATGGAATGTGAATATTCCTAAGACTATTCTTTGAATTTTTTGGTTCACTTTCTATTTCATTAAGTACTGAATTAGTGGAACTATTTCAGTTACTTCGGTGCTCCTTGTTGGTAATGTGTTGATATGTTTATAATGAAGAACATTTCTATTTAACATGATTCTCCATTAGGGTAGTACTATTAATTATCTCTTATATGCTCACTTTTTTTCCATCATGAAAGTATAAGAACCTGGAGACATTAGCAATTGAACATACAAAATGCATACTAGCTTGCTCATTCAAAAGGAAAATGGCACTTCTCTCTCATGCTGGTAGCTAAAGCCAAGGTACATATTTAAGTAAATGACAACTAAGTTGTATTATTGATGAGACTCCTACACCAAATGGTGTGAGGTCTAGTTGGGACCTTATATCGGGGAGATCCCCTATATATTGGTAGTACCCAGCATCGTCAACAGGGCTACACTAGTATTATAGGGATCTAACATTTTTCTTATTAAAATTTGAAAGAAAAAATTAATTTTAATTAATATAATTTTTTAATAACCAATATTTGGTCAATGGTAAACTTTTGCATGTCATCATCGTTATTGAAACTTAGAAAATATGAAAATTAATAATCCAAGATCTCTTCATATGAACAATATGGGGCATTTTCAATTATACCCCCTTTGTGGTATCCACTAAAATTTTTTTTTTTAGAAACTTAAAAGTGTAACTAATTGCATCATACTAATGAAGGATGATGTAGTGGTGTTTTTGTCACAAGAGTGTACCAAAGACATTGTTCTAGCAGTATGGTTTCTTCCTGCATAGATCACAAAGAATAAGATGATGATGTAATGGATAGAATTTAAACACAGTAAACATAACTCATAAGCTAAGAGATGCATACTAATAACATAAACTAAAACAAGAAAACACAAGACAAAACATGCTCAAATGGAGAAACAAACCAATACAAAATATGGATAAATCTCCCTTTATTGGTTGTTGGTGGTAAGAATAATACAATTCTAACACACTTGTAGTGAGTCCCTTGAGCTATGGAGCTCAAACACTCTCTACAAGGAGGTCCCTTTCCCTGTCCTCCCCTCTCTCCAAAATATTGTGATCACTCACTAATGGTGGACCTATCTTCCTCTCTAGGATGTTTTCTAGCAGCAATTTGGCCAACATAACAATGTGTCTCCTTTTTCTCTTCCCATGGCCAGTTTATATAGATTTTTTTTTAACTCTCTTCCCTCTCTTTGCCCAAGTTTGATAATGACCCAAGAGTAGGACACTAGATTCCTTTATGGGATGAATGCCTCCTCAAGATGGCTCGAATTCGGCTGTCCTTGATTGCAATTGACAGATAATCATATTTACCAAGTGTGTCAAGTGGTATGAGATGGTGACTTTTCACCATCCCCAGGATTGCGCGACTATCGAAAGAGAAATCACATTGTGCGCAAAAAGTGTTTGATCATGGTGCGTTGTCCGCCAATTTCTGACTGAACCTTAGGAAGTAATTAAATTTTTGTCCCTAATAATTTATTTCTCCTTGAAAATATTCATTTGTATTGTTTTCTTGACATTCTGTAATGTCTTGTTCCTGTACGATTTTCTTGTTTTAACATTGTCCCCCTGATGTATGAGGTCTAGGAGGAACCGTATAGTCAAAATAAATTAAATTTTCTTTTCTGTGTGAGCCTTTTGAGAAAGATAGAGTAACTTGTTGTGGAAATAAGTAGGGGACCCCCTTGTCGAAAGTAAGTAAGACACCATGCTCTGTGGGAAACCTGCAAGTGATAAAAATGAAAAAATACTTTCATGAGGCGGGCATGTCCCATGCTCGTGATGGTGACTAGTTAACAAAATATGACAGATATTGGTTCTGTCAAGTCTTATTGTGTTAGGTGACCTACTATTGGTTGATGATGACAATTTCCAATTCCCTCAAAGGTGTTTTTTCCTTGAATAGAAAAAGGTTGAACATGGCACCCCCATGTGTTGTTTAGGTAAAGCATTTATGAAGGAAGTCCTTAGTAATAGCATTGGTCTTTGACTGTTAGGGACCTTCCTGTGTAAGCATTTTTTGAAAGAGATTCTTACAGATTATGGGTCTTCAAATAATTCTAACAGATTGTAATGGTTATTAAGTACGGTACCATATTGAAATGAAAACTTTACTGATGTTGAATGTAAAGAGGATCGATGACATCAATGGGCGATGTTAATTTCCATTGTGCCACCTGAGGATGCCCTTTTAATGGTGGGGGCTCATCCAAGGTACTACCTCCTTCATGGATAATGGTTTTTGGAGTTGACAGGAAGGAAGAATCAACCGATCGAAAATACGTATTGGTACAAGGGACCAGTGTTGCTGAAAATTAGGGCTTGATGTGACGGGTTAACAAGATATGATGGCGAGAGATGGTTGAAACTGATGATGATGGTGGATGGTAGTCGAAACCACTCCTGATGACTCATCCACGAAGTTTTTGTAATCAAAACTTTGCCTTTTTTTTAAGAAACTTTCCATAAGAAGATTGGCGCGGGTGCCTAACTAGGATAGAGTGCCAATTGGCATGGGCTCAGTCTTAATTTTCCTCAATGGCGCGAGGACATAATGGGCTACCAGCGCCAAGGAAAAAAGAGGTGTTTTTAGGGGTCTGCTCAGGAAATGATCAACAGAAGGAATGTTGTCCTCATGGCAAGGGATGCAATGATGGTATTTGCAAGGCATGACACTAATTATTGGTCACAGAAACGACCCTCCAATGGGCGAGATGGGGATTGCAGGGACAGTGACAAATTGCTTTGTAACACTAGGGACTGTTGCCATGTATGAAATGTGAATGTGGGTGGAAGTATTTATCCTAAAAAAAAAATTGTACAGTTGTGAAAAGAATATGAAAAGTGGTTTGGTTGTGCAAGCACAGAGACATGTGCCCCATTCATTACCTATGATCCTGCATGATGTTGCTAGGAAGGTATTTTGCAGAGGGTGGGTGCCCCATTGGTTGGTCTCGATATGAGGGTGATGAGGTGGATGAAATGTCATAAATGGGCTATGCTTATGAGGGAGTGGTAGTCCAAATGTGAAACGCGGTAATGTGTTTTTTTGATCTTCTATAGAAGATGGTGGCTCGAGAATAGGGTTTTCGACATGCGATAAAATTATTTTTGACAATTAAATGCATGAAATTGAAATGGTTCACGGGCCGAGTTTTATGATCATGGCTCTGCTCTAGTACTACATGGTCTAAAAAAGTGGTGGATGCCATGGAAGGTGTAGCTCTACCAACCTGCAAGGGTGCTTATCATGTGCAAGGTGAGGTGATGATAAACATGTTCAGATGGATGAGACCTAATGTTGATTCTGATGGAGAAATGATGTCATTTTATGCAATTATTTTGAAGGAAGCCTATCATAATGGAGGTAGAATGATACTTGCTCTTGTGTTGTTATTACCTTGGAAGCACGACGAAATAGTGCATCTTCAATATATGAAACCAATACCCTAAGTAAAAATCATCTAAATGTTTTGAAAGAACGTAAATTAAAAACAAACAAGAGAGGGCATACCTGAGATATAGGATGGATGGGGGCGATGGGCCCTAAAAATTAATTTTTCCAAAATCTAGATTTATGAGGTCTAGATAGAATATGATGAAGTGTTGATCACTGTGTTTCTCATGGTTTTGTGATTGGATACCCTGATCTCTAGTGATGGGCTCCCAAAAATGGTAAAAAGGGCGATGTATAGGCTAATATGGCCCACTTTTAGGTCATTTGTGTTTTCTAAGTGTGTGTAGTTAGAGCTAGTTTCTAGAGTTTTTCTTGTCGTTGCGGTCAGCTAGAGTACCTTGGATTTGCGCGGATAGTGTCACGTAGGAACTAAAACCTCCTGTTATTCATTTTTTTCATTTTCATGTCTAGGTGGGTCATATAGGGGGTCCTGTATGGACTTTTTCCTTGTTTTGGTAGGACCATGCGGGCGATCCAAGTTAGCATGCATGGTCTTTGCGCAAAGAATTTATCTTTGCTCGGTGACCCCGTAGGCTATCAAAAATTCAGCGTGTTGTGCAACGCGCTTGTCCCAGGCACACGCGTGAGGTCAGCATGCAACAATGATTACAAATCATGGGGTTGTCAGAATTAACTTAACCTAGTGCTCGTTTTGCAAAACTGGCATTTTTGGTGCTTCCTTGGTGGTAGGATGCTATGGAAAGAGAGAGATTGACCTACCATGCACACATCAGTAACGTGACACCCGCAAGATTGAGAGTATTTCGCACAATATGGACTACTAAAGTTCTTTAAAAGCCAAATTTTGAGGTCTTGGGATACGTTTTTGTGGTACCTAGTTAGGTGTTTGGATAAGCAGTGACACGTGATGGTTTTGCGCCAGGGCGATATGAGGATACAGCCTCAGAATGACATATATTTTGTGACGGGATTTTTTCCTCATGGGGAGGCTCTTCCATATCCATTCCCTACTAGGGGAGTGAATATTCACGAGTGGGATGAGCAAGTTGAGCCCTGTGGGCGTAACCCCATCTTGCACGGTTGTGTTTGAATGAACACTATTACAAATTTGGTTGAGAAAATCGCTCTGGTCGTGATAGTTCATTTTTTGGGGTTGTCGTCACCGCACCGAGTATCAAGATCGAATATCATGGTGATGCTCAAGCTGCAATTTGTTCACTTCTATGATTTGGCCCGATTTGTGTATTAGGGTATGGTCAGGCAGCTGGCCAAGGTACAAAGGGGTGTGGTGAAGGCCTTTGTTTATGTGAGAATCCTATGTTATATTATGTATGAGTAGGTCGTGATGCTACGACCCTTTGTTCTAGTGCCTTTGAGCCCTCCGAGGGATCCTCGGATGCACCGATGGGCACCTGTGATGCCTCGTTTTGGTAGGGGTGAGGCAGATAAACACTAGGAAGAGATGGTCGAGGCATGGTTTGAGTCGAACCCACAACTGTTCCTCGAATTTTAGTATGCGAGGGTCGACTTCCGAGGGGATCTGGACATAGGTATCCCTCTTGGTTATGCATGGGGACCGACAGGTATGATCTTTTATGTTTTCTGCATTTAGGGTTTTATTTTTTGTGTGTTTATATATATGTGTGTGTGTGTGTGTCGTTAATGGTGACATTGATACTATTTTTGGTTTTCTTTACAGACGTGGGGAAGACAGGGCATCCCCTTGCCTTCTTGGTAGGCCATGAACATAGGAGGAGGTGTCCGCCTAGTGCGAGTGAGGTCGAACCAGGGGGATAGATCAATGCAGGTGATCCCTCATGGGAGGGTAGCAGTGTTGTGGTTGCTGGTGGAGATGATGCACTTTTGGCATGTGGAGAGACTACAGAGGTGTGTGTGGTAGCGGTTGAGGTGCTTTTAGAGGCTTCAAAGACTTGGGCGTTGGCGGTAGAGGCTCGAGCAATGGATGCAGGAGGTTCAGCTGGTAGCTGCTAAGGCTCAAGTGATATATGTTGCTTCTCATGCTGAGGCTGCAGATGCTCATTATTAGGTGAAGCGAACAAAGTTCCTTCTCAAGTTAAATACTCCAAAAAACTTGGAATACAAAGATATCCATTGAGGATATAAATATTGTATTAGAATGTGTGATGAATGAGATGTGAGATAGATGATTTAATGTTAAAAATGAGGCCTACTTATATACCTACACAGGTGCCTCTTCACGAAAGGTCATGTATTATCAGACATGGCCTTTCAACCTAATTACTAATTAACTAATTAATCACTATTTACATTATTTTATTCATTACATTTCCTTCCTCTCAAAAAGATTTGTCCTCAAAGATTTTCGATGAAAGGCCTCGATTTCGTTTCCTGCTACAAACATCTTCTCGTCTCAGGGCAGTCATCCTTGTCGATACAAGTTGATACGATCCTCTAAGTGACAAACAAAACTGTCGCACCGAGAATGGATCAAACCATCCTAAATCAATCTTTTGTGGAATCTTACAATGGCTGGCAACTTGTGATGATTCGTTAGTATTCTTCTGAATATCAGTATGATTCTATTCTGAATACATAGCTTGGTTGAGATGTCTGCTCCCATGATTTGGATGTCGATAGGGAATTTTTTTGGTTTGACCTCTTTGATTTTCGCTTGGCGAGGATGTTATGGAGATGGTTACAGAATCTTCACATAGAATGTTCCTTGTTCATCTAGCATCGAAGTCTGTTTCTTTTGCAAATTTCTTGTCGTCTTCTTCAGTAGAGACATTTACTTGATCAACGTTCGATTTTTCTTCAACTTGAACTTCTATATTTGAAGATTTCGATGCTTCATTTTCGACAAGTTGTTGAACCTTGTTTTCCAACGACTTGTTGTATTTCTTCAGCTTCTTAATTTACATTAGTAATTTATCATTGTGGTCCTTGAGGCGAGCAACTTCTTCATTCTTGTTAGCTGTGATTTTATCAATTTCCTTCTGGATATTTTGTATCACCTTTTTACCTTCTTGGAAAATTACTTTCAAAATTTCTTGTACGTCTTCAGGCGTCATGAAATTTGGCTTCAAGTTAACGTCCTGCAGCATTATTTTCTTGTTTTTGTAGGAGAATGTCAAACACTTATTTTTCGTATTAAGGATGAATGACCCTAGTGATTCCATCAAGAGAGAACCCATAAATATATCACTATTATTTGAAAATAAGGTTTTCACAGTGAATTGCGAGACAAGGGAATACTCCCCAATACTTAGGTGTAAATTATCTATGTTGTATTGTTTTTTATTTGTGTTAAATGAATTTTCTTCAGTTATATTTGATTCAAGGATCACTAATTGGTTAGCACACTCGGTACTAACACAATTATTCTTTCGAGTAAAATCGATAGATATAAGAACCTATTTTCCCTCAAGTGACCCTTTAATTTCAATTAGTGCATCGACACACATACAATAATTTTTAGGAAATCTTCCCTCCTTTAATTCTGTTTTGAATGCCATTTTTTCAGATAACTTCGGAGTTTTTAAGGGTGACCCTTCTTAATATTTATAATAAAATATTATTATTTCCCTTTAATAAACCCTCAAGCTTAATTAATCTTTCCAATATCCTTTACTATTATTCCTTCAATCTTTCGTAATGAATCCTTCACTAATATTCCCTTTTAAAAGAGGCTCAAATTCTTTTATATATGTATATATTCCCTTTTTAAATAAAATCTTTAGAATATAATGGCTTGTCTCCTTTTCCACTTTTCCAATACTTAAAACTTTAATAACCTCTTTTTCCTTTTGTATACCTTCGAGCTTCAATAATGATTCCTTACTATTTTAAGATATCCTTAATAATATTTTTCCTTCCGATTTTTTTGAAAATTACTTCCTTGATGTAAGGTCCCACCTTACCTACCATAATTATTATAGAGAAATATTATATACCACTAAAAAGGTTGATTGAATAACCACTTTGATAATTACTTAGAGTTGGTGGTATATTATATTTCTCCTTTTAACTTTTATAATATATAATTTTTTAAATAATATTTCTGTTAAAATAAGATAATCACTTTTTATAAATGGTAGCTTTACCATTAATTAAAATATCCCCAATCACCCTTTTTCGATAAGAGCATTTTTCTTCTCTTTTTTTTTTTAATAATATTATAATAACTATTTTTTTTCCCTTTTAAGTACACTGCATAATCCCTTTATAATTATAGATCTTCCTTGAAACTTGAAGTCGTATGTTTTTTTTTGTTTTTGTTGGTTAAATAATATTTTAATGCCTTTTCCTATATGTTATATTTTTATAGGTTAGAGACTAAAATATTTTTCTATAGCGTATCTCTGAAAAGACGTGACTGTATGGTTTGACTGCACAGATGCGGATGAGAGGCAACGTTTCCCAGGCCGTCTTGAAATGATATACCAAAGATTAAATTCCAGCAAATGCCAAAAATTCGAACTCAGGGAATCAATATGGGTTTGATTCAAAACTTGTGAATTCCGCCCAATGGTTGAAGGTAGAGAGAGTCGAACAACAGCCCCAAATAGGGATGAATCCTTTAGGGAACTCGGTCTCTTGTTTGATTAAATTGATATGCTGGGAAAACTGGGCCTGTGGAATGCCAAATTGCTGAACACTACCAAGTGTGTGGCCTCCTGAAGTGCTGATGCAAACTTCAGGTATATCTGATGACTGTTCTCAAAAGAAAAGGGGTTTTATTGCAGACGTATCTCTGAATGCAAGTTAGTGATAACCCACAGACTCGGCCCTTTAATTATTAGTGATTTCAGCTCCAAATAACAGCACACTCCTGAAGAACTCGCCCCTATCTTTGGTGCATATGCAATCTGGTATAACTCTGTGACTGTGGTGGCTGGGCAGATACGGAGTAGTTTTTTTGTTTTATTAAATAATTTTCTTTTTCTAGCTCTTTTCCTTTTTTTTGTATTTTAATCTTTAATTTATATTCCCTTGATATTTATATTTTTTTATTATCCTTTTTTTTTTTCTTTTACAACTTTTTTTTTTTAAATTATCTTTTTATTCTTGTAATAATCTCTTCTTTCTTCTTTTTTTTGAAGTACACACTTGTTTTTTATTTTTTTTTAATCTATTTTTTTCAATTTTTTTTCAGTGACCCTTTTTTTAATTAATTTTTATATATTTTCGTCACATTTTTTTTCTTTATTTTTTTATGGCCAAGGGCTTTTTTTTTTAATTCTTTGAAAATGGCCAAGGGCCTCTGATGAAATCAGTAAATGGAGAAACTCCAAAAGTGTAGCGAAACGCTTCAACGGGAATAATGTTGACAAATTTTATAGTCAAAGACCTGGATCAGAGAGGGTGGCTATGTGCAGCGGCTAGGTGGCCGAAGGCTCGAACTCCTCTGATACCAAATGAAGCGAACAAAGTTCCTTCTCTAACTAAATACTCCAAAAGAATTGGAATACAAATGTTGAAATTTGGTACCGAAGGACAGATGGTTCCCTAAGGCTTTGATCTTTGGCCTAGGGAAAAGTGTCCAAAAGAATTTAATTTTTTCTCTTAAAGTGATTTTATAATTTTTATAAAGTCAAATCTAATTTAAAAGTGACTTAAGTGATAAAGTTACTAAAGTCTAATTATAAAGTGACTTTTAATAAAGTCAATGTAAAATTAGAAAGGAAAAAGTGACTTTGGAAATAAAAGACTAAGTGGGTCTTTATTAAAGTGGAGTGAATTAAAAAATAGAAAGTGAGATTTAAATGAGCATTTAACCTCAGCCCTAGATCTCAATCTATTTCAGCCATTGGATTTAGGGATTCCCCAAAAGTCACTTAGGTTTAGGTTAAAGGAGGAAAAAGAGGAAAAGGTCATTCATTCTTTCATGAGCAGATTGGGAGAAGGAGAGCAAGAGAGCAAGGGAGATTTCTGGGCAGTGAGGAGAAGGAGGCAGCAGCTTGGCACGCATTCCAAGGCAGCATTTCAGCAAGACATTTCAACAAGACAAGTTTAGCAGATTTAGCAAACAGCAGGCAGATTTGTTGAGCATGGTTTTCGAGAAAAAGAGGCCATACAGCAGGGCCGTACAGCAAGGCCGTACAGCAAGGTTGGGCACAAATTTCGAGGCAGCAAAGGGGCTGTTTTATTTGGCACGTTTTTCTAGGCAGGCCGTACAACAAGTGGCTGTACCTTTGCACGAAAATCGAGGCAGATTCCGTACAACAAGTTTTTGCTGTCTTTTGGCACGAATTTAGAGGTCTGTACAACAGCATTTATTGCTGTTTTGGCACAGATTTCGAGGTGGCCGTACCGCTGCATTTATTGCAGATTTCTGGGCATGCAAATCGAGAAATCCATACAGCATTTATTGCTGTTCCTGTTTTGCTGTTTGTACATTTTCCGAGGCGGTGGTTAAGCACGGAAAAAGAGATAAGTTGTAAAAGTCTGTTTGCTGATTTTTATTTTGCTGAATATTTCTCTCACTGTAAAAAGCATTTTTCCAGAAATAAGGAGCTTTCGAATTGGTTTTCCCCAAGAGTTGTAGGGGGTTTTTCCAGGGTCACCTTGACCAAAAATTACTGTGTTATGATGTGTTGAATGGCTGTTTGTTACTGCTGTTTTTTATTTCTGCATTTTCCAGCATTCTGAAAAATTTCCAGAATTTGTCTTTTCAGCAAAATTTATTTTCCAGTTTGTTAAATGTATGGATATGGGAAAGGGCATTTAACTATTTTGGAGTAATAAGGTGAAAAACTGAAAACCGGGGTGGGAAACTATAAATTTTTACATGGTATCAAAGCTTGAGTGCTGAAGAGCAGTTTGGGACAGCAAGGAGGAAAATTACAGCCTGCTGATTTTTCACTCAGAAAATTCCAGCAAGCTGATTTTTCACAAACAACAGTTTTACCTTTACTACAGCAGTGCTATTTTTCAGTTTTAGGACAGCAGGATGTCTTTGGGACTAAGGGTGGAGGATAGGTTGGATGGGCATTCCAATTACAACATTTGGAAGGAGAGAATGCAGAGTATCTTTGAGGAGGCAGAAGTCTGGGACATTGTGGTGAATACCACACAGAACTCTGTAAATGTGCCTACTGATGCTACTCAGTTGGCAGCATATAATAAAAAGAACAACAAGGGTAAGAGATTGATTCTAGACGGAATCAAAGACCATTGCATTCCTCATGTGAAAGGGAAGAGAAATGCTCATGAGATGTGGACAACATTGTCCAATCTCTACCAGAGTACCAATGAGAACCGGAAAATGGTCCTGAAGGAGAAAATGAAAACCATTAAGATGGACAATGATAGTGCAGCTGGATATCTCACAAAGATTACTAATGTGAGAGATGAGTTGGCAGCGATTGGAGAGGCCATTCCACCCACTGAGTTGGTGCGGATTGCAGTGAATCGTCTCCCCCGTTCATGGATGAACTTTGCTGATGGGGTTTGTGCACGTGAGACTCTTCCCACATGGGAGAGGTTTTGGGATGATTGCATTCAGACAGAGATCAGGAAAGGTCAGCTTGGGGCAGCCAAGCCAGTTGAGCAGGATGAGGATGTAGCACTGTTGGTAGGATGCAAGAAAGGCAAAGGGAAGAAGCAGACTTCCACAAGCAATGGTGGGGGCAAAGATAAAGGTAAAGGTAAACAGGATAACACACAGAAGGACTATTCCAAGGTGAAGTGTTGGAATTGTCAGAAGATGGGACACTACGCAGTTGTGTGTCCGGAGAAGAAGAAGAAGAAGGGGAAGAATAGAGCATGGCAGCTTCAACAGAGGTTGAGGACTTTGCAGATCGCTTTGACCGGGAGTTTGGGTTCATTGCGTGTGAGTCTTCTAGTGCAAGATTACCTGCCACACAGGTTCAGAGGGAGCATGCATTTCCCTCGATTAGCGGAGCATCTTCGGGTATCTGGTATGTGGACAGTGGGGCTTCACGTCACATGACAGGAGTCCGTGAGTACTTCTCAGAGCTTTCAGAGAGTGGCACTGATGTAGAGGTAGTACTCGGTGATGACGGAGTTGTTAGAGCAGTCGGTGTGGGAACATTGACATTTCAGAGGGAGTCCAAACCTCCCTTGAAGGTGTCAGATGTTCTTTATGTGCCAGGGATGAGGAAGAACCTCATATCCGTCTCAGCCTTGGAGGATAGAGGATATGAGGTACTGTTCAGGGGAGGACAGGTGTTGATGTATCCCAAGGGCACTCCAGCTGATTCAGCTAGAGTGATAGGTGTACGCCATGCAAAGGTGTACAAGTTTGCATTTCAGTCCCTTGTGGCATTGAGCAGTAGTACCGACAGCAGAGCTAGCAGTTCCGAGTTGTGTGAGATTTGGCACCGCAGGATGGGGCACATGTATCATGGAGCCTTGAGGACTTTGCGGGAGATCACTACAGGTGTGCCAGATTTCAGTACTGATCACTTTGATACTTGGAGAGGATGTGCGATGGGCAAGTTTGCCAAATCCCCTTTTCCCAGCAGTGACAGCAGAGCGACTGGGATACTTGATTTGATTCATTCCGATGTGAGCGGTTGGATGTCTCATGTTTCCTTGAGTGGATATGAGTACTATGTTTTATTCATTGATGATCACTCCAGGAGGACCTGGATTTATTTCTTGAAGACCAAGTGTGAGGTCTTCAAGCGGTTTCAGGAGTTCAGAGCTCTTGTGGAGACACAGACAGGTCGGAAGATCAAGTCCCTGAGGTCGGACAATGGAGGAGAGTACACCCTTGGAGAGTTTGTTGACTATTGTGTGGAGGCAGGCATTAGGAGGGAGCTCACTGTTCCTTACAACCCCCAGCAGAACGGGGTTGCGGAGAGGAAGAACAGATCCATCGGAGGGGCTGCCAAAGCCATGTTACATGATCGGGGGTTGCCATTGTTTTTGTGGGCAGAGGCCTGCAACACTGCTATTTATTTGCAGAACAGGAATCTGCATCGTGCCTTGGGGCATATGACTCCAGAGGAGGCTTTTTCTGGGAAGAAGCCTGATATTGGTCATCTTCGTATCTTTGGGTGTATTACATACTCCTACATACCCAAGGAGAAGAGGACCAAACTAGAGCCCACCGCAGAAAAGGGTATCTTTGTGGGCTACAGTGAGACCTCAAAGGCCTTTCGGATTTACATTCCTGCACAAAGGAAAGTTGTTGTCAGGCGGGATGTGAAGTTCGAGGAGGACAGGGCCTTTAGGAGGTCACGGGAGTTAGAGTATCTGGATCAGCCAGACCCTCAGCAGCAGTTGAGTCAGTCGCAGGGATCCAGTGGGCAGGGATCAGGAGGATTCGGAGGTACATCTATGACGATGTCAGGTCCGTCAGTGGGGAGTGGCTCGCAAAGTCAGAGGGGTGGTGCTATGGGCAGCACGCAGAGCAGTCCACAGAGCAGTTCACTAGGGAGTCCACTGATGGACAGTTCACATGGTACCTTAGCATCTACAAGTTCAGGTGCAGGCAAGAGGACAGCAGACAGACAGTCAGGAGTTCAGGCTCCTGATGTTGAGGAGGAGGAGTTTTATTCTCCAGCGGGAGAAGTGTGCTCAGGGAAGAGGAAGCCCAAGTGGCTTCAGGACACCTTGAGAGATGCCACATCTGTTGCTGAGCCTAAGAGGCCGATCAGAGAGAGCAGACCACCTGAGAGGTTTTGTAGCTATATGGCAATGGCTACTAGCATCCTCGACTCTGAGCCTTCTAGCTATGAGGAGGCAGCTAGCCAGCAGGTCTGGAGAGAGGCCATGCAGGAGGAGTATTCTTCTATCATGAAGAATGATGTTTGGGAGGTGGTGCCGAGGCCTGAGGGCAAATCCGTGGTTACTTCCGGATGGCTTTACAAGGTAAAGCATGCTGCAGATGGCAGCATTGAGATATTCAAAGTGAGGTTTGTGGCTAGAGGGTTCTCCCAGGTAGAGGGAGTTGATTATGAGGAGACCTTCGCTCCCGTGGCTCGATATACTTCGATCCGCTCCATTATATCGATAGCAGCAGAGATGGGTTGGAAGATCCACCAGATGGATGTGAAGACCGCATTTCTCAATGGCTTCATACAGGAGGAGGTGTACATTGAGCAGCCACGGGGCTTTGAGGTGCATGGGAAGGAGTCCCATGTGTGCAGACTGAAGAAGGCCCTTTATGGCCTGAAGCAAGCTCCCAGAGCTTGGTACTCCAGGATAGATACTTACTTGCAGAAGATGGGTTTCACAAAGAGTGAGGCAGATCCGAACCTTTACTATATTGTGATAAGTGAGGAGCCTCTCATTCTGGTGTTGTATGTGGATGACTTAGTCATTACAGGTGCAGAGAGACTCATAGAGCACTGCAAGAGAGATCTTGCGGCGGAGTTTGAGATGAAGGACATCGACTTGATGCATTACTTTTTGGGTTTGGAGGTGTGGCAGGAGGAGGGGCATTTCTTCCTGGGACAGGGGAAGTATATTGTGGACATCTTTGGCAGATTCCACATGGAGGATTGTAGACCCATGTCGACACCGATGATCACCAACTGGAAGAAGCTTCATGCTTCGGATTCCGAGTTGGTGGATCCCACATTGTACAGACAGCTGATTGGTTCCTTGATGTATTTGGTCAACACTAGACCGGATATTTGTTTTGCAGTCAACATGATGAGTCAGTTTATGTGTGAGCCTAGGAAGGTTCACTGGGTGGCTGCAAAACACATTTTGCGATACTTGCAGGGGACAGTGGATTATGGTCTGGACTACAGGCAGGGGGATGGAGTGAGATTGGCGGGTTACACTGATTCTGATTGGGCAGGTTGTGCTTCTGATAGGAAGAGCACTTCAGGGTGCTGTTTTGGGTTGGAGTCGCGGTAGTGTCATGGATTCGGTAAAGCGACGATCGATAGCAGTGAGTTCGACGGAGACGAGTATATAGCTTGTGATCTAGCTGAATTCAGGGCCGTAAAGCCAGCAGCAAGATGTTGTTTGGCTTATTTGGTCAGCCGTTGAGACCTTCAGTGATTTACTGTGATAATCAGAGTTGCATTAAACTCACGGAGAATCCAGTATTTCATGACAGGTCAAAGCATGTCGGGATCAAATATCATTTCATCAGAGACTATGTTCAGAAAGGAGTTGTGAAGCTTGAGTATATTCCCACTGATGAGCAGGTTGCAGATATTCTTACCAAAGCCTTACCACGGGGCAAGCATGTCTACTTCAGAGACAAGATGGGTGTGGTGAGGAACACCTTCCTCGGTAAGAGGGAGTGTTGAAATTTGGTACCGGAAGACAGGTGGTTCCCTAAGGCTTTGATCTTTGGCCTAGGGAAAAGTGTCCAAAAGAATTTAATTTTTCTCCTAAAGTGACTTTATAAAGTTATAAAGTCAAATCTAATTTAAAAGTGACTTTAAGTGATAAAGTTACTAAAGTTTAATTTTAAAGTGACTTTAATAAAGTCAATGTAAAATTAGAAAAGGAAAAAGTGACTTTGGAAATAAATGACTAAGTGGGTCTTTATTAAAGTGGGGTGAATTAAAAAATAGAAAGTGAGATTTAAATGAGCATTTAATCTCAGCCCTAGATCTCAATCTATCTCAGCCATTGGATTTAGGGATTCCCAAAAAGTCACTTAGGGTTAGGTTAAAGGAGGAAAAGGAGGAAAAGATCATTCATTCTTTCATGAGCAGATTGGGAGAAGGAGAGCAAGAGAGCAAGGGAGTTTTCTGGGCAGTGAGGAGAAGGAGGCAGCAGCTTGGCACGCATTCCAAGGCAGCATTTCAGCAAGACATTTCAGCAAGACAAGTTCAGCAGATTTAGCAAACAGCAGGCAGATTTGTTGAGCACGGTTTTCGAGAAAAGGAGGCTGTACAGCAGGGCCGTACAGCAAGGTTGGGCACAGATTTCGAGGCAGCAAAGGGGCTGTTTTATTTGGCACGTTTTTCTAGGCAGGCCGTACAGCGAGTGGCTGTACCTTTGCACGGAAATCGAGGCAGATTCCGTACAGCAAGTTTTTGCTGTCTTTTGGCACGAATTTCGAGGTCCTTGCAGCAGCATTTATTGCTGTTTTGGCACAGATTTCGAGGTGGCCGTACATTTATTGCAGATTTCTGGGCACGCAAATCGAGAAATCCGTACAGCATTTATCGCTGTTCCTGTTTTGCTGTTTGTACATTTTCCGAGGCGGTGGTTAAGCACGAAAAAAGAGATAAGTTGTAAAAGTCTGTTCGCTGCTTTTTATTTTGCTGAATATTTCTCTCACAGTAAAAAGCATTTTTCCAGAAATAAGAAGGAGCTTTCGAACTGGTTTTTCCCAAGAGTTGTAGGGGGTTTTTCCAGGGTCACCTTGACCAAAAATTACTGTGTTATGATGTGTTGAATGGCTGTTTGTTACTGCTGTTTTTTATTTATGCATTTTCCAGCATTCTGAAAAATTTCCAGAATTTGTGTTTTCAGCGAAATTTATTTTCCAGTTTGTTAAATGTATGGATATGGGAAAGGGCATTTAACTATTTTGGAGTAATAAGGTGAAAACTAAAAACCGGGGTGGGAAACTATAAATTTTTACAACAAAGATATCCATGAGAATACAAATATTATATTAGATAGTATGATGAATGAATGAGATGATATGAGAATTACAAATGGGGTCTGCTTATATACCTAGGCAGGTGCCTCTTCACGAAAGGCCATGTCTTATCAAACATGGCCTTTCAACCTAATTACTAATTAACTAATTAATCACTATTTACATTATTTTATTCATTACAAATCTGAAGCCTTCAACATTTTGCTAGGAAGTTCATATATTCATCCTCCCATTAGTGAGGTCATTATCAAGGAAGAAAAAGAAGAGCCAATCCTTAATACTGATGATGGTGGAAGATTCAAGGGGGTCCAATATTCACGAAAGGACAATAATAAAGACCGCGCAACCTCCAAGGAACCCAACAAAGACAACTGAATCCCTAAGCAAGTCCCTCCTAAAGAACCTCTCCCTAAAGATTGCCTAAAAGGATCCTCCGAAGAACGCCAATCCCAAAAAGGATCCCCGAAAGAAAGAGACGACTTGACATTGATCTAGAGACTGCTATAGGGAAAATGACTGTGCCAGTTTGATTAAAGGAGATTGCAGAACTTCCCCAACAACAATGGAAAATCAAGAAATCCCTGGGTTTTGAAGAGGAAGAATTACCTGAAGACTTGGAAAACATTCACCTTCCTGATGTAAACCCAAGGCATGAGCCATTCATGCTTACCTTAGCCATCAATGACCTTCTGTTACATAATTTTATGTTGGACTTAGGGGTTTCTGCAAACATCATGCCATTAAAGCTCATGAAGCAATTGAGTCTTATCATCACTCGAAGGTATAAAATTGTGTGTGGTTTTAACTCCAAACTCGTAGAAGTAGAAGGCCTCATAAAAGCTCTTAAGGTTTCCTTGGGCTATGAACCCTGATATATCATTACTTATAGATGTTGTGGTCATAAATATCCTTGATGTTTGGGGAATGTTGCTATCAAGGAAGTGGGGAGCCATTGTTGGAGGTAATCTCCAGATGGACCTATCATACGCCACCATTCCACAGTCTGATGGAACTCCCATTCATTATGTATAGGGAGCCTACCTACCCTACTGATGTGATCAAGCCAGGACTGGTTCCTGTTACAAAACACATGAGATATAAAAGCCTTCCCCCGTTCTCCCCTCACAAGAACTCTGTATTCTCAAGCGACCAAATCACAAAGCAAACAAAAAGTGGAAGTCTAAAAGGGAACACAAAGTTGGGGATGTGGTCTTGGTAGATAAAAATCCAATGCCCGTCAAGATTCATGGGCAAGTTGGGGAGGATTATTACTACATTGCTAAACTCAACGATGAACTGTGGCCGCAACCGATCAAGTTAAGTTGTATCACCCCTTTCCTTGATATTTGACGTTGTATTATATACATGTTAGAGTAGGCTGCATTGCATGATGATTTTCTAATTAGAACTAACATCATATGACATTTCTCATGGTAGATTAGCTGCATTTAGATTAGATTTGCTTATTTTTACTTTCTTGTTGATTTTCATGCCCTAATACGAATCATGGGTGATCATAAGACAACAAAAACATGCTGCCCCATGTTCTTGGTCTTTGATGTGTGTACTGGTGTTCTTATGACCTCCTGTTCGAATGGCTTTGTGCACTTTCCCAAGAGCTCATGTCCCAGTTGGAGCTAGATGTTACCCACCACCTGTGGGTAGTATGCATAGGAGAAAAATCTTTCTACTAGATGGTCCTCAGCCAACAACCAACAACCCCTTGCATCCTCCAAATAGCTCGCTGTGCGATTTTCTCTGCCACCTGAGCCAACCATGTGGTCCCTTGCTCATCTGTTATGAATGTATGTTTGAACGTGGGCCTCCCAACCCTGACTTTTCATTGGTTTGGTTGAGTAATTTTGTTTACTTTTCATGGGCACTTTTGAGCATGGATTAGTTGGGGAATTCGGCATAAAGAGTAGGTTAGATCTGTATTCTTGGCTCCATTACCCGATTTCGTGGTTACCCTTGTATCGTAGGCTCGTGGGATCTCCTTTACTGGCCATTAGCTTTAAGGCTGACACTACATGAGAAATCCCAATTTTGGTTGCATTGTCCCACTTACCTATACCACCTACATCACTCCCCTCTGCACTCATTTTATCCCCATTCATTTGTTTTCCCATTCGAGTCCACATTGTTAGTTTTTATAGCATCGGATGTGTTTTAGCCACGAGATTTGGTAAAGAGGCTAGAATACATGTATTCACCAATACCCAAAAATCGTTTCTGGAAATTCCATTTAGAGACGACTTAATTAGATTTATTAGTCAGATTTTAATATTTCCTAAGTCTAAACTTAGGAAATATGATTAATTAATCAGAATCAATTAAGACATGTTAAGAATGTTCTCGAAAAGTACATGGATCGATTTCTAGTTTATCGTAGCCATCGATTAAGATTTCATCGTGGTTGTTGAAGTCTCAACTAAGGATTATAAGAAGAAGTCGATGGAGCTTGGAGAAGACACACCAAATCAGTTGAGCATTCAATTTTGCTGAGAATCGATTTCCAGAGTAGCAGTTGTGTGTTGTCGGAAGTGATTAAGTTAGATTGAAGCAGTGAGAGAGGGGCAAAGATAGTGAAGACGAAGAAAGATTTCTAGATCAGTCAGCGTGGTGCCCTCTAGAGGCAAATTTCGTTTTGTTGGGGAGAAGTCGAGACTCAGTGCCAGAAGTTGGAGAGAGGTTCCAGAGGCCGAGAGAATCAGTTTCCCATACAATAGTTGACGAGACAGTGAGAGGAGACGGTTCTGAGCTGGAGGGACGCAGTGACTGCGTAGAGGCAGTTGGGAGAAGCTCAATTTGAGCTGAGGTTAGTGTTGGATAGCCTGTGGAGTGAGGAATTTTCCTCACTAGTTATTTTTTCCAATTTATCTCTGTTTGGATTGCCAATTTGGGCATTCATAGTTTGTTCTCAGATTTTTCACTACTGCATAATATCAAAGCCCTTAGTTGATGCATTGGTTTTCTCGAGTTGGGTTTTTTCGGGGACATTGTCCAAAAAAAAAACTGTGTATTTTGTGTGTGTGCATCTATTTCTTCCAATGTTTTTTGTATTATTTGTAGTGGTAGGAAACTACACATAAAATGTTTGTTTAATTCAACAATTAGAAGAATTAACATCAGTGGTTGCAATAGGGTTCGGAGTTAGCCGAATTTTCACATGGTATTAGAGCGCAATTGATCAGTTGGAGAGCTTAGTAGCAAAAGGAAAGAGTTGGTTCACTGCTGTGCTTGAGCAGTAGTTTGAAACCCCTAGAGGAAGCACAGTTCCTTGGCTAAGAGGTTCAATTTCTTGAGGAAAATCGATTTCTTTGAGAGAGCGACAGAGAAATCCGATTTCTCCAGATTAAGGATTACTAGAGGTAGAGGGAGCAACCGTATTTTTCTTGTAGAGTAGATCTCTAGCTGGTCGCAGTTATTTTGCAGCAGTCTGCTAGAGAAAAATAGCGTCAGGTGGAAGAAAGAACACACACTGAGGGAAAATTTTCCTCAGGGAACTTCTAGTTTCAGAAGTTCGATTTCCCTTGTAGATGAACAGTCGTTGTGAGCAGGGGTATTCACTCCAGCGGGGAGTGCATAGAGCCTAGCAACAACTGAGCATAAGGGAAGAGGAGGTTTGTGACATAATTTATTGAGATGCCAATAGTCGGGCTGCGAGATCAGGATAGGTTGGACGAAGCCTCCAACTATGTGATTTGGAAGGCAAGAATTTCCTTCCTTCAAGATGAGTACGATCACAAAGCATATATCGATAACCTGGTGGTTTTCTCCATGGATCCAGATCAGTTGAAGCAGTACAAGAAGGAGATGGCAAAGGCAAAGAGATTGATCCTCGATGGAGTTCGGGATCATGTGGTATCTCACATAGCGGGCTTGGGAACAACCAAAGAGATGTGGGACTTGGATCTTCCAAGCAGCGGAAGATGTACTTAGAAGAAAAGTTGAGATGTACCCATATGCAGAATGGGGAGCGCATAGACCCTTTCCTCACCAGGATTCAGAAGATCGAAGATGAGCTGGCAGCTGTAAGGTCAGCGCCTCAAGTCACAGAGCTAGTGCGAGTAGCTCTCAACTCTGTCTCTGAGGAGTGGCAGGTGTTTGTCCAAAGTATTTTGGGCAGAGAAATCTTGCCAAGATGGGACAAGATGTGGGCAGACTTGCAGCAAGAGGATTTGAGGCAAGACCTAATGAAGAGCACCATCAGTGGCAGCAACAACAGTGGATCGAAGTAGGTGAAAGAAGAGGAGAATGTGGCTCTCGCATCAAAGGGCCCCAGTCAGGGATAGTGGGAGCAATGTAGGAAGAAGGACCTGTCGAAGGTCAAGTGCTTCAAATGTGGCGAGTTAGGCCACGACAACACTCAATGTCCTTTCAGAAAGAAGGACAAGGAGGAGAAGCAGGACCAATAGGCATCTTCAGCCGAGATTAATAGGCTGTCCTCTAGGCTGGAGGAAGATTTTCCATGTTTGCAAACATCCATCCAGGAGATAGTGGGGCACCAGACCCAGGAGGAGGATCTTGATACTCCAATGTGCCAGATTGGGCAGGGTCCTTGAGGAGTGCACCTCTTGAATCGTTACCTTGCTATGGGAGCCCACAATACGCAGTAGTAGGATGGACCGATGGCATTTGGTGCAGTTAGATGCCAGAGTGACAGGTGTAGGGCTTCTAGCGGTCAGATGTTGGCCATTGCATTGTAGAGTTGGCAACAATGCAGTTGGAAATGTGTAGAGTTAGGAGCAACGCAAAGGCTTCAGTGACAGCGTAGAGGCTAGTAGCAGTCGTGACTCGGGTGAAAGATGCATCATACTGAACACAGATAGTTTAGTATTTTGGATAGTTCTTAGTTGCAACAGCAACAGATGAGATGGAGTTGCAGATGTTGCAGTAGCAACAATAGTAGGGTTATAGTGCAGATGTAGTATTGGTAGCAGTTCAGCAGGGTCAGCAACAGCACAGATGCAACGCATATCAGAGTTGCGAAGTGGTTGGTGGGCAGTAGTAGCCAGATATCAGCAGCGTCACAGGAGATGATGCAAAGACAGGGTGTTGTTTCAGTGGATTGCAACACTGTAACACTTTCCTCGCTAAGAGGAGTGTTAGTTTTTGTAGCATCGGATATGTTCTAGCCACAAGATTTGGTAGAGAGGTTAGAATACATGTATTCTCCAATACCCAGAAATATTTTCTGGAAATTCCACCTAGAGATGACTTAATTAGATTTATTAGTCGGTTTTTAAGATTTCCTAAGTCTAAACTTAGGAAATATGATTAATTAATAAGAATTAATTAAGTCATGGTGAGAATGTTCTAGAAAAGTACATGGATCAATTTCTAGCTAATCATAGCCATTGATTAATATTTAATCATGGTCGTTCAAGTCTCAATGGAGAATTATAAGAAGAAGTTTATGGGGCTTGGAGAAGACACACCAAATCAGTTGAGCACTCGATTTTGATGAGAAATTGATTTCTAGTAGCAGTTGTGTGTTGCAGGAAGTGATTCAGTGAGATCGAAGAAGTGAGAGAGGGGCAAAGATAGTGAAGTCAAAGGAAGATTTCCAGATCTGGCGAGTACATTTGCAAAGAGTGCCACAGTGAGGCATCACAGTGCCCTCTAGAGGCAAATTTCGTTTCGTTGGGGAGAAGTCAAGACTTAGTGCCAAAGCTGGAGAGAGGTTCCAGAGGCCGGGAGAATCAGCTTCGCAGACAACAATTGAGGAGACAATGAGAGGAGATGCAGTTCCGAGCTGGAGGGACACAGTAACTGTGTAGAGTGCCGCAGTGACTGCGCAGAGGTACTTGGGAGCAGCTCAATTTGAGCTGAGGTCAGTGTCGGAGAGCCTGTGGAGTGAGGAATTTTTGTCGCTTGTTATTTTTTCCAATTTATCTCTATTTGGATTGCCAGATTGGGCATCCATAGGTTGTACTCAGATCTTCACTACTGCATAATATCAAAACCCTTAGCTACTACACCGATTTTCCTGAGATGGGTTTTTCTAGGGACATTGTCCAAAAATAACAATGTATTATGTGTGTGTGCATCTATTTCTTCCATCGTTTTTATTTCTTCCACAGTGTTTTATTTGTGAAGGTTGCAGTTTATTTAATTCGATATTTGTCGTGGGAAACTACAAGTAAATTGTTTGTTTAATCAAACAATTGGAAGAATTAACATCAGTTGCTGTAATTGGATTCAAGGTTAGCCTAATTTTCACACACGTGTCCACTGGGTCCACAAAGGGTTAGCCTCCCCCTCCCCTTGTCCACACCTTGGGTCGGGCCAGGAACAATGCCCTAGAGGTTGATGTAGCTAAAAGAAAATAAAAAGCATAATTTGGTCGCTCTCAACAGGAAATGTACCACAAAATGAAAAAGATGGTCGAGACACACAAATTTAGCATGCGGGCAAAAGCCAAAGATGAGCTCTACCCCTTATCCATGGCCATCACCCTGGTTCCTATGGGCCTTAGATGAGCCCTCTCCATCATTAAGGAACCCATGATTGTCCCAACCCCTGGTGGGCGATAAATTGCCCCACCTCTAGTGGGTATCCACTGCTACATATTACACATCATACTCTCCATCCCATGGAGCCCCGAGCAGTTATGAAGAAAAATGAATCAAAGGAATAAGGCTTATGAAGAAGGGTGGAAAAACAAACGCCGAGGTAACTCATTTACCATGATTTTCTCCCTCCTACACTCATATGCCCAGGTGTCGGCTTTCCTTATTATAGCTACCCTTGCACCTTGACATGTGGTCTGGATGATTCCCCTGATCCCCACTCCATTCCATTATTATATAATTTGCCACCTACCACTTAAGGGAGGTACCATGGGCATGTCACCCCCTTTAGAGGTTGAAACAACCTAATAGGTTCCTTGGTTAACCCCAATATTGAGCTTGGAGACACTTGTACATGCCAAAGCCCATTATGGAAGGGCATGGCACTATGAAGTGCCCCATTGATCCCATGACCTTATGCAGGATTGCAGGTGGTTTGTCATTTCGGGTTTGGTCTCCCTGTACGGGGTCCTAGCCCTCCAGAGGGCCACATTGGTACTTGTAGGGTGCACGTTGAGAGTCACGAGCCTCTTTCATAGCAAATATTACTTCATGGATCCCCAGCAGCACTGACTGATGGCTCCTGTTCCACCTTTGGGATGAGGATTGATGCACTTGGTTCACCTTGCCCAGTCGGCCCCACAGTTGCACCATACCCTTGGTAGATGTTCCAAGATGTCTCCTACTGCAGAGGGAGGGCTTATGTCATTACTCCAGCTCTTATATATGGTCTACAGGCATATTCGATCCATTTGGAGACCCACTAGGACATCCTTGTGCCCCCACACCCACTTGGGAGCACCACAAGTTCTTGTTTGGAAAGCAAGCAACCAACCCCTTGTCCACTATGTTTGGAGTCCATTTCTACATGATGGCACCCCTTGGACTTCTTAAGGCCTCTTGAAAGGCCCAATGACTCAATTTGTTGATCATTCGATGCTCTTGACATACATATCTTTACATTATTTAGCTATTTGGTGGGCTTGTCGCCAAAAAGTATTGTTATTATGCACATTATTTTATTTTAGGGGCTCAATTAGGTCAATTTAGCTAAATCAAATTCATTAGAGAGTGTATAAATAGAAGTGAGATGATTCATTTTCATCATCATCACTTGGATTGGGTTCTTATCTCTTGTGAGATTTTCGCTATCCCTTTTGGAGGAGGATTTTGGATGTAATGGAAGAATTTTTATGTTTGGATGTCTCTCTTTTCTTGGAGCTTCATCATTGGCATATTTTGGTGATTGGATATACTCTTTACACATGTAAGTAATCTTTTCATATATATTCTCATTATTTGCTTTAATACATTGATGTTGGTGGATTTTTCGCTATACTAGATCTGAAATTTACTACTTTTCTGATGCAAAATTGTGGAAATTTAGTCTTTTGTAGCATTGCATCATCTCATGTATCATGTGTAAAAGGGTGAATGTTCGTAGAGATTGTTTCTATTGAATACATCTTGATAAGCCATCAAATTATTGCAATTTGAAGTATAAATTCTTCTAGCAGTTGTTCTCATGCCCTAATTTCCATGTGAAGTTGTCTAGGAGGCTCCTTGATTGGGTGTAGTTCCTCTAAATCACAAATTTTGTCATGACTCCATCTTCCCCAAAGGATTAGGCACTAATCCTTCCATAGGTGATCATTTTCAAAGAGAATTTCTCTCACCTTCCCCTCTATTCTAGGTCTAGCCTCCACCTATGGTATCACTTTTCTCACGATTTAGCCTTCAAAAGAATTCAATCTCTTGCCCACAACTGCATTGGTGTGTCTTCAAGAGGCCCTCCAAATTTCATGAGATTCCAACGGTGGGATCTTGAGATATTTTAAGCCCTAGCTCAAAGATCAATTCTTTCCCTTGGTTTCCCATTGGCTAGGAATATCATTGGAATCATAGAACTAAATCACCAAAGAAAGATTCTTTCTTTGATCCTCTTCCTTTCCCCAATTGGGTCAAGTACATCCTTGGTTGATCACCATTTGGCCTTTCGTGGTCCCACGACTTGTTGACTCCAATTCCACAAAGATCACTTAGAAGTCAAGCATCCATAAGGCCTTTTGAGACTAGGGGCTGCCTTGAAAAGGCATACTCTCACACCCTATCCTCAAAGGCCCTCTTAACCCTTCCTAGAGAGCTCATCACCTTGCTTCTAAAGCAAGCAACCCATTTAGTTGAGTCTCTCTTGTGAATATGCCTAGGAATCACTTCTTTATCCTATCATTGACCATATATTCTCGTGCTTCCTCATATACCAGGACTCCTCCCATTAGTGAAAGTCCGTAAAGAGAAGAGAGCTTTAGCTTATGTGATAGTGGGCTATCGCTCCATTGTTGCCCTTGACCTAGTAGTTGCTCTATAGGAACCCGTCCTAGGACCCATGCTAGTTTGAGCAGTAACTGGTTGTTCCTGAGAGACCTATGGATGTGAAAATTCCTAAAACTAAAATCCTATTGCAGCAACTAGAAAATATTCTCCTATTTGTTAATCTTCACTTAACAATATATTTGCAGTTTCTCTACGGCAAACACTGAATACATCACACTGCAATCTCCACTAATTAAATTATATGTGGAACAAGAATTGAGCAAGAAGTAAACAAACACACATATGACACCGTTGTTTTTGAAGTAATGTCCTTGGAAAAACCCAATGCGAGAAAACTGGTGCAACAACTGAGGGTTTGTATTATTTTAGTAGTAATTTTTTAGTACAATTCTTCAGATGCCCAAACTGCAATCCTATACAAAGGTCTAACTAGACAAAAAGATAGTGAGATGTTTTCACCCCATACTGGAAAATCCGACATTGATTTACACTGGAGATGAGCCCCTGCACTCTCTGCCATGTAATGTGTCACTCCTACGTAGTTACTGCGTCACTGCAGTTGGGACTGTGTTGCACCTCCTCTCGATCTTCTGCTAGCTGGAAACTTCAACTCTCTGAACTCCCAGTCTCACACCCCGGCTCCGACATTGGATCTCGATTGTTCCCCAGCAGAAATACAGACTCCCTCTAAAGCTTTGCGCTGCCATAACGTAGCTTTGTGTTGCCTCTGCGTGGCACTGCGCTGCCTCTCCAAACTACTCCCTGACCTCTCTACCTTGCACTCTCCGGATCCAGAAAATCTCCAACCGGAAAACTATCTCTGCCCCTCACTGCAAGAATCTCCTCGTTGATCTCTCCAGCGGCTCTGCGTTGCTCACTTGAGAAATCGATCTCTAGATCTCGTTCGATGTGTCTTCCAAATAATCGAAGTCCTTCTTATAATCTTCTCGTTGAGAAATCAACGGCCCAGATTAGATTCTAATCAATGGCTTAGATCATATTGACTTGTTCTCCATCTTTTTCTAGAAGTTTCACACCCAGTTCTATTAATACACTTTAATTATTTTAATTCCCTAAGTTTAGACTTACTCTTCCATTAAAAAAAATTAATTATTTTAATAAAACCTCATCCAGGTGGAATTTCCTAAAACGATTTATGTGTATTTTGGAATAAATGTTTCCAAGTCTCCCTGTAAATTTTGAGACTTAGAGCACATCCGATGCTACCAGAAATCAATAATGGATTGGTCAGGGGGATTGATCTTGTGAGAGATTGAAAAGTACCTCCCTAGCTAAGTGGGAGTGTTGAAAATTTGGTAGTTGTGGTCAGTATTTTCATTGACAAAGAAAAAGAGAAAATTTGAATTTATAATTATTGGTTTATAATGTCCAAGTTGGCCCTCCCCAAGAGACATGTCTATTTGCATGGATGAACAACTATATATTGAACCTATTCGCTCCCCTTCAAGGGCATATTCATATTATCTTATGTATCTCTGTTTTGGTGTGCTAATATCTCTGTGGAACCTTGTAGATCTGTGGCTTATATCTTCTATGGTAAGTGTGGACCTGTGGCATAATACCTCTATGACTTAGGTTGAGTTTTGTGATACCACACATCCAAGTTCTATGGGATCAAATATGCTAGTTCTATGACATATCTCATGCGAATTCTGTGGCACTCTTTCTGTGATCCATGTGAGCTTATTTGTGGCATTACTCTATGGTATGGGAGCTTCTCTGTGGTACTCTTTTTGCGATCCATGCAAGCTTCTCAGTGGCATTACTTTGTGGTATGCGAGCTTCTTTGTGGCAATCATTCTGTGATCCATTCGAGCTTCTCTGTGGCATTACTCTGTGGTATGCAAGCTTCTCTATGGTACTTTCTGTGATCTCTGCGAGCTTCTTTGTGACATCTTTGTAGTATGTGAGCTTCTTTGTGGCACTCTTTCTGTTATCCATGCAGGATTCTCTGTGGTATGTAAGCTTCTCTATTGCACTCTTTCTATGATCCATGTGAGCTTCTTTCTGGCATTACTCTATGGTATGCGAGCGTCTCTGTGGCACTCTTTCTGTGATCCATGCAAGCTTTTCTATGGCATTACTCTGTGGTATGTGAGCTTCTCTATGGCATTAATTTGTGGTATGTCAACTTCTCTGTGGCATTACTTTGTGGTATGTGAGCCTCTCTGTAGCACTATTCTCTATAGTATGTGAGCTTCTTTGTGGCTTCTTATCTCTGTGTTAAACAAAATTTCTGTGGCTCCTTATCGCTGTGACTGAGGAAGAGGACGAAATTCGGGCCCATATATTGCAGACTTTGATTATGAACCAGTGTTGATTATTTATCTCTCCTTGACTAGTTTTGACTTGGCAAATATTGAGGTCAGAGATTGATGTTTTGATTGGAATTTCTAATGTACCTTTTGATGGAATGAACTCTCTCTCGTAAGGAAAGATTTATTGGGTTTTCCCCTAGTGGGTTTTGCCCTGGCTGCTGGCCTAATTTCTGGTGTCTCTTGTCTTATTGTTTACTGTGATGTCTACAACTACTCTATTGTTAATGGTTGAAATTTTTCATGTACAACTGCTTGATGATTGAAATGTTATAAGTCAAATTGTATCATTGGAAGTAGTTATCAGATTGAAAAATTGTACTAATCTTGATTACACTAGAAAATCAACAAATCTGGTAGTGAAGAATTCTCTATCCATGCTTAGCAAATTCACTACTAGAATAACCCATTTAATGAAGCAATTGGAACCAAAGCGTTTTGTATGCTTCTCAAAATCAAGAGGTCACTGCCGGGACCTATATTAATGCAACTAGTTTATCAATATATTAGAAATGTAATTTTAAAATTAAAACATGTAACATCATCATCTATGGACAATAATAATTGTGTAACAAACCAACAGTGAATACCTATGTTGCATGGGTTCCCGAACCCGGGGTTGGGGTTCTCGAACCCGTCCCGGGTTCTTGAACCTAAGTCCTGGATTCGAGTACGAGTGCTTTTGAGAAGAACCCAGAAGAACTGGGTTCTTCTGTGAAGAACCAGGTTCTCAAAAAAAAAATTGGGTTCTTTTGTGAAGAACCTTGTGAAGAACTGGGTTCTCCAAAAAAAAATTGGGTTCTTCTGCCTTAATGGGTACGGAGAACCCCGAGGATGGGTACTTAAAACCCGAAAATGGGGTTCTTTGGGTTCTCGATGAATGATTTTGACAATTTTTTTTTATTGAAATTAAAAAATTAAAATTAAATTTTAATAAATATTAAGTTTTAACAAAATTACAAATTAAAACTTTGAATTAAAAAAATTAAAATTTTTAATTATTGAAATCAAAATGTAAATCTTAAACACTAAGTCTAAACCTAAACTAAGTTCTCACTTCACTTCATTTCATTGAGTTCATTTGTTCGACACGGAGATGAGAGGCCATTCATTGAGTTCATTTGTTCGACCCAGGGAAGAGTTCATTGAGGTATTCGTTCGACCGATATTCAAGCAGGGACAAGAGGCGGAGGTATTACAGCGACAGAGGCATTCATTCATGCAGGGGTAGAGGACGCAATATACAGGGACAGAGGCATTCATTCACGCAATACAAGCAAAGGGAGGCGACAAAGGACGGGAGGGAGGTATACACACAAAGGACAGGAGGAAGTAGACGAAGGCGACAGAGGGAGGTATTCAGGGCTTTTGTGTACTGTTATAAGTCATATTCAACAGAAAAACATCTTTGCTTAAGAAATGACATCAAGATATAAATTGCACATTTAGATGGTAGAAGTTTATAGTTTAAAAAATGCGAAAATTTGATGTTTACTGCTGTGAATGAGGAAGTGTGAGATATCTCCAAAATGAGCATGGAGAGTCTGAATTGGATATTTAAATTAAAGTGGAATTCCACTCCATTTGAAGCCTACTTATTATTACCTTGAGAAAACTTAAAAGAAATATGATAAATCATAAAATCCTATGAACAAAGAACCAACTAAGGCTTGCGTCAATTTTTTCAGCAAATTCAGAAATTTACCCTTTTACAGGATCCATAAAACTTGACCCAAGCCCAACTATGAGGATCTTAAACAACATAAAACTTTTTTATAACTACCGAGTAGTACTTGTATTACCATTATAGAGAGGAAGTAAAACTTTAAATCATATATATTTTAGTTTTCTTGTTTAAAGTTGAAAAATATACAAATTCATATATATTATAAATTATAATTTATAAAATATAATATTATTATATTTATATACTATATATATAAACTATAAATTATAATATACCCCCGACGAAACCACACACCCTGTTTCAAAAAATGACGTATCCGTCCCCATCCCCGAACCCACATTTCCTGGCAACATAGGTAAATACTGAATCCTTGTACCAAGAGAACCACTGAGATTTGAATGGTAGCTTCAGTTCCAACAGACAAATAAAGCCTAAGGTCAAATAAGATGTTAAGGAAGGCAAAGAACATATATTTCTAACTCACCTTTTAAAGAAATCGTTGTGCAAATGCCTTAGGCAGGTTGGACTCCCTTTTTATTATGCAACACAGCGACACTGTATATTTGAACATTTGATAAATTGATTCTTTCTAATCTACAAAGTTACAAAACCATATCCTTTTTCTAGTTCTGGATAACATAGTTTATCACATATGTACTTCTGAATTCTGATCAGAAGAAAAAGAAACTTAACAAATCTAGGCAACAATCACAGACTAAGAAGCAATGCCCATATATTAATCTAAATTAAAATAAACGTAATTGTGTATAAGCTATAATGGTAACTGGAAGGAAGGCACTTAGCTTCACTACACATGCCTCTTGAAAGTGCCCAATGATCCCTAATCTCATCAAATACCTCAGCATTTTAGCATTCAAGTTGCTTCCTAACAATGGGCTCTTAAAGCTTAGGGAAGTACCATATTCCACTCATATTCCCATGTTGAGGTGGAAGATCAACTCAAACCTAACAATAAGAAATCCTTGCTAGTGAATATTACTAGTAATAAAGCTCTGATCTTAAAAAATAATTCCTTAACAAATCACTTGTTTAGCTATGAATGAAAAATATTTGTTTCAGAATGCAAATTATCCTTTTTTGAGTTGAATGTGAGTAAAATATAATTGGTGCAGATTTATAGTTAGAGGTGTGACAAAATGAAGCTGTCTTCATATGTTTTGGGGCTTTTTGATTTTCTCTTTGTTCTTATTAAAGTTTCATGGATCAAAATCATTTATTCTGCTTGAATTTGGTATGAAGCCATTCTGAACTCTGTGTCACAAGTTAGGTCCAGTGGATATAATTCAGTTAGCCATTTAGGTGTAATTGTCATCCATCTTACACAATGTTTTGTTATCACTGTTGTTTTAGTCTGATTATTGTTTAAACTTTATAGCTTATAGATATTGTTTAAGTGTATGCATTTTCTTTAGCTTACATTCTCCTCCAAAACACTTCTCTTTCAACCAATATTGACATGAGCAATGTTAATATTAAGATTAATATAGGCAATGGTAATTTCTTCTAACAATGTAAGAGACTGTTATTGCATTTGCTTTTATCCTTTACTGAAATGATCTAACATACAATTGTGTATTTAAATTAAATACAGGTATTCAGCATCCATTAAGAAGTATATGAATCGTACTCAAGATAGAATTGTTAGACCTGCAATGGCATCAAATGGGAAAGTTGATACACGTTTTCAGGTAAGATGCATAAAAAGCCTCTAAATGTCTACATTATGTAGGATTTATATGGTTGTTTTATTGTTCTCATTTTATTTTTAGTAAGGGAATAATTGTTCTTGTATTACATCGAAAATAACATGCATTTTACAATAAATGAGGTAGCATGGCAGCTTTCATCAAGCTGTAAGTTTGGTAAATGAATTTTCTTAAAGAAGAAATTTGTAAACAATTTTGGTAATAATATAAACAAGCTATATAAATATAACTTAACCAAAACTATGCCCATTAGGCAAAGACAACGAACAAACTTCTGTCTTTGTTATAACTTTACCACAGTTGGGTGAGTATAAAGCTCCTTCTGGGTGATTCCACAACCGCACCTTGTCTTGTCCTTAACTTGATGTTGATCTAGAATTGTTGGGAGTTGGAATGGAGTGATTAGGTATTCTGCTAATCATTAATGGGACAAGGGACATTGTCCAAAGCCCCATGAGGACTTCAACTGATGTAGCTCCATGTTGACTTGGTAAATCATAATAGTTATAACGAGTAATTATGTTGTATAAATAAATAATTGATCTCTAACATTGTGTTTTAGAAGCAAGTATAAGCAGATGTAAGTAAGTTATGTAACAAACTTCGTGATAAGTTTACATAGCATAAACGGAAGATTAGAGAGTAAATGCCTCTCTTTTCAATGTCTTTGAAATACAGAACGACAGATATTTGCAATAAATTTGTTTCCCATAATTGGGCATTGAAGATGAGATAGATCTGTATCTTATAGTAGATCTATCCTAAAATAGGTTATCCTATCAAAGTTTCCGTTTATCTTTTCCAGCAATTTTGGATTAAAATAGATTACAATAATCTTATATGAAGAGTGCTCAAACTAGTGTTATCCTTAAAGCTGGACTCAAGCAGTCTTACACTAAGCAATATTCCATGCTAGTCTTTAGATGGACTCAAGCAGTCTTACCCTAAACAATATTCCATCCTAGTCCTTAGAAACTATGGCTTCAACTCTTATGTGATAGGAAAATTGTCAGGTTGATGATGAAAAGGTTGAAGAATTTTTTTTTCCTTAGAAAAGGAAAATTCAAAAAGCACAATTTTATTTCCTGATACATAACTTGGTCATCTGAGCTAACTGTTATTTATCTCTGCAAGCTGTTCATTGATTTACACTTGGTTTTAGTTTTGGTTCTTTGAGATTTTATTTTCTTGTTTAATGTTATAGAGAAACCAATTTGACTTTAATAATTCTGCCATTATGATCTAGGTTATTTTGAATTTTCTCTTCCTATGCATCTAATCGTCATGGGATACTAAAATATATTTTTATGCAATTCGTGACATGAAATGAACTAGCTGCAATGAAGATGAGGAAAGACACATAATACATTTTGACATTTGCTGGATCAGTTGCCTCACATTCCTTAGATTTATGGCAATAATGGATGGGCCACTGAACTTCTGCATGTTACTAGCTGCTTTTGCACATTTTGTAATTTCTAAAAATATTTGTGATGAATTATCTCTTTCATGTAGATCCTAGACAATGATGGGATAGCAGCTCCTGGTGAAATAATAAGATACCGTGATATTTATATAAATAAGCAGACCCCTATAAATGTTAGGGCTGAGGTGCCAAATCCAATGGCATTACCAGACAGGTGTGTACAAATTCATAATTGCTTACTGATGGAGAACAGATATGGGATAATTTATATTTCCTTGTAAATTTGCTGTTTTTTTATTGCTATTTTGATGCAGTGCATACAAGTTCACTCCTCAAAGTCACAAGACACAAGAGTCCGCTGTTGTAGATAAAGTGCTGCTGACAAGCAACGATGAAAATCTTCTTAACATAAAGTTCTTGTTCCGGCATACGCGTAGGCCTGAGGTGTATAAATATTTTATTTTTAGATGAAATATTTTATTGTAGTCATTTTAGGTACATTGATGGTATGAATTTTAAGCATTCTTTTCTTTGTTGTCCTAATTTGTATATCTGATATTTCCTTGCTTGATTTTGTAATGAAGCTTGGCGACAAATTTAGCAGCAGACATGGGCAGAAAGGTGTCTGTGGTACTATTGTTCAGCAGGAAGATTTTCCATTTTCTGAACGTGGTATTTGCCCAGATTTGATTATGAATCCTCACGGCTTTCCAAGGTGTTTATTTATGACTTCACACCCCTGAAACTAGCACATACAATCCTTTACTGTAAAATGTGGCAACTATAGATTTGGTTAAACAAGAAGGCAACTTACGGGCATGAAGATCTTGTCAATCACTCTGATATCTTCTCTTGAAAAAAATTATTTTTAAAAACTTCAGTTTAAATGATGACTATTAGTTGGAATTATTTGTTGCAAAGTCTCTCTATCATGTCTTTGTCATTGGTGGAGCTCTTCTGGTTTTTGATCATATATGTATCATCACATTCCTCATTTATTTTTCTTTCTAACCTTACATGTACAATAGAGCATTTTGAATTTATTGTGGTGAAAAAAGTGCTTTATTTTGTGAATTTTTTCTCTTGTATAAATAGTTATTATTAAATGTTGGTATGGAATTGTTTGGTCATAGAAACCAGAAACTAGCTATATCAGGACACCATGTTTGGCAACTGCAATTAAATTATGATTGCCTATTGTTGTTATAACAGCTATTTTGATCTCAAGCAACATAAATTTTTTCTTTATCGTTATCGGCAATTTATCACCAAGGGTCCAAAATTTAAATAATCAGCAATATTGGGGAAAATATTGGAAATTATCGGGAAACTTTAAAAAATACAAAAGAAATATTTTTTTCTCAAATTTTCAACTTCTGAAACAACACCAACATCAAACAAATACATTGCTACATAAATATGAAAATCAAATTGATACATAAGATGTCAAGTGATACATTAGACATCGGTATTGAGATATGATATTTTTCCTGAGTCATGAGATATAATAGAATGATACAAATTTCAAAATCATATCAAAACAAAAATAAATGTACCTCATGAGATGAATCATTGCATTGAAAACAATGTATTTTCCCTTGTTTGCTTGATGGAAAATGGTCATAGCATTCTCAACAATGTCTTAGAACTGGACCAAAGGGTTGGTCAAAAATATTTAAATTTTGAAAAGAACATATAATCCATGTGCGTCCATATGAATCCAAATTGCTATACACAAATATGCAAAATTTTATATATATATTTCAAGGTTGCATATAACCAAAATATCACCTAGTGCAATATATCTCTGAATCAAAATAGAACAATAGTGTTGCTTTAAATAGCCTCCGAAATCCAAAGAAAATCATGCTACAACAAATGTCTACATAACATCAAAATAATTGCCTATATTGGAATCCACTTCATCAAGATCACCCTGTAAGCATTAAAATAATATAGAAAAAGCATAAGATCCTAATCAATGATTTTGCTTCAGTGATGTGTACATTTTTACTAAGGCCATGAAGGAGAAGCTCAATAGTTAGTGCCACCAACAACGAGGTACATAGAGGGTTTGCTGATCTTGATTGACTGCTAGTTCCATACTCTTGTAGATGACAAATTGTAGTAGAAACATTACAATCTTACCAATTCTGAAATACTGAAAGCTGTTTAGTCTGTTGAAAAATGTAATTAGTGTTAGTCTTCATAATTGTATTTGAGTCATAACGTAATGTATTTGTCAAAAGAAAGAAAAATAAATTTTATTGCAAAAGAAATTGACCTATTAAAGAATGGGTTTCATGCTTGGGTCAATAATTTCTAGGTCAAAGCCTACATTGTAGGCTTCTAGGGTTTATGTCAAGAGTCCTTGTACTTGTCATCATGTAAAAGACCCTTCTTGGGCTTTATCTATCAAGAAAGAAATTTATTTTAATGTAATTTAGGTCTTTTAGGCTTCCTCCACCAAGTCAGCCTCATTGTGAGACATAAACCACTATATAAGGATGCAACTCGATCTCATTTGGAGCACATCTCAAGCAATTTCGATCTGCAGTAGTTGGAGGAATAAAAGAGTGTAAAATCCCTAAAGAGAAAAACCTAGCGAAGGAGAAGGAAGTCTTTGTCAAGCAAAAGAAGTCAAATTTTCTTTGATCTCTCTCTATTACCACATGTGCGAAGTTTTTGGGTCGCTGTGAGGGCCGAAACTCCAGAGCTGACGTTAGGACGAAATTCTGAAGCAGTAGGGACGAAATTTTGTGTTTGATGCAATATTGTTGCAGTTGGCCTTTGAAGTTTGAAAGGACATTTTGAGGGCTGACTTGGTGGCATAAGGAAGGTCTTTTGGTCAGATCGAAGTTCTTGGTTTGTCTCAACTTGATTTGAATATATTAGTGGAAGAGTTTGGCTGGGTTTTCCCCTATAGAGGGGTTTTAGCCCTTGCTGAGTGCCTATATTTGGTGTCGTTGATCTTCATGTTTTAATTTAATGATTGCTTGATGAAAAGAAGATAAAAGAACATAAAGAAAGTTAATAAGACTACAAGAAAATCATAAATAATTAACATAAGAGAATCTTTCTGATTTTCTAACAGGATTTTGAGTGGGATCTAAACTTCTACTTTCTCCATATGAAATCCAATGAAGTCGGAACCACTCTCAAACATCCTGAGTCAATTAATGATAATGTAAAAAATTTAATTTATTCTAAGAATTTAATATTACCGTTAACTACTAGGGTTTGTATCTCATGAGATGAATCATGGAAAATGGAAACAATAGATTTCCCCTTGTTTGCTTGATGAAAATAGTCAGAGTATCCTCATAGCTCAATCCCCTAACTCACTTTAAAAAAATTGGGGTCAAAGAACAAACAAAATTAGTAATAAGTTGAAATTGACAAAGACAGAGTGATAATTTTAAAATTATCACGATACTTACCTAAATTGTCGCGATAATTTCAGAAAGGAAAATTCTTGTGATAATTACTGCCGATATTATCGCCAAGGTTGGTTTTGGCGATATTATCGTGATAATTCCAATAATATAGTTATAACTTATAAGTGCAACACTGTTTCTGAGAGTTTCCTGCCCTTATTACATGGGAATCGAATCCTTGATTAAAGATACATCTGTATTAGTTGTAGGCTGCAGTTTTCATGTCCTATGCATTGTTAGTGTAGGAAGATTCCAGAGTGCACATTGACATCTGACTTTTACATATATATTTGTTTCAATTTGAATATGCTTTTTATTTCATTTATGTTGCTTTGCAGTCGAATGACAATTGGGAAGATGATCGAATTACTTGGTGGGAAAGCCGGTGTCTTGTGTGGGAAATTTCATTATGGTAGTGCTTTTGGAGAACCAAGTGGTCATGCTGACAGAGTTGAAACTATCAGGTTTTTTTGGTCATCATCCTTATTCTTTTTTATGGTTATTGTAGTGCAGTTTTTATATTATCCTTATTGATCCTGTTATATATTTTATGACAGTGCCACTCTTGTGAAGCATGGGTTCAACTATAGTGGTAAAGATTTTATATATTCAGGTATGGTTCTTCTAATTCCTGTAATAAACATTTTCGGTTTATTAAACTTATCACATGATCAAATCATTCATATAACTTGATATTCATGGCATTAATTTTTAGCAATATCATGGTTTTGAATGGGCCAGGTATCACAGGATATCCGCTTCAAGCATATATATTTATGGGTCCTATCTATTATCAGAAGCTCAAACACATGGTGAGATTTCTGTTCCACATTTTTGTGGAAAATATGCTGAGAATATTAATCAAAAACAATGATCTATGAAAATAATGTTTTAAATTGTTGGAGAAAGCTGAATTTACAAGATACTGTTTTTCACAGATTACAAATCATTGTTTCATGCCAAACACTCAAATTTAATGCCATGATATAAGGAAACTGCTGTTTTCTTTCACTGTAGATTGAAAGCATGGATAATTTTCTTACGTTGGTATGAAGCAGTCATCATCAAAGTTGCCAGACTAGGACTCAGCAAAAATGTAGCCAACTTTTGACTTGGGAGTACTTGGTGACTTGAGAAAACCCAGCTCCAAGAATTGGTAAAACTCAAAACATAGATATGAATAAAAAAGGAGGTTCTGTGCAGGAAAAATAATGCTGACTTTTCCAATCCTTAAAATCTATAAAATGGCCCTTTATCTAGCAATTCATCTCATTAAATATAATAATATAAAAGTTAAAATGGCTGTTAAGCACAAATAATTACATAATAAAGTTCAAAATAGATAATGTGTTGAAAATAGATAAGTTCTTCGCTAGAATGAGTGAGAGTGCCAAATGTGTGAAAATTTCTGAACACAAAAACCCTACTGCAGGATATTGATTTACTTCTCCTACTTGTTTTATTATACTCAAGTTATTTAACTGAAATATTCAGAAAAACATCAAAGTAAACAAAATCTGTAGCCTACACATATACAGATCATTTACTTAAACATAGCGCACATATGACAAAGGACACACATGATTTTTCGGACAAATGTCCCCGGGAAAACCGGTGCAGCAGCGCTTTGAGAGTTTTATTATCAAGCAAATTCTGAATACATCAAGGGCACCAGTAGTGGTTTGCCCGACAGAGAATTTCACTGCAGTTGTACCTTATCACTCAAAGACAGAAAATATGGCTGATTCAAACCCTTCAGGAATTACTGAATACAAGCCCTTTCTGTACCACTGGAACCCCAATGTTGTCCCTCCAGCCTCTGCGTCAGCCTCTCCTACCCAGTGTGGCCTCTGCACAACACAGGTTGCCCCTGCGTCACCATTCTGGGCTTTGCGCTGCCTCTGCATCACCCTGAAGCCTCTGCGTTTTCCCCTGCATTGCCTCTACGTCAGCTTGGCTGGGTTGCATCCCTCCTACTGGCCTCTACACTGCCTGGTACGAATCTGCCTCTCTGATATATGTATTCTCGGCCTCAGATCAGAACATCCCCTGCCGATCTGCCCCTCACTAGCACTATAAGCTCACTCGAAAATTCTCAGCAAACCGCACCCCAAAATTTCGACTTAGCTCAAGTGCTACCACTCTGTCTGTGTTCTCCAACTGACCGGAAGACTTTCTTTAATAATTTACTCGTTGAGAAATCAACGGTTGTGATCTAATCACTAATCAACGACTACGATTAGAGAAATCTTGATCCACGCACTTAAAACATTCTCACCACATGTGTAAATTAATTCACTTTAATTTTTCAATTTCCCTGAGTTAGACTTAGGGTCCCCATTAAAAAATTTAATTATTTGAATAAATTTTACATCGGATGGAATTTCTCCAAACGATTTTTGGGTCTTGGAGATCTCATGTGTTCAAACCCCTCCACAAAGTTTCGGCGGTAGAGCACATCCGATGCTACCCAAAATATCAATACTCCCTCTTAGCGAGGAATGTGCTCTAGCAATACTTTACAACTAAAGCATCACCCTGATCTTTGGCATTGGTCTCCGCATTGTTGATGCTTGGCTTGATGCCCTTCATCCACTGCGCTACTGCTTTCTGTATTGTTGCCCATGTCACTGCCACTGACACTGCCACATCTGTACTGCAGCCCCCTCTCAAATTGTTGCATCATGTTGCCTATAACACGACCACTGCTAACTACTGCATTGCAACTCAGTTGCTGAGAAGTAAGAAACTGAAGGACAATCACCCAATCAACTGACAGACAAGTCAGTCTAGCTGCAATCTCATCACTGAAGCACCCTCTGTTGTTGCTTTGCATTGTCCATCTAGAACCTCTGCGCTGCTGTTGCTTTGCACTGCCCTTATGCACTGTTGAAGTCCCATCAACCTCTGTGCTGCTGCTTCCATGTTGTTGTTGCCACTACACTGCGTTGCTCCTCTCAACAACATCCCAACTCTCTTGATGATGGACTCCTAGTGAGGACTGCCCTGAATGCAGTCACCGATGAGTGGGAGACCTTTGTCCAATGTAACTTAGGCAAAGCACAACTCCCAAATTGGGGACACATGTGGGCAATCCTTCGACATGAGGTGATCTGGGGAATAACCAAGAGGAATTTAGAAGCGAAGGAGTCAAGATAAAGAAAGAGGAGGAAGATGCAGCCCTAGCATCTAAGGGACAACATTAGCAAGGGAAGAAGAAGTACCTATCCAAGGTCCAATGCTTCAGATGTGGCGAATTGGGACACTTTGCCAATACTTGTCCTAAGAGGAAAGACAAGGACGATTCAGATTCCAAGGCAGCAGCAACGAAAGGGGACAATGGCAACGAAGATGATGTGGCCATGAGTGCTCATGTACCTCAAGAGAAGAGGTGGGGAGACATAGATCTGTAGATTGAGCTACAGATGGTGTTAGCAGGATCCTTGAGGTGCCCAAACTCTTGGATCACATACGAGCTACAGGAGCCTTAAGACAGTAGCACGATGATTGGAGTCAGTGGGTGCATAAGATCATGGAGAAGAAGAGGCAGAGCTGCGACGCTGGAGGGAAGACAAGTGCAGTGTAGTGGCAGCAACAACGTGGAAGCAGCAGCACAAAGGCTGATGGGACTTCAGCAGTGCAGAGCAACAACAACGCAAAGGCTTTAGAGGGATAGCGTAGAGCAACAACAGAGGGTGCTTCAGTGATGAGATGCAACCAAACTGACTTGTCTGTCAATTGATTGGATGATTATCCTTCAGTTGCTTACTTCTCAGCATCTGAGTTATAGTGCAGCAGTTAGCTGTGGCAGTGCTATAGGCAACATGATGCAACAATTTGAGAGAGAGTTGCAGTACAAATGTGGCAGTGTCAGTGGCAGTGACATGGGCAACAATATAGAAAGCAGCAGCGCAGTGGATGGAGGGCATCAGGCCAAGCATCAGAAGCGTGGAGACCGATGCTAGAGATCAGGGTGATGCTTCAGTGGTAAAGTATTGCTAGAGAACATTCCTCGCTAAGAGGGAGTGTTGAGATTTTGGGTAGCATCGGAGGTGCTCTAGCTCCGAAACTTTGTGGAGGGGCTAGAACACATGAGATCTCCAAGACCCAGAAATCGTTTGGAGAAATTCCACCCGGTGTAAAATTTATTCAAATAATTAAATTTTTTAATGGGGACCCTAAGTCTAACTTAGGGAAATTGAAAAATTAAAGTGAATTAATTTACACATTTGGTGAGAATGTTCTAAGTGACGTGGATCAAGCTTTCTCTAATCTTAGCTGTTGATTAGTGATTAGATCACGACCGTTGATTTATCAACGAGAAAATTATTAAAGAAAGTCTTGGGGTCAGTTGGAGAACACACACAGAGCAATAGCACTTGAGCTAAGTCGAAATTTTGGAGCATGGTTTGCTGAGAATTTTCGAGTGAGCTTGTAGTGCTAGTGAGGGGCAGATTGGCAAAGGATGTTTTGATCCGAGGCCGAAAATACATATATCAGAGGCAGATTCGTACCAGGCAGCGCAAAGGCCAGCAGGAGGGATGCAGCCCAGCCAGGCTGACGCAGAGGTAGCACAGGGGCAAACACAAAGGCTTCAGGGTGATGCAGAGGCAGCACAGAGGCCAGAAGGGTGACGCCGGGAGAGAAATGGCTTGTCAAAGGGAGTAGTTACTCTAAAGGGTTTCTATCACCAAGAAACCCAGATCCGGTCTTTTGCTGAGTGTAGCAGTAGTATAAGGTAGAGGAGCACTTCTTCGACTTGTTTGAGAAGAGATGGCCCCGTGCAAACTGAGAGATCAAGACAGGTTTGACAATGTGTCTAACTTTGCTATCTGGAAAGCCAGAATCTTGACAGTCCTGGAGCAGTACGACATCAAAGATCACACACTATCTAACCTATCCTGATCTCTCAGTTTGTACGGGGCCATCTCTGCTCAAACAAGTCGAAGTAAGTGCTCCTCTCCGTTCTACTATGCTACACTCAGCAAAAGACTGGATCTGGATTTCTTGGCAATAGAAACTCTCTAGAGTAACTACTCCCTCTGGCAAATTATTTCTCTCTCGAAAATTCTCCGCCAATTCTGTGGAATCAACCCTCCTGATTGAATCTCAGATTTCTTGGCATGAAAATCTGCTGAGGGACTATTTCCCCTTACTTTGTCAACTTTGCTGGGAACTGTTATGTATTGACAGAACTGATGCCCCACCAACAACTTTGAAGATCAGAACTTGCAGTTCCAGTCCTGGCAACTGGCACAACATCACTCCAACTTGGACTGCGTCACCCTCTAGGGCCTGCGTCAGCGACTCCGTCAACCCAGCGTGAGCTTGACAAGCTCTGCATCACCCACTAGGGCTTGTGTTCGCTCTGCGTGAGCAGACTAGCTCTGCGTTACCCTTTTGTTGGGTTTGCACTGTCCCTCTAGCGTTGTGCTGCCTCTTCCTCGATCTATCAACTTCAGCGACCCTCCTACAACAAAAATTCTTCAGCCTCTTGATGATGGCTTCAGCTTGATCTGCAATCACTCTGATACCATGTGAAAATTTCTGAACAAAGAAACCCTACTACAGGATATTGATTTACTTCTCTTACTTGTTTTATTATACACAAAACTTGATCATGAAATACTAGATTTTCTGAGAGTTTAATACAACTTTGACTATCACAGAAGATACTGGTCGCTTCCATCCTTCTTCTAAATAAATTCACTAGCAGTTTTCTAAGCTATATAGCTTTGCACATAGTTGTGCTTGCTGCCATATATTTCTCTTTTGCTGAGCTCAGTGCTACAGACTTCTGCTTCCTACTGCGCTAGGAGGTCATTCCTGATTCCATACTAAAGCAATACCCAGTGTTACTTTTCCGATCAACTGAACTTCTTGCCCAATTTTCGTCTGTGAATCTATTCAATCTGACATCATCCCCTCGGGTGTATTTCAACCCATATCCGACTGTTCCCCGCATATATCTAAGAATGTGCCTAGTTGCTGCCTAGTTTACCCTTTTCGGTTCTACCATGAACTAACTAAGGGTGTTGATAGAAAAACATATATCTGCCCTGGTGTTGACCAGATACATAAGTGACCCAATGAGCTGCCTGTACAAGGTGGGGTCCACTTCCTTGTCTTACGATGCATCTATCTTCTTCCAGTTGGTTATCATGGGTGTTGTCATGGGCCGACAATCCTGCATCCTAGACTTCTTCACAATTTCTGTGGCATATCTTCCTTGTCCTAGGAAGATCTCTCCATTCTTCTGGCATACCTCCAACCTTTGAAAATAATGCATCAACCCCAAATCCTTCGTGTTGAATTATGCTTCCAAGTTCTTCTTGTAGTCCTTTATGACCCTAGATGATCTTGTAAAGAATAGATCATCTACATATAGTACCAGAACTAGTGGCTTGTTCTCTACCATCAAATAGTAGAGATTGGGATCTGCATCACTCTTGACAAATCCCAACTGCTGCAAGTAACTTTCAATCCGACCATACCACGCTCTGGGTGCCTTTTTGAGGCTTGAGCCCATATAGGGCTTTCTTTAGTCTTCATACATGAGATTTCTTCTCATGGATTTCGAAACCCTATGGATATTTTATGTACACCTCTTCTTCTATCACCCCATTCAAGAATGTTGTCTTGAGTATGAAGACAAAACAGATCTGATGGAGGTGTATCTGGCTATAGGGGCGAAGGTCTCTTCATAGTCAATTTCCTCCTTTTGTGCATACCCTTTGGCCACAAACCTATCCTTGTATTTCTATATGTTGCCATCTGCATCATACTTGATCTTGTAGATCCATCTCGAACCTACAATTGATATGTTCTTTTGTCTAGGTACAACTTCCCAGACATCATTTGTCATGATAGAACTGTACTCTTCTACCATGGCATCCACCCAATCTTGATGTTGTACGACCTTCTGAAAGCTAGAGGGTTCTTCAACCTGTGCTTCCAAGGCTTGGTATTTGTTAGGTTGTCTACGCTGCCTTTTCTCGATTCTAGGTGCTCCAACAAACTCCTCTGCGTCTAGCGTACTTCTCTGCTAGTTCTGCCACTGGTGGTGGGTGGCTCAATCAGTGCCTCTTCCTATTGTTCCATCTGTTGTGAACTATCTGGATTTTCCTCACGTGAGGAAATATTGGTGTTGGTTACAATGCTTGATCCAGATGTTTGCCCACATGTCAGTTCTTCCCCCTGTTGTTGTTGTACCAGAGGAACATCCTCGGACTCTTTTTCAGAAGGCATCTCTCGGGATTTCTTGAAAGCTATGTCTTCCATCAACTTTACATCCTGTCTGACTACAATCTTCTTGCTGCTTGGAACATAGATTTTGTATGCCTTCGAGGTCTCACTGTATCCTACGAGAAACCCCTTTTCTGTAGTCTGATCTAATTTTCTCTGCTTCTCATTTGGAATGTGACATATGCCACACTTCTGAATATCCTAAAATGGCTCACTTCCGACTTCTTTCCTGTGAAGATACTCTCGGGCATTCTCTTGACCAAAGCTCTATGAGGAGTCCTATTCTGGATATATACTGTTGTGTTGCATGCTTCTACCCATAAGAACTTAGGCAGATCCTGGTCATACAACATTGCTTTTTCTGCCCCAACAATAGTTATGTTCTTTTGCTCTGCAACTCCATTCTGCTTCGTGTTGAGAATTTGAAGGGTTGGAGATTAATGCAAATTCTCTTCTTGATAATTGCTTGTGAGATTGCTTGAGTTACTTATGTCTTTCTTTCTTTAGCTTAGTTAGTCTTTCATCAAGTCAATTATCAAAATGCACGAGACACAAAAATTAGGCTCCTAGAGCCAGGGAAAAACCTCTACTTCTTGGAGAGGAAGACCTACAATGAATTCTTCTTCTAGATCTTCAAATGACAAGTATCATTACCATGACCTAGACCCTTGACTTTAGTATGCCTCCAAGACCCTGTCACTGCTCTCCTTGTCTTCTTCTTGTTGATCCTTCCTTCTGCATTGCTCTACCCCAGTACTAGGAAAACTTAGTTCCTAGTTAAACTAATCCTTGGCCTCCTTATTATCGATCTATCCTTCAGCACTCTAGAGACTTCTTCCTTGCTGAAGTATATACATCTGAGATATAGATCAAGGCTTGTGTGTAGCCTTACCTTACGACTATAGTGATCGCTTTTGAGATGACTGTTCTTCTTCATACTGTGTTACAGATTCTTGAGATAGCCCTCGGTCTATCTTGTCTTCAGCCTGACTGTTCTTCTTCATACTGTGTCACAGATTCTTGAGATAGCACTTGGTCTATCTTGTCTTCAACCCTACGTTCTAGTCCCTTCTTCGCTCTATTTTATTGTAATATCCCAAATTGGGAACAGCTACACTATTGGGAATAAACTAAGTTATTACCAATGTGGAGCTTCAGCAAACCATGAGCATGGTAATGAAGAGCAGCTCATTAGATGTCAAATAACATCACACCAGTAGATGAAAGAACCTTAGCAACAATATGATCTATATTCTCATTCCCGGGTGGGGAAATGCAACAATATAGAGCATAAAACCACTGTATTCAGAAAATAACGCTATACAAGTGAGAAATGGGACTTGGATCCCTTAAAAGATATGATATACAACTTGTATGCAGAATTAGAGGTGAAAGAAATCACTCTAGCTCATATAAACAGATCTCCCAAGGCTATGCAGCTAAAATAAGCTCAAAACCCCATAGTCTAGCTCATGCAGCATCACTGAAGCAAGGACTACGTTATTCCAGTGAGGGTTTATGCATCAAATGATGTAATGGACTGTAAAAACTCTGGTAAACTTGATAAATATATTTTATTAATGATGATAGATGAAAAGATGATTACAATGAGGGATTGCCTAGGCTTTAAATATAGCCTCAAGGTGTCCCTTGGCGAAAGGCATGATCTTTGATCAGGCCCTTCCACATTACTAACCTAATATAACTAAATCTAATTAATAACTAATAAAATATACATAACATTGCCTCTCTCTTAAGATGCTTTGTCCTCAAAGCATACGTAATGATGGACAATGTTGACGAATGTCTGGTTTTCTCAAGCGATGAGCTCTTGCTTCCCATATTTTAAAAAGATCGTGGAGCATCTTCTTGAGTTCAATCTTTTGGTGAAGTGGATAGTGACAAGATCTGATATTGATAGGGTCAGATCCTATTCCTGGTACTGCTGGCGATTCTTCTTTGTTCCTTTTTAGATTTAGAGGTAAGTTACCAACAATTATTGTCTGATGTAACTTCTCCTCATCATCAAATGCTTCCTTCCTAACAAGTGTATCTGCTTCATCACCGAAGGCCTTAACAGCTTCTGGCGCTATATCAGTGGCTTCGGATGTGTTTGTCGCTTCACATGTTTCGTTAAATTCTGGGGATGGAACATTTTGTTGTTTATAAACATCTGTATCTTCATGGTGACGTGGGGAATCGGATTTTTCCTGATGCTCTTCTGAGTTCCCTGAATCTGCGGTATTGTTTTGTTGATTTTGTTCCATGTTAGGAGATATTGGGGATTGTGTCTGACTCAACTTATCTATCTTATCATTTAGCTTGTTGAAGAGTTCTGTCATATTGTTCATTGCTTCGTTCTGCCTTTCTGTGGCCTCGTGATGATTTAGCCACATTTGTCTTTCTATTCGATTTGTCGTATCATGAATTTTTTTGATGTCGTTGGAATGCCCTGCAACTGTGCTTTCAAGATCGACTAATCTTTTTCCGAATTCTTCGGAATTATTAGTGATCTGTTTCTCGAGATCTACCAATTTCTTCTGGAATTCAGCCATCGACATCGAAGAAGACATTGAACGTGTATGAGGTGGAGAGTATTTTTCTGCCAGTTTCTCCTCTTTTTTCTTTAAAATTAATTAATTAATATTTAATTAAACTTTTTTTTTTTGAATTAATTAATTAATTAATAATAATTTTTTTTTAAAACTATATAATTATTATATATATATATAATTTTTAATTAAAAATTATATAATATATATAATTTAATTATATAATTATTATATATATATAATTATTAAATGGGAATTATATAATATATAAATGAACTATATAATTATAATATATATATATATATATAATTATCAATTAAATTATATAATATATATTTTATATATAATTAAAAAAAAAAAATCGTGTTTTTAAAAATGTGCCCGTTCCGTTTTAAAACGACACACTGTTTCACTAATTTTTTTTTTTAAAACACAAGTTTTTGGTTATGCGGACAGACAGCGGACCCTTCTACTTTAATATACTTATGACTATCGATGAACCCTTCACATAAAAATACCCGTCCGCTTTAAAAACAATGACAGTATGGTTCAGCGATGGAAGGGTTTTGCAATCAGTCCATGAATCTAAAATCTCTGATGGAAAAATTTTGTAGCGATGTTGCACACTGGAATGGTGGTTGTGGTATGTGTAAATTTTAGTAGATGTTCTATGCTTGGAGCAACTTTACTTTTCTCACAGCAATCATACAAATAGTTAAGTAAAATGCAGATAGAACATATAAGTGGATCTTATAGAAGACAAATCAGAAACAGGAAAAATGTGGTGGTGCGTTATGGCGGTCAATAGGATGCTTCAACCAGCAAAGTCTCCTTGGTCAGCCAACCCAGAATGTGTCACAACAGTCCTCCAATTAGCAAACGAGTCAACCCAAGTCAACTCCAAGAAAGTCAACGCTGTCCAGAAAAAGTCAACGCAGGGCAGCAAGCTAAAAGTCAACGCAACAGCAAATTGGTCAACCCTTTGACCTCGATTTCTGTGCCAAACAGTACGGCCTTCCAAAATCGAACTTCTCACCAAATTTCAGCCCATTCGGACCATGCGTTGACCAAAGTCAACGCTTTTCAAACTTCCAGCAAAACCCTAGCTGCAACAACTCGTCCTTCAGCTCAGCCGTACAGAAATTCGTCCTTCTTCTTCACACGTGTGGGCTGGAAATGTCTTCTAAGGAGCTCGTACTACATCAGATGAAAGAAGAAGATGTGTGTTGAGTTGTGATGAAATGCTCTCCAACTTTGCCTGTATTTATATCCATCATTGGGGTGTGTGACACATCTGCTGGGGGTGTGAAACCTTAAGGCCGACCTGCACATATAATTTATTATGAATAATAAATTCAAAATAAATGTTCTGCTCATCGGATTAAGACATATTATATATGGATTTTACACTTCTCCGAAAGAGGAATCCAACAAAAATATTAGCCTCTTAATCTGAGCATCATAACATGGAGTTTGGACCTAGTTGTCCAAATTTAACACTCCCTCTCAACTAGGGAGAACTCCATCCATCAATGCAATCAAACATCGTGCGTCATCCCGCCGTAACTTGCTTTGCTGGCCTCTTTATTCCAGAACAAAAGTGGGTCAGTCACAAAGACATCATCCCCCGACTGACATAATCAGTCCAGAGGTTCGAAACCTCTATCAAACTCATAAAGAGTATCCAACCAACCCAAAGTTGGTTCATCTGACCCGAAGTCAGGCAGAGGTCCCAGACCTCACTAAACTTGATCCCCGATCAAGTGGTTGGACCGTGCCATCCTAGATAGAGAGTACGGCAATCTCTGATGCGTCCATCAGTCTTTGCTAATAGTCTCTAGCTTTTCCCACCTCATTGGTCAAATGAGAGGTACTTCCCATGAGCCCTGAACTCAATGGGTAGGATGCATACGGGGCACAGATAAATGAGAGGCGAACCAGCTCAATAATCACAAGGGTGGGGTAGAAGCATTATGAGTGCTTATAGCTCCGAGAAGCTATCCCCAAAGCCCCCCAGAGCTCCCAGAGCTCATCGTCCAACAGGACCCACATCATAGGGTCGTTCCACGATACCAAGACTCTCACGGAAGATTAGGAACTTGACCTTCCCCAGGGGCTTAGTGAGAATATCCGCGACCTGCTCATCAGTTCCTATATGATCGAGCCTTACGGCGCCTCGCTGTACCATATCCCGGATAAAGTGGTACCTGATATCAATATGCTTGGATCTGTCGTGGAACACAGGATTCTCAGTCATACGAATCCCACTCTGATTATCACAGAGTATCACAGTGGTATCTAGCACATGTCCAAACAGCTCACTAAAGAGCTTTCGCAACCAAACTGCTTCACAACAGGCCATACTAGTAGCAATGTATTCGGCCTCCGCGGTGCTCAAAGCCACCGACTTCTGCTTCCTGCTCATCCATGAGATCGAAGCAGAACCAAGATTGAAGCAGCATCCCGATGTGCTCTTACGATCCACCACACGCTGTACCCCACCTAGATCGGGCAGATATCCACGAGGACAATCTTGAAGGTATCCCTACCTCATACGACTGCCCAAGATATCTCAAAAGATTCTTGGCACCAACCCAGTGAAAGTGATGAGGCTCAACCATCTGTTGACCCAAAGTGTTCACTGCAAAACATATGTCCGGACGGGTGTTCACTAAGAACATCAAAGCTCCTATGAGTTGACGATACTCAGTAGGATTGGCCAAGATAGTCCCAGCAGCGCTGCCACTCAACTTCTTAAAGTTGAGTTCCATCGGTGTCGACACGGACTTACAGTCCACCATCCCAAATCTTTCCAGAAGCTTCACAATGTATTTTCCTTGAGAAAGGAAAATCTCTCCAGGTCTCTGCCAGACCTCCAGCCCTAGGAAGTAGTGCATCAGTCCTAGGTCCTTCATCTCGAACTCAGCAGCGAGCTCCCTCTTACATTGATGAATGAGAGGGTCAGCACCTGTCAGGAAGAGGTCGTCCACATACAAGCACCTGTCAGGAAGAGGTCGTCCACATACAGCACTAGAATGAGAGGCTTCTCCTGCACAACCTTGAAGTAAAGGTTCGAATCAACATTACTTCGAGTGAAGCCCAGCTTCATCAAGTAACTATCCATCCTCTCGTACCAAGCTCTGGGTGCTTGCTTTAACCCATAGAGGGCTTTCTTCAACCTGCAGACATGAGTGTCTCGATCCTGAACTTCAAATCCCAGAGGTTGTTCTACATACACCTCTTCTTTTATTGCACCATGCAGAAAAGCGGTCTTGACATCCATCCGATGAAGACTCCATCCTTGCGTAGCAGCAAGGGCTATGATTGATCGAATGGTGGTATATCGTGCCACAGGTGCAAATATGTCATCATAGTCTATTCCTTCCTTTTGAGAGAAGCCACGGGCAACAAATCTTGCCTTGAACTTTTCAGCACTCCCATCAGATCCATGTTTGATCTTGTAGAGCCATTTCACGGTGACAACAGATTTGTCCTTCGGTCTCGGGACCACATCCCAGACATCATTCTTCATTATGGACTCATATTCTTCGTGCATAGCATCCTTCCAGACTTGATGCTTTACGGCTTCCTCAAAAGATCCAGGTTCAGATTGTACAATAGTACTCATGGCAGCTAGATACCCTTGGTATCTACATGGCTTCTTGCTTTCTTGGAATGTCCCCCTTGGGGCAGCATGACCCTCAGCATCTTCGAGGGTGTCCCTGAGCCATGATGGTCTCTTTCCCAGTGAAGGAGATGGATCAATAGGGTCCATTGGTCCTTCAATATCAGGCATAGTCTCATCTTGGGGTTCTTCCAGATTTCTAGGCCTTTCTTCATGATTTTCTCCAGATCTAGGAAGATCTACTACTTTCTTTAGGGAAGCATCTTCGTCAAAAGTGACATCATGGCTTATCTCAACTTCCCTTTGACCAGGTACATAGACTCTATATGCCTTAGAAGTCTCACCGTAGCCCACAAACATTCCTTTCTTCCCAGTAGCATCCAGCTTACTTCTCTTTTCTTTCGGCACATGAAAATAGACAGGACATCCAAAAATTCTGAAATGTGAGACATCAAGTTTCTTACCAGAGAAAACCTCTTCGGGAGTTTTGGAGTCCAAAGCGGAATGAGGGCATCGGTTTTGAATGTACACAGCAGTATTTGCAGCTTCTCCCCACAGAAACTTTGGTAGACCCTGGTCACATAGCATGGCACGGGCAGCTTCCACAATAGTTCTATTCTTGCGTTCAGCAACACCATTCTGCTCAGGAGTATATGTAGTGGTAGTCTCCCTCTTAATGCCAGCTTCTCTGCAAAAGTCTTTGAACTCATTTGACTCATATTCAGTGCCATTGTCGGTCCTCAAAATCTTGATCTTCTTTCCGGTCATATTTTCCACCAAGGCTTTGAAGGTACGGAACCACATGAAAGCCTCATCCTTCTTCTTCAAGAAGTAATTTGCGAGAGAAGTCATCAATGAATGTCATGTAGTAAGAACATCCTCCCAGGGATGTCACTGGCAACATACCAGATAGATAAGAATGGACCAGTTGCAAAATATCAGATGTCTTTGTGACACTTGAGGGGAAAGGTCCCCTTGTATGCTTTCCTTCGGCACAGCCCTTACATACACCTTCATGATTATTTCCAAAGTCAGGCATCCCTGTCACCACCTTCCTTGCTTCGAGAAGGGCCTTGTAATGAAGGTGTCCAAATCTTCGGTGCCATAGTTCGGTTTGACGGATAGTATCACAAGTCATAGCTCCCAACGGACTCCCTCCAACCTGGTAGAGTGTACCAACTCTAAAACCAATTGAGATAGCTTCCTTGAAGCTCTTCTTCCACATGAGCACCTTTCCATCAGAGAAAGTTACATTGAATCCTTTGTCTTCCATGGCGGATACAGACACAAGGTTCTTCTTCAATTTAGGTACATAGAGTACATCTTGCAAACGAAGGACTTGTCCTTGAGACAAGTGGAGGGTCACAGTCCCTGTCCCTTTCACGGGATATGTGGCATTATCCCCAAGGATAATTTCTAGATTAGTATCCCTTTCAACCATGTCAGAAAGTGCTTCCTTGAATCCGGTGATGTGTCTTCAGGCACCACTATCGATTAGCCAGACATCCATAGTGTCGGGCGGAGATGCAGCTGAGAGAGCAGATACAAGAATATACTCATTTCTTTTATCAACAACATTATACTCCTCATACCTGGTATTTCTAGACCTTTTAGAAGGTTGATTGTTTCCACCAAAGTGAGCCTTCCTCTTTCCTTTGGATTTGTCATTTCTTCGATTCCCATTCCTTCGGTTGTTGTTGTTATCATCACTATCGGGAGAATCCTTCTTGAAGGGGCATTCTCTAGCATAGTGACCAGGCCTATGGCAAGTGAAACACTTGCCCTTCTTTTCTTGAGCCTTCGCTCTTCCTTTGTCCTTAGGACCACCAGAGTTCTTCTTTCGAGAATGAGCACCATAGGCAGCATTTCTGTCATTATCGAATTCCTTCATCCTTGTTTCTTCTTGCATACATCTAGACAGAAGCTCATCAAAGTTAGGAATGGTATTATTGTTGAGAATGGTAGTTGTGAATACCTGCCATTCATATGGGAGTCCTCCAAGTGCGGTGAGAACCATTTCACGATCAGCTATTGTCTCCCCGATAGCCAGCAGATTGTTCCTTGTTTCGGTCAATTTCAGAAAGAAGGTTTGAATAGATTCATCCCGGCCCTTCTTCATATTCTTCAACTTGTTCTTGAGGAATAACACTTGGTTCACATTGTTTACCTTGAACATAAGGATCAATTTGTCATACATCTCCTTGGATGTGCCTAGTTCAGATATATAGGCAACCAGGCTCTTATGTATGGATTCCCTGATCATCAGCTTTGCTTTGATCTCTCCCTTCTTATACTTGTTTCTAACAATAGCGGTAGCATTGGATGGAGGTTCTTGAATCTTACCCAGCACATGATCCAAGAGATCATGGTCTTCCAATTTGAGATCTAATATCATCTTCCAGGCATGGAAGTCATCCCTTCCAATCAGCTTGTCATTCTCCTTGAATTCAAGACTTGTGGAACCCATTTCTTCCGGTGGTGATTGCTAAAGATAGAGTTTGTCTTCACCTCAGCTCCGATACCATGTAAATTTTAGTAGATGTTCTATGCTTGGAGCAACTTTACTTTTCTCACAGCAATCATACAAATAGTTAAGTAAAATGCAGATAGAACATATAAGTGGATCTTATAGAAGACAAATCAAAAACAGGAAAAATGTGGTGGTGCGTTACGGCGGTCAACAGGATGCTTCAACCAGCAAAGTCTCTTTGGTCAGCCAACCCAGAATGTGTCACAACAGTCCTCCAATCAGCAAACGAGTCAACCCAAGTCAATTCCAAAAAGTCAATGTCGGGCCCGCAAAGTCAACGCAGGCGCCAGTTAAAAAGTCAACACACGCCAGCCAGATTGTCAATCCTGACCATGCCAAACAAGACGGCTTCAAAAATCGAACTTTCACCAAATGCTTCATTTCGACCTCATGCGTTGACCAAAGTCAACGTCAAACTTTCAAAGAAAACTTAGTCAAGAACTGTCCGTCGCCCTCAGCCGTACGTAAATCTGCCCTTCTTCACACGTGTGGGCTGGAAATGTCTTCTAAGGAGCTTGTACTACATCAAATGAAAGAAGAAGATGTGTGTTGAGTTGTGATGAAATGCTCTCCAACTTTGCCTGTATTTATATCCATCATTGGGGTGTGTGACACATCTGCTGGGGGTGTGAAACCTTAAGGCCGACTGCACATATAATTTATTAAGAATAATAAATTCAAAATAAATGTTCTGCTCATCGGATTAAGACATATTATATATGGATTTTACACCTCTCCGAAAGAGGAATCCAACAAAAATATTAGCCTCTTAATCTGAGCATCATAACATGGAGTTTGGACCTAGTTGTCCAAATTTAAGAGTATGCAATAGCGAGAAGCCCAGTTGCAGAGCTAGAGGCGGCGTCAGTCGGAAGGTCGAACAGCAGCAAAGACGAATTGCAACGATCGCAGACTATTTGTGGTGGCAGTGAGCTAAAGTTACGGCACAAAAACACACTAGCAGAAGCGACAGGGATGCATTCGACCAAGGAGGATTTGTAGCGACAGCTACTGTGCGTAGTTGACGCAATGCGCGGGCTAATCGGGCAGCAAGTATGCGGTAGTGAAAGAAGCAGAAATGGGCTCCAGTGGTTGGTTGTTCGAACGTCGGGTAGGAAGGACGTGTGACTTGAATCCTCAAGAGTCAGAGGGTCAGCTCCCAAAGGAAGGCCGAGTACACTGCTTCAAGAGGCTGAGACTGTTCCTAGAGCACTCAGACTACAGACCACAAGGAGAGTCGAATTCACAGTCCAAGATAGCCTCAGAACTGTGTCCTTCCACAGATCTGCAATTGACTTTTACAGTGACAGTATCCACAGAGAGGAATACCAAATTTCAGGTGCCTCAGAGGGGGTGGGTTTGAGCGTTGAGGAAAGTAAAATCTGCAAATTATATTTTTTTTTAAACCAAGCTTGTTGCTCAAGCACTTGGTAAAAAAAAATCTGCAATCTGGAATTCTTTGTAATTCCTTAATTCTGGGTGGTCACACAGATCCCGAAGAGCGATGGCTCCGATACCAATGGAGTGTAAAAACTCTGGTAAACTTGATAAATATATATTATTAATGATGATAGATGAAAAGATGATTACAATGAGGGATTGCCTAGGCTTTAAATATAGCCTCAAGGTGTCCCTTGGCGAAGAGGCATGATCTTTGATCATGCCCTTCCACATTAATAACCTAATATAACTAAATCTAATTAATAACTAATAAAATATACATAACATGTAAGAAATCTGATATTGAACTAATATTAATTAAATAACAGAGAAAAGGAAGTTCATCCTCTTATATAGCAGAAACAAACACCCGGCAAGGGTTTCCCGCAAAATATACAAATAACAAGCAGCTGTGCAGAGATAACGCAGTTACTGCATCTCTGTATTAGACATGGATGAATATGACATGAAATAGCTGAACAATACAGAAATATGGCCCAAGGCCTTACTAACAAACTCCCGGAGGGAAAAGAGCACCTCCTCCTCAAAGACTAGCACACAATCAAAGGATGCAACACTGCTGCTGCCTCTCCATCAAGGACGCAGTTTTCTGAAGGAGACTGCGTTGTGGCTGAATGTAGATGAATGGCCCCAAGCCAAATACGGAAATGAAGCTCAAATCCTTCTCTCTTGATCCCTTAAGCAAGTTGGTCCAAAGAGAGGATGGAATTCCCGCACGGGAATTATTTGCACTAAGCAGTGCAGCAACTCCGGTTAAACAGCTGAAGTATGCAATTGGTCTCTAGACCAAGAAATCTGAATACATGAATGAATCTCCTTTGATGCTATGCCTTCCTTTTATCTTTGGTGAGCCTCCTCACCTCGGGCCCCACACAAAGTGGAGGTGACTTCTTCATGAAGCTTCCTCTTTCAAAACTACGCTGCCCTAATTAGCTTCCCTCCTATTTGTGACAATGTTGTTGACTTGGTCAACTGGAATCAATCCACCTGCAATGCCTCTGTTCACACCAAGGGATCTTCAATCCGGTTCTTATATGTGTGTCTAGGCCGATCCTTGTTCAAATTGAGCTAGTTTACTTGAGTATTTCTTCCTTCTCAAGAATGGATGTTGACTTAGTCAAACTTGACTATGTCTCCATCTAAAATGTCCTTGTTCACACTTGGAAGTGTAAAACCAGCTCTTAAGGTGATCTCTTCTCTTACTAAGGTGGAATTTATTCATATTTTATTGTTCACCATTTATTCCTCTCCTAGGTGAAAGTAGCAAAATCTAATATTCCAATTTGCTTGTGTGCAAATTTTGGAATATTACAGTCCTCCCCTCCCAAATGTTGCTTGTCCTCAAGCAACTGCAAGGATAGGACTGAAGAGCATCCTATTCTCCCCTACAACAACCTCATGAGATGAAATCCTCCAAAGATCAATATATCTCCAAGTTGCCCCTCCCAAGTGTGTAAGCTAGATAAATAGCTGGCATTATGTGACAGTGGATCATCCATGGAGGCAACAATGGGCTATTTGAAGGTCCTCTTGGGACATGAAGGCTGAAATAGATTGGGATTCATCATCTCCATTTGAATCTCTCTCCCCCAAGCTATCAACCAAGCAAAATGAGTCACCCTCCAAAATGGTATTCATGCAAATCATCCTCCACCTAGCTCCGGCAAAGTAGGTGGGCTGAAATTTTGGGCATGGTAGACATAGCAGTCTACCCCACACTGCTCTCCCCTCCACTTAAGACAAGTGTAAAGGGTTTGCTGATCTTGGGCTGCCATCATGTTGCCCTCAAATGGCAAGAAGGAAGCTAGACCTCCAAAGGTCCCTCTCCCAACGTTGTGCATCAAGTTGGCCCAACCCATCTCATACATGATGGATAAGAAACCATCATCATATGGTACTCCATCCATCTCATGGTCCTCCTCATAAAGAGACAAATATTTTGCTATAGAGGCCATGTCTCTTCCCATGCTCCCCTTAGAGCATGTAATGCAGAAAGTGTGAGGATGCTCCTCCCCCAAGAACACACTCACTCCCTGTGTTTCTCCTCCAATCATGCTCCTCATATAGGCAAGAATAACATCAGCACATAGGATCATGATTAGCATCATAATAATAGGAAGGTTGAAGGTTCTATGTAGTGCTGGAGTGTACCAACAGTCTCCCAAGTGGTCACAGCGCAGTCTTCCCCACTGCAGCTTCAAAAAATGGTATGGCAAGTTGTCTCTTGTCAAATGGCTTGCTGTATAAGTCATCACACCCACTAGTAAATACTAAATAGTAGATGGTTGAATATGTCAATTGAGCACATAAGAAGCAACCATATACTTGCCCTGGATCATACATGAGATGGCTATCTCCAGCATAATAGCTGGCCAAAAATAGACCATGGAGCCTAAAGAGAAGCTTGCCCCTTTGTAGAGCAAGACACTGCAATGAAAATGTAAGAGCATGCAAATATTGTATGGAACAATCAATAAATGCATAAGCAGAATTCTTACCATGTAGGGGAAGTAAGAAGGTGACAAGATCCATAGATGAGCTCTCCATAGTGATAGAACATATTCCTATGAAGAGGAATAAATCATCTGTTGCATGAAGATCCTCCCCCTCATGCCGGGAAACCCAAGTCAAGGAGATCATAACATAATGACAAATGAGTCCATTCACTCCTCTACTAATATTACCTCCTCTATGCCCATCATGTGCATCAAATATGAAGTGATCATGGGAACACTCCATCAACAAGTTGTTGCTTCATAGTGACAGCGTTGTTGGCCCATGCAAATAGGCTCCTGCCAACTCATAAATCCATTCTCTGACATGACCAATGTCAAAGACTCTTCCCATAATGTTGCCATCCCCTCTCATTGCAACATTATGCAAAATGTGAGAGCAACTCTGCCCTTGCTCTCTCTCAATCCTCCCAAGCAACAAATGCCTTTGCTGCCTCAACATAACTCCATCATACAACCCGTGTGGTGAAAAGATCACATCATCATAATGCTTCCACACTCCTTGCCATATGATGCAAATACTCTCCTCCCACATACCCTTGAAAAAAGGATATGTCTCATGATGGCCAAACTCTCTCAAGAGTAGCCAACACAGTTTTGCCTCCTGCTGCCCAGTATCATAGAGTTGCAAATAACTTTCTAGCTTCTTGCTCCCTTTCCACATTCACCTATACATTGTTGAATGCCTCCGAGCATTCTCCATCTTGGCATTCCTCCAATGAGGTCTACCATCCTCCCATATCAGACCTTTCTCCTTGCATTTCATAAAAGGTTGAAATGCAACTCCTTGGAGATCTCCAAGAAAAGATCTCTCATCAATGATTATCTTGGACCCATAAGGATCCAAAGGGGCTGAAAGCAAAGCCTCCTTGCTGCTACCACTTGACAGTGTTGTAACCCTCCTCCAGGGTATTCTGGCTATCTCATGTGTCAACTCCCGGATGAACATTTGCTTCTACATGACTTTGCTTGGAGCAAAGTTCACTCCATCCTCCAAGAATTCACACTCCAACCTCAAGGGTTGTGTGTAACTCATCAGTGATGCATGAGGTTGATGGTTCAATTCTCCCTTGAACTCTCCAAGCTTGCACAGCACAGTGCAATCCTGCTGCTCTATCTCAGCAATACAATTTGATCCTGGGCCATATGCAAGCAAATCTCCAAACATCTCCATAGAATTTTTTGAAATGTTAAGACATGGAAATTTATGCATACCTTGGTGAGCCTTTGGAACATCTTCTATGGCAGCAAGTGTTCCTCTCTCCAATATGTTGGCTGATCCAACTGCAAGTGTGGAAGGCTGCGCTCTCAAGGCTATGGCAGCGCTGGTACTTGCTCCCTCCCATGGTGGTGTGGGTCTATTCTCCTCTGATCTTCCTCCATCAAAGGTTCTGATCAGTTCTTGAGTAAACTCAGAAAAAGAAGTCACTCTTGTGTGGCTCAAGTGACTGCACCACCAAGCATTGGCTTCACCCTCCAGGTGCAGCGCTGCAACTTCTGTTGCCTCCTCTTCTACTGGATGAAGCATGAAGAATTCCTCAAACTTTCTTGCCCAAGCTCTTGCTGTAGTTGACCCATCAAATTTAGACAATAGGAATCTATTGCCTCTAATCTCTCCTTTGCTGCAAGGTCTTTTCTCTTCTCTCAGTTGAATAAACTAAGGAAAATCTAGGGTCTTTCAGAAAGCCCTAGGTTGGCACTTGTATTCTGACAGATACCCACTCAAGATTTCATGCTCTAAGTGATCTCCTTGCCCTTCAGTTCTTTCATAGGAACAGGAAGTGCCTGCATCTTCTTCTGCTTCTTGAAACCTTCTAGAGGTCTCACTGCAACTCTCTCCTCCTTGAAACCCTTTTGGAGTTTCAACGCATTTCTCCACTTCTTTCTTCTTGGATCTGGAAATGGATGAGAGTAAGCTCATCCTCTCCATCATTTTGTTCTCGTCTTCTTCTTATCTTTTGATTGGATCCGAAATCCATAGGCTGAGCCAAGATGGCAGCTCTGATACCACTGTAATATCCCAAATTGGGAACAGCTACACTATTGGGAATAAACTAAGTTATTACTAATGTGGAGCTTTAGCAAACCATGAGCATGGCAATGAAGAGCAGCTCATTAGATGTCAAATAACATCACACCAGCAGATGAAAGAACCTTAGCAACAATATGATCTATATTCTCCTTCCCGGGCGGGGAAATGCAACAATATAGAGCATAAAACAACTGTATTTAGAAAATAACGCTATACAAGTGAGAAATGGGACTTGGATCCCTTAGAATACATGATATACAACTTGTATGCAGAATTAGAGGTGAAAGAAATCACTCTAGCTCATATAAACAGATCTCCCAAGGCTATGCAGCTAAAATAAGCCCAAAAACCCATAGTCTAGCTCATGCAGCAACACTGAAGCAAGGACTGTGTTATTCCAGTGAGGGTTTATGCAACAAATGATGTAAGAAATATGATATTGAACTAATATTAATTAAATAACAGAGAAAAGGAAGTTCATCCTCTTATATAGCAGAAACAAACACCCGACAAGGGTTTCCCGCAAAATATACAAATAACAAGCAGCACTGCAGAGATAACGCAGTTACTGCATCTCTATATTAGACATGGATGAATATGACATGAAATAGCTGAACAATACAAAAATATGGCCCAAGGCCTTACTAACAAACTCCCAGAGGGAAAAGAGCACCTCCTCCTCAAAGACTAGCACACAATCAAAGGATGCAACATTGCTGCTACTGCCTCTGCATCAAGGACGCAATTTTCTGAAGGAGACTGCGTTGTGGCTGAATGTAGATGAATGGCCCCAAGCCAAATACTGAAATGAAGCTCAAATCCTTCTCTCTTGATCCCTTAAGCAAGTTGGTCCAAAGAGAGGATGGAATTCCCACACGAGAATTCTTTGCACTAAGCAGTGCAGCAACTCCGGCTAAACAGCTGAAGTATGCAATTGGTCTCTAGACCAAGAAATCTGAATACATGAATGAATCTCCTTTGATGTTATGCCTTCCTTTTATCTTTGGTGAGCCTCCTCACCCCGGGCCCCACACAAAGTGGAGGTGACTTCTTCATGAAGCTTCCTCTTTCAAAACTACACTACCCTAGTTAGCTTCCCTCCTCTTTGTGATAGCGTTGTTGACTTGGTCAACTGGAATCAATCCACTTGCAATGCCTCTGTTCACACCAAGGGATCTTCAATTTTGTTCTCATATGTGTGTCTAGGCTGATCCTTGTTCACATTGAGCTAGTTTACTTGAGTATTTCTTCCTTCTCAAGAATGGTTGTTGACTTAGTCAAACTTGACTATGTCTCCATCTAAAATGTCCTTGTTCACACTTGGAAGTGTAAAACCAGCTCCTAAGGTGATCTCTTCCCTTACTAAGGTGGAATTTATTCATATTTTATTGTTCATGGGCCTTCTTACCCATTTATTCCTCTCCTAGGTGAAAGTAGCAAAATCTAATATTCCAATTTGCTTGTGTGCAAATTTTGGAATATTACATTTATAGTCCTTGAGACATACTCATGACCCAATGTGAAAGCCCTTATTTTCATTGTAATGTCAACCTTTTTCGTATCATACTTCAGATCTGAACTTCACACTCTGATCTTAGAGTATCACCGAACTGTATTTAACCCTTAACACTTAGTTGTAAAAGTCTCTCTTCGTAGGTTGTACCTCGCACTTTTTCACCTTAGACTGATCCGAAAATATCAGAGACATACGAATTGATCTTCTGTGTTTTTTGCGCAGTTCACTGGGGTATTTATAGTTGTTCGTCCCTGTTATCAGCCAACCTGTCAGTGAACTAATATAACTTATTTGAGTCGACCTATGAAGGGATATTTTGCTATGTCTTCAAGCCTACTTCTTCCAACAATTTCTAGAGCATGATGACAAGGTCTTGAGGCATACTTTTGACCTTTACAAGTGTAACACTCCTTCAAATACATGACTCTAAATTATACGATTATGACAAGATGACAAATCCATAAAAGACATCAAGAAGACGTCTTTGACCTATAATAAAAATCCCTTGGTCATGAAACCCATGAGGCAAGCATTACAAAAAATACATTTTATTATCTTTGTCTTCTTCTTTACATAAAATACATAATTACATAGTCAATATGAAGACCGACCTAGTTACACTTTTCAACACTCCCTCTTAACTAGGAAGGTATTCATACAGGTACATGGTCACTTTCAAACTGAAGAATCTCATAAGAAGAATCGGATTGGTAATCGAATCTGTATAGCATCATATCAACCAGCATTGTCCTAGTGCAATGTCTTGACTAACAGCCCCATCCCTCAACGAGACAATGGGCTACAATGCTGGTGAGACACATGACTTATAGACACCATAGTCATTGTCTCTCTAAGGTACGTACTCCACCCGGGTGTTTCCAAAGTATGACCTTCTTGGACTATTCTTCTCTTGGCTAGCTAGCCCTCAAAGAATATCAGTCCCCGACTACTCTTATCTTGAATGCCCTAACACATTCTCAGAGAGTATCGAATGCCAAATGATTACCCAATCCTCCATTCTGTCTTCCCAAGTGAAGACCAAAATGATGCGTCTATCTCTCCCTCTCAGCCACGGAGGACCTATTCCACAAGGGAATGTACTCATTCCTGTATAAGGAATGTACCTAAGCTCATTCTAAGGAATTATCCAGTTTCTTCCAAGTAAGAAACTGATCACCAGGCTCCCTCTTAATCAGAGACCTACAACAACAATGGTGAGACACACAGTTGCTCATGAAGAGTTCCTCCCCTCAATGTCATGGAATTCAATATTGAGGAATCTTCAACTTTAAGCTCCATAGGGCACAAATCATCCATCACTTTCATTCATGAGTCATGTCATCTACCAGAAAGTGATTCATCTGTCTTTCTCATCTGGTTCACCGATATGCCATGCTGCTTTCCTTCGAATCATCTCCAAGGATCATACATCCTTTCTCATGATTAGCAGTCCTGCACAAATTCGTCTAGATAAACATATACATATGAACTATTAAAACAAAATTTACCTCAGTGATGATCGTTCACCATGACATCTTCTCGTAGGCATCGACATCCTTTATTCAGATTGACACATCTCCTAATGATATGTTTTGCAAAGGGTCTTCTTCTTTACTGGACTTCCGTCAGAGTCTACATATCTTCCCAGGAGATCTCTTAGTCACATCTTCTTGGTTTCTGGATGATAACTGTCTCTTAACATGATTGCATTTCATGATCTCTTCCTTTCTGCACATTCTCCATTCCCAGGAACTTACAAATTTTCAATTTCTCATTCATATATAACCACCTCATATTCCATGAGGACATATTATGTTGATCTCATCTGTCAATGCACCGAGAGATCCTTCTTCATAGAGCATACTTCTAAATATGGAAGTTTATTACCTGCAACCATATGACATGACTTCACATCATCCAATATCAGCATATATATATATATACACCTCATACCTATTTCCCTTGAGTCGTACTGTAGCAATTTCTCTAGAATGAAGAGCTTCATTGCTTTGGCCTGCTTTATCAATATGTCATCACATCCCAGAATTTTGTCTCCATGATGACCCTTGATCTTGATGACTGGTTTACTTTTGTAAAGTTATCAGAGAGGTTTTCCAGAAGCTGTTTCACCAAGAGCTCCTTCCATGCTTCTATCGTGATGCTTATTAATGTACATTGCTTCCTATCATACTATTTTACAACCAATCAAAAATCACTTAAAGAGAAAGATGATCTCAATCATAATAGAGATCTCTCGCTTCCTCTTTATTAGATTTCTTAGCATCAGGTTCTTCCCTTTCATTAGTGACATGGGCTTCTTCCTTTTTCCTCTAGTCCTTTCTAGATTTAGGACAATCTCTTTTATAATGCCCAAGTTTATTACACCCAAAGCATCGTACGTTGTCCATATTCCTTCTTTTATTCTGAGGGCCAAATTTTATGAATCTTCCTTTCTTCTTGTACGTAAATGCAAAGGCATGATTCTCTTCACTTGGTCCTGTATCAACTTTGGCTTTTAGTCTTGTTTTCTCTATTTTACATAGAGACCATAAATCATGGAATGGGGTGGCTTCTTTCTTCCCATATAAACTAGAAGTGAAGTTTCCCCATTCCTCTGGTAGAGCATTCAGCACCATTGTAGTCATCTCAGTGTCAGACATTACTTCTCCCAGTTCCTGCAGTTGATCTCTTATTTCAAAAATCCTCATAAAGTATGGAGTGATCCCTTCTTCCCTTGATAATTTCATTTTCTATAGTTCTTGTCTCAGAGAGATTGCTTCTCCTGCAGTACTCACAGAAAATAGCTCCACCAATTTCGTATATATTTCTTTTGCAGACTTTAGTTTTGATACATAAGGAATGAGTGAGTCCTTAATGGATTCTATGAGAATCCTCTGGGCTCTAATTTCTCCCTTCATGTGCTTGGCATGAGTTAGAGCATTTTCTTTTGGAGGTTGGATTGTAGAACCTTCGATATATTCCATAACTTCGTCTTCAATCAAACTCAAATCTGTCCTCTTCTTCCATGCACTAAAGTTCGATGACCCAACTAGCTTGTTGCTCTCTTTACAATAAGTCATTTTGACAGATTTAAGTAGGGTCATAGCTACTTACTTGAGTAGAGTGGCTTGTAGCTTCCTTGATGATGTTTGAAGATGAAGTCAAGGGTTTCCTTTAAGATAGGAATCTTCAATGTAGGAGATCTTGAATCATTGATTAAGGATATCTTCAAAAGTTGAGGTCCTCCTTTAAAAAAAGTCTTGAATGTGAATCTTTGATGGCAAAGATTACTTTCTTGATTGAGTTGATCCTTTAAATGAGATAGGAGATGTTTCTTGCAGTAGCTAGAGAGTCTCCTTTTTCAAACTGATTTGATTTTCCAACCCAAACTTTTGATCTTTGCTTCCTGGAGTGTCTCCTTTGTCAAGCAGCCCTTGAGTTCAGCACCTTAGCTCTGAAACCATGTTGAGAATTTGAAGGGCCAGAGATTAATACAAATTCTCTTCTTGATAATTACTTGTGAGCTTGCTTGAGTTACTTATGTCTTTCTTTCTTTAGCTTAGTTAGTCTTTCATCAAGTCAATTATCAAAATGCACGAGACACAAAAATTAGGCTCCTAGAGCCAGGGCAAAGCCTCTCCCTCTTGGAGAGGAAGACCCGCAATGAATTCTTCTTATAGATCTTCAAATGACAAGTACCATTACCATGACCTAGACCCTTGACTTCATTATGCCTCCAAGACCCTGCCACTGCTCTCCTTGTCTTCTTCTTGCTGATCCTTCCTTCTGCATTGCTCTACACCAGTACTAGGAAAACTCAGTTCCTAGTTGAACTATCCTTGGCCTCCTTATTATCGGTCTATCCTTCAGCACTCTAGAGACTTTTTCCTTGCTGAAGTATATACATCTGAGATATAGATCAAGACTTATGTGTAGCCTTACCTTACAATTGTAGTGATCTCTTTTGAGATCACTGTTCTTCGTACTGTGTCATAGATTCTTGAGATAGCCCTCGGTCTATCTTGTCTTTAGCCTGACTGTTCTTCTTCGTACCGTGTAACAGATTCTTGAGATAGCCCTCGGTCTATCTTGTCTTCAGCCTTATGTTCTAGTCCCTTCTTCGCTCTATTTTATAGTCCTTGAGACAGACTCATGAACGAATGTGAAAGCCCTTATCTTCACTTTAATGTCAACCTTTTTCATATCATACTTCAGCTCTGAACTTCACACTATGATCTCAAAGTATCACTGAACTATATTTAACCCTTAACACTTCGTTGTAATAGTCTCTCTCTGCAAGCTGTACCTCGCACTTTTTCACCTCAGACTGATCCAAAAATCCCAGAGACATACGAATTGATCTTTTGTGTTTTCTGCGCAGTTCACTGGGTAATTTTATAGTTGTTCGCCCCTGCTATTAGTTGACCTATCTGAAATGCTATGGTCCCTCTCCCTACTAGGGTACACTTCATTTTGTTTCCCATAGTAATCTAAAAGTTCATCTATTCTTCTTGATAGCTCGAGAAATATTCTTGTACTCCAGTCAGATGAGTTGAAGCCCCGCTATCAATGTACCAATTATCGGTGGATGCAAAAGTCGAAAAACAAGCAAATTCTTCTTCCAATCTAGAAGATAACTCGGAAATGTCATGATCTTCCATCTTGCTATTTCTTTTCTTTGGAAGCCTCTGTAGAAAAACTGTGTAACTCCTCTGGGGTTCAATTTGCTGCTAGTGCAGCACCACGACTTCCTTTCAATGCAGATTCTTTTGTACCCTTGCCCAATCAAGCTCTGACACCATGTGAAAATTTCTAAATCGAAATCTATTATTTCTTCTACTTATCATTCCAGTAACAAGTTATTTACAAAAATTACTTAAGTAAATATGAAAATAAATTCTATTGCATTCTTGACACAAAAAATACTGAGACAAGACATGAAGGAATACAAGCACAAGAATGACACAATTATTTTTGGACAATTGTCCCCGGAAAAACCCAATGCGGGAAAATCGGTGTAGTAGATGAGGATTTCTTTATTATTCTTCAACAAAAATTTCTTGTACAAATAACAATCAGCAGTAATGAAGAGAAATCTTTGTGATAACACTGGAGAAAAATTTCTCACAAATTTCTGATGAGAATCTGGTCTCTGAGAGGCCTTGCTGACCCTCCTGCGTCACCATTGTGTGAGTACTGCACAGTTCTGTGTCACTTCTCTACGTTGTCCCTTTGTTGCTTCTCTGCACTGCATCACTCGCCCTTGCACCCTTGACTGATGTTGATACCCTCTTTTTCCTCTTCACCTACAACTCTCCCTCTAAATCGATTTCTCTTGCCGAACTTCAGCCACTGAGAAAATCGATTTGCTTGGGAAACTAAGTATCTGCACTGGTGTATTTTCCAATTGACCCTCAAGCTTTCTTAAATAATCTTCTTGTTGACATGCAACGGCTTAGATTAGAAGTTAATCAATGGCTAATATCATTTTGACTTGACCCCTGTCTTCTTCTAGAAGTTACACCCACAGTTTAGATTAATACCCATTAATTATTTTAATTTCCTAAGTTTAGACTTAGGGTCCCATTAAAAATAATTAATTTATCAAATAAAACTGTCTCCGGGTGGAATTTCCCCAAACGATTTATGGGTTATCTGGAATGCATGTGTCTAAGCCTTTCCCCAAAATTTCAAACTTAGAGCACATTCGATGCTACCCCAAATCAACACTTTCAGCTTAGGTATTCCATTTACTATGGTGTTTAGAGATGGGAGGATGTTGAAATGAAGATGACCAAATCTTCTATGCCATAGTTCACATGGGATAATTTCAATGTGAACCAAGGCTTGAGCTAGAGGAGATATCAGCATGTAGATTCTTCCTTCTCGAATACCAATGACACTAGCATTTTCTATACTTGAGTCTTTACTGCATACAACAACCTTTCCATCAATGAAGGCTACTCTATCACCCTCATCTGTGAAAAATTCTGAGCACAAAAACCCTACTGCTAAATATTGATTTACTTCTCCTACTTGTTTTATTATACACAAGTTATTTAACTAAAAATATTCAAAAAAACATTGATGTAAACACAACTAGCAACCTTCACAAATACAAATCATTTACTAAAACATAATGCACATGCGACATAGGGGACATAGATTTTTTGGACAAATGTCCCCAGAAAAACCCAATGCGGGAAAAACGGTGCAGAAGATCTGAGGGTTTATTATTATTAAGCAACAATATTCTGAGTACATCTAGGGTGCCATAATCTGGTTCACCCAACAGAGAAAACCTCAACTACAAAGAAAATGTGAGTTTTACCTCACTCTACAAGTACCGACTAATCCAGATGAGCCACTAGTGAAACCCCAGCGAGCTATGCGCAGTCTCTATGTTTCCGCTACGTAAGGCTGTGTGGCCCTGACTGAGGGACTGCGTCGCCCTTGCTCTACATTGATCATCTTCTCCCAAAGTCTGGTTTCAGCCCTGCCATCTTAGAAACCCCTGTCTCCAGTGAATTTTGGACTTTTCCTTGGAGACACTGCGCTGCCCCTGTGTGGGCCTGCGTCACCCTCTCTAGGGTCTGCGTCACACCCTCTGATGGTTGTGTTGCCTCCACTGCATCTCTGCTGCCCTTGCTCTGCATTGTACTCTTGGTCCTCTGACCAATCACCGCATCTGCCCCTCACTGCTTCTCTGAATCACTCAGATCTGATCTTCGTCCGTGCGCTACTCTGTCAGAAGAATTCGATCTCTTAGATTCACTATGTATGTTCTCCAATTGACCCCAAGTCTTTCCTTTATACTTTTCTCATTGACAGATCAATGGTCGTGATCTAATCTCTAATCAACGTCTACGATTAAAAGAAGTTTGATCCATGTCACTTAGAAAGTTCTCATCATATGTATAAATTAATTCGATTTAATTTTTCAATTTCCCTAAGCCAGACTTAGGGTCCCCATTAAAAAAATTAATTATTTGAATAACTTTTACACCAGATGGAATTTGTTCAAACGCTTTCTGTGTCTTGGAGATCTCATGTGTTTTAGCCCCTCTACAAAGTTTCAGAGATAGAGCACATCTGATGCTACCCCAAAATCTCAACATCATCTTCTAGACTTGAAATGGAAAGTAAGTTCTTATGCAAATCTGAAACAAATAGAATGTTGTTGAGGTGAATGTTGCTTCCATTTTCCATCTCTATAGAAGTTTATCCAATGCCTCTCACAGGATAGCTCTTGTTATCTCCAAGTTCCACTGAATAAGAAGATTTTCCCTTTGATAAGGTCTTTAGTTGTTTTTGATGACCTGTCATGTTCCTCGATGCACCACTATCGATTTCCCAAATGCTTTCATCTTGGAATGTGCTAGTGAGTGTCGAGAAGAGACCTTCATCCTTTTCCTTGATTACTTCCTTCTTTGAAGAGAATAAGAGACTCCATACTTCCTTGATGCCCTTCTTGAAATAGCTTGTTACCTTTGAACACTTCTTGATGAACTTCTTCAATGTAGAGAAGATCTTAGTGATGCCCTTAGCCAACCTTTGCTCTGATACCATGTTGAGAATTCAATAGGGAAATGATTATGTTTAATTCTCTTTTAGTCGATAACTGCCTATGTTTCCTTTTTACTTATTAGCTTTTTTCTTTATTATTATACATGTGAAGCATCAAACAGCTATCAAAACAACAAGAACATTGACACAATATATAGGCTGCAAGCTAGGGCCAAAACCTCTCCTCTTGAGAGGAAAACCCTTAAATCTCCTCTTCCTTATAGATTCTTCAGTTGACGAATCCCATGACCTTACGACTGAGACCAATACCCTCCAAGACCAAGACCAACCTCTTGAGATGATGTGCCAACTTCGACCTAGCCAAACCCATTCAAATCTCTTCTAGTAGCACTTGCTCGACCCCCTACTGCAAGATTCTCAGCCTCCTATTGCAGATCTGAAATTTGGCCTCCCTACAACCGTCGCTGCCACGTGTCGGAACTTCAATCTTCTTCTAGAGCCCTCCTCTGACCCTCGCTTGCCTTTCCCTGACCCTTGGAGCTTGAGAGACACCCTTGGTGACCTTCGTTTGACCTCTTTGCCTCCTTTTCTCTAAGATTGAACTTGTAGATGGATGCCCTAGGTCTACGTAGAAACCCTAGTCCTCTTTAGCACGTGAGAGAGAGAATTAGCCCAAAACAAATCTCCTTCGTCCTCCCTCTTCTTTGTTGCTTTCTTCTTCTTCTTCTTCGCTAGAATGAGTGATGAGTGTGAGTGCCAAATGGAGGACGAGTTCCTCTCTATATATAGGCTTCTTTAAGGGTGGAAGTGGCTCTTCTTTTAAGCCGACTTGGTCTTGGAGGGTATCCCGACACTTTTAAAGACAAAAATAATTTTATCTACAAGTTAGAATGTGCCCAATGGGGTCTTCAACTTATGACAATGACTCTTTTGACTTATTGACCTAGGACAAACCATAGAAGCACTCAATGGGTGTTGGACCTATAAAATAAAAGAACTTGAGCATGAATAAAAAATAATTTCATACTTATGAAGATCAAACCTAGTTACATATTTTTCAACAAGGAGTAGTCCCGGTATGAGACTAATCACTAGAAATGTTAGATCATGAAGGTGATTCCTAAATCCTATTCACAAGAGAGGCTCAAATAATTGGGTTGCTTGCTTTAGAAACAAGATGATAGGGTCTCTAGGAAGGGCTATGTGGAATTGGATACCAAGCTGTTTTGCTAATTCATGAGCCTCTAACACTTGTTGACTTGGCTGATTTTTCCCCCACTACTTTTGGGCCTTCTTACTGCTCAAACTAGCAGGGGTCCTAGGAGGGGATCCTATAGAGCAACTACTAGGTCAAGTGGCAACAATGGAGTGATAGTCCATTGTCACCTCAGCTAAAGCTCACTGCTCTTTACGGACTTTCACTGATGGGACGAGTCCCGATATGAGAGGAATCACTAGAAATGATAGATCAATAATGGGAAGAAAGGTGATTCCTAAAGCCTATTCACAAGAGAGGCTCAAATAATTGGCTTGCTTGCTTTAGAAGCAAGGGGATTGTCTCTCTAGGAAGAGCTAAGGGGATACCAAGGCTTAGATTTGGAGAGTATCCTTTTTTTTTCCACCCTTCTTCATATGCCTTTTGCTTTTGATTGATTTTTTTTCATAACTACTCGAGGCTCCAAGGGATGAGAGCGTGATGTGTAGGATACAACAGTAGATACCCACTTTAAAGGGGAGGCAGTTCATTTCCCACCAAGGGTTGGGACAATCATGGGTTCCTTAATGTGGAGGGGGGCTCATATAGTGCCCATAAGAGCCAGGGTGATGGCCATAGATAAGGGGTAGAGCTCATGTTTGGCTTTTGCTCACATGCTAAATTTGTATGTCCTGACCATATTTTGCATTTTGTGGTACATTTCTCGTTGAGAGTGGCCAAATTATGCTTTTTCTCTTTTTTTTAGTTGCATCAACCTCCGAGGCAACATTCCAAGTTCCAAGTTCCAACCTCGACCCAAGGTGTGGACAAGGGGAGGGGGAGGCTAAACCTTTGTGGATCCGATGGACAATTGTGGACCCAAATCGTAAAAATGATAAATGGGGTTAAAATGAGTGGAGGGGAGTGATATATATGGTGTTGGGAAGCGGGATCATGCAACCAAAATTGGGATTTCCCATGTAGTGCCAGCCCAAAAGCTAATAGCCAGTAAAAGAGATCCCATGGGACTAGGATACAAGGCTAACCACTGAATCGGGCAAAGGAGACAAGAGTACAAACCTAGCCCACTCTTTCCTTCGAATCCCCCCACCAATCCATGTCCAAAAGTGTCCATGGTAAGTAAAGAAAATTACTCAACTACACTAATGAAAAGCCATACCTTCAAGGTCGGGAGGCCCACCTTCAAACACACGATCATAACAGATGGGTGAAGGACCACATAGCTAGCTCAAGTGGCAAAGATAGTGGTGCATCAAGCTATCTGGTCACTGCAAGGGGTTGTTGGCTACCGATTGAGGACCATCTAGGAGAAAATTTTCTCTTATGGATACTACCCACAGGTGGTGGGTAACAGGCCTTATGTGGCTTCCATGTCACATATTTTTTCCCCCTTTAAACTTTTAATGTGCACCACATGTTGAATTAAATAAAATTATTGAACCATGACTTCAACATTGGACCATTTGACTTGCCACTTGGAACTTTGACTTGCTTATTTTTCATTTTGACTTTGACTTGAGTTGTGCCTTGTTTGGTGGGCCCCACATGGTTGCCATATCACCAATGATTCTCCACTTAATTTCCATGTCAAATTTTGACTTGTTTTGACTTTGGGAAAATTTAAAATTTTTTCCAATCATTAATTTTTTTTGAATTTTTTTCTCACTTTTCGCCACTAACATTAGATAAATGGCTTTTGAGGGGCGATAAGTCGTTTTTTGACCCTCAAAGTGGGTCCTAAAATAATGTTGGGCTTCTAAGGATGAATTTCGAATAGCCACATGCCCCAGACATTTCCTAGGACCACTTATTTACATCATTACATAGAAAATAATTAAAAAATTCCAGTTTGTGGGAAATTTTTAATTATTACAAATTTCTACTTAGACCTAGTCAAATTTCGCGAAATTTCATAGATGACTTAGCATGGTAATATACATTAACCCTAGACACTAAGATGGACTTAAGGCATGATCTTCAAGCTGTCACCCCAACTTTGGGGTAATGCAGTGAGTGAAAAAACCTAGAAAATTAGTCGCCGCTGAAAAGCAGGAATAATTAACCAAGAAAAAAAACACTCCAAGGTGTACTTGCTTGTTGATTGAGTCTCAAGATCTTAGATCTGTTACATAGCTTTATTCATCATGCCAGTGACATTTTTAGAATATCCCCGTAGGGCTACAGAATCTAAGGAATGAATGAAGAAAGATAGAAAGAAAAGGGGCTTACAAGCCCTGATGAAATCTGAAACTCTATAAGTGCAGGAATACTCTGACATTTCCTTGGCATGGAGTCTTAAAAAAAATTTCAGGGGCAACTTTAGTGGTCAATATTTAGGTCCACATGGGGATGCGTGCTAGATAGGACATGAGAGCATGCAAAAACCTAGAATCTTCATCCACCAAAAGCATATATCACTACTCTAATAACATGGAATAAAAGCTCATCTAATAGCAAAAAATGAAATCCAAGAAATGTCGAGTAGGGTTAGAAATACTATACAAAGATGCTCCATGGCATCAAATGTCCTCAATGAAGTTAGATTTAGGGAAATACATGGGATGTTTTCCTGATGTTCCCTGTCCAATTCTGAATATCCTAGCACTTTAACCCATTCCAACATTGCGTTGTATATGGCCATCGAATTTACCAAATTCTTTTCGCTTTTTTCTTTCTTTCTTTATAGACCATGATGTTGATGTTGATGTGATCAAAGTAGACCTTTTTGCCCAATCTTGAAAATGCTTAGATGGAAAATTTGAAGTATCTAAGACTTCTGTGACCTGCCTCTCTCCATTTGGCATGTGCTCTGACATGCGTGATGGTTCAATCTCATAAGTATTATCCTGATTCCCCTTGATTTCCTTTCTATCCAAGTCACCTTCAATTAAGCATTTTTCAATGCAATAAATGAAATCCTCATAATAAGAAGAAGCTTGCTCCAGTGGATTGGGAGGCTTATGGTTTGTTTCTTTGTTCTTTTCCCATTCGTCATCTTACCTAAGCTGGAATTTTTGTACCTGTAACCTTTCCATTTCCTCCAACCTATTTTGAAAAGTAATTTTATTTGCCTTCATAACACTTATTTCCTTGGCATGATTTGTTTCCATGGTGTTGATTAACTGTACTTGTTTTTCTTCCATGGCAAGCAACTTGTTTTGAAGAGTGGTCATTTGACTAGAATGATAAACCTCCATGATACTTATTTCTTTTGCATGATTTGCTATTAATCTTGTTTGTTTGAGTTCCATGTTCTTAATCGCTTTGATTGTAATCAAATCATTTTGGATAGAGGTCATTTGATTAGAATGTTTGACTTCCATGGCCTTAATGAGTTGAGCTTGGTTGAGTTGCATCATTTGAGTCAACTCCTTGCTGAGATCACTCTCATTTTCCTTCATTTCAACTTATGCTTTGACCTTTCTTTCATCTCTGTATTTTTCTTCAAAAGCATCAATGATTGCTTCTAAGGAATCAAATGAGTTAGTAGGATGCTCAGTGAACCAATCGAGAGCATCATCAACTAATGAGAATACGAAAAGTTTCATTTTAACATCCTCATGGTTAATATCATGGCACCATTTGCTCACACAAAGGTTGAAATCCCTAAGGTGAGTCTTGACACTAATGATACTGTTACCCATAAAAACAGGCAACTCTTCAATGGCTTCATCCGGAATAAAATTCAAATAGCTCGGAATGTTAGCGAAATCACAAGGGGCAAGCAAATCATTCATGATGTCTTACTCACTTGACCTTAAAAAGAGAAAATGGATGTCAGAGGAAGCTTCCTATCCAAGATTAGCAAGAATTCTACGAGAAGAAGCTTCAAGCAAAAATCCTTGCAGAAAATGAAACAAGTGGCACTGCCATTTGAACAGGAATCTAACTTTAAAAATCCATAATACAAGAACTGAAAGTCAGTCGTATTATAGGTACAAGAGGGCTTGTTCCCGAAAACAATGCCAAAAAATATTGTCGTCTCGCTTGCATAACTAGGTTAGTGTGGGAAAAATCCTCAACCCCACAAGGTGTGATCTCAGTGGAAAACTAACAGAAGGGATTGTTACCTAATCCCAACTCTCTGCGTTAAAGTTCTCTCCTAGCTATAAGCTAAGGGGGGTGGTCCCTAAGGATGATTAGTAAAGTAAAGTGTGAGATTCTAGGAGACTAAGTTTAATGGAATTACCTATCAAAGATAACTTGATTTCCATGTATAAAGAAGCATATAAATATATGAGCAATATTCAATGATTCACTTGAAAGACAAAGAGAATAGACCAGTGCTTAAACAAATAATTACTCAAAGTAAATGACAATTACTTGCTCAAAAGGAAATTCAAAATACGATGATAAACAATCCTGCAAAACCAATGTTAGTTGCAAATATAAGAGGAAATAATACTTGTAATGGGAATGCTCAAGTAATAGCTGATGACATCAAGATAACCATGAGCTAAATAATCATCAAAATAAGAAGTACATGAGATAAGAAAATTGCAAGTAAACTTAAAATGCTCACAAGATGATTAAAATGATATGCTACCTGTCTATGTGGTATGCAATTATCTTGGTTAGTTTTATTAATCGTATTCTAAAGCAAGTTTCAATCTAACTCCGGTCCCCAAACCTCACCGTCACCCAGAATTCGGATCTCACAGTGAGGAGTCAATAAGGTTGGAGGGTCCCTAATGTCTATACAACCAACTTAAGTTGGAAGTTAATTTTAGAGATGCAAATTAGTTCTAAAATGCCTAAATAAGATGTTTGAGTGAGTGTTTTTGCTTCCAACAAAAAGTATTAGTGCTTAAGAATAAGATACAATGCTCAAGTAAACAATACCAAAATCTTCAAATGGAAGTGAATGTGAAACAATTAGCGCAATGTAGCTCCACAAGTTCCAAATAGATTGCTTTGCAAGTAAATGAAGTCGATGCCAAATTGCTTCAATGAAGTGACACAATAATGCTCGACAATAATCAAAATGCCACATAGATATAAATTGACAATGATAAAGCAATATATTAAAGAGAGTTGTGAAATCAAATAGATGGATGATTAAACTAGTCTAAGCTTGCCAAATAAATGTAACGTACTTGTTTGTTCAAAAGAAATATTGCATGTGTTGTAATAGATTGTCCAGTACAAGCATTCAAAAAACAGAAATGACAAGCATAAACCAATCTTAAATTTATGCTAAAATGGAAATGGATATGTGTTATGTTAGGAGACTAATCATGCATGAATGAGCTTAGCAATGAGATTAGCAAAGAGAATTAGAGAAAATAAAATAAAGAGATTAGTCCACCCACAAGCAAAGATTCTTTCTCTAAATGGGGAGAAGGGATACCATGGGAAAAATCCCAAGCTCCCTCACAAGAAAAAATAATCTTTTTATTAGTGATTGGTTAGAAAGAGAGAAGAGAAAAGCCTTTTGAGGAGACTTCCGAAGGAAACAAAGAGAGTATTTTACAACATGCCACTTTCAAGGGTTAGATCTCCTCCTTAACGAATGAGATTACAAGAGAAGCTTGTCAAAAATATGAAAATACAAAAAGCTAATATGCAACAAATCAATTCAGCCACAAGAGGATTATGATCAGCTCAAAGGAGAGGGGCTAAGCCTAACCCACGGCCTAGTTATAGAATAATGCTGCCCTCAAAGTGGAACTCGGCGTTGCAAGAAATGAAATCTTCAATTCCTATGGCGTCCTTGAATGTTAATCTCAAAATGTGTGCCCATGGTCCTGCAAACAACTTGTTAAATGTTTTAAACGATAATTCCCACAAGCTGCCACAAGAACAAATTAGTGAGGGCTGCAAGACAAACCAAGTGTTAGCTATGAGACTCGTCAAGAAAAATGTAATGCATGTGTTCAATCTAATCTACAAGGGCTAAGCTAAAGAGTATGAGTAAACTCTCCTCTTTGCTTAGCCATCATTAAGCTCTTGAATAGCAAAATTATAACAATGAAGCACAAGATTTTGAAAGAATGATTTTAAATTTAAAATAACTTGACTTGTATACAAACTAATGGCAAGCATCCCTGCATGAAATTTTCGAAAGATTAGACTATGAGGCTAAACCAAATAAGAGTTTCTCCAAGCGCCTATCAAGAGTGGGTTGGTCTCTCCAAAGACTTCTCTGCGCCCTTGATTGTTGATCCAACAAGATATTTTCTTTCTTCAAAAACTCAATCAAACATTAGCTCCACATATAGATTTAAAAGTGAGCAATGACAAAGAAGGCCTAGAGATTTATGTGAAATCAACTACAATTATCTTTAAAGTTTAAACCATGTATTGGTGCAAGATAGCTCTACAACAATACATCTCTAAAGCATATGGAAGCATAAAAACATGTAGCACATATAAAAGGAAATAAACACAACCAATCAACAAGAATCCATAATATGCATCAAGGAGGAAGAACATCAAATTTGTTAACCCCAAAGTCTTTTATTGATATTGCAAAATATACACAGTAGCAGAGCTTCAGCAAGTACAAGAGCTCGTATCAAGATTTCTAGAATGAGATCCCAATGGGTCTCTTTATACAAATTTGGGAGGAAATCCCAATGCCAAATCAAATGACAAGTGTAGAGGAGAAGATTCCAATGACCAAGTCAAATTTCCTAGTGTAATGTATCATTGTTGTGTATTTGTCCTTGTTGGCCAGCGTACCATATCTCAACCTGTGTGTATTCCTTAACTGCTGATATGTTGGTTTAGATGCCAGCCAAGTCTTTAGATGGCTGAGGTAAATGGGAGACCAACTGCCTCAAAATACTGCTTAATTCCAAACAAATCTGCTATGTAAATTCTCCTCTGTTAACTAGGAACATAGGATCCCTTTGACTGGCTGATATGAGGTTAGTTAACTGGTGATGATCCCAAAGTGGATCATGCATAGGTGCTAGACTCTAGTGGTGACATACTCCACTAACATCGCTCTTAAATTGCTTTCAAATTGAAATGACAAACAGTTAACAGTCTATCCAAATCTACGCTGATGCCATTGGCTGCTAGTGGGTTTTTTCTATTGCAATGTGCTCCAACAAGTGGGAGACAAGAGAATTCGAGTGGGGGACAAAATCTGTCCTATGTGGCAGTGTTTTCCCCTTCAACTAGCAAATCCGTGAACCATTTCTAAAACTGATTTTCACCTGCTTTTTTGCTAATTTGTGGGCCTCCAACACCACTTGCTGACTTGGCCGATTTGTCGCCCACTACTTGTGGGCCTTATGTGGCTGCCATGTCAATCATAGATTTACCTTTCTCTCTTTTCTTAGCCAGCAATGACCCTTAACTTCCGCATCCACTTTAGACCTTCATATTGCAGACCTGATTCTGTCATTGATAGTAGGTGCATATTAGAGAGATTGCCCGAATCTACTCTTCCAGACTTGACAGCAACATTGATAATGGTGATCCGCATACATTCATCCACATCGTAGTAATCCACATACATCATGGTGATCCGTGTTTCTTCCTGAACTTACCATTGTTCCACTTCAGAGAAAACCACACTTATTTACTGCACTTCTACACAGAGGAATCCGCACCTCAGATCTGCATCGTAGTCACATAGTTTAGACTTCTTCACACTTGTAATCATCTCAGAAAATGTCCGCACTGAAACCCTGCACTTGTCTTCAAAATCCGCATTTCAGTTCTGTGTAAACTCAGAGAGAATCCACATATTTCTTATCTATATTTTATCAAAGATATGTCTGTGCTTTGTCACAGATATAATCTGCACTGTATCACTGAGAAAGCCCACACTTTGTCACAGAAATAGTCCGCGCAGCATCACTGAGAAAGCCCGCACTTCGTCACAGATATAGTCCACACAGCATCACTGAGAAAGCCCGCACTTCGTCACAGATATAGTCCACACTGTATCACTGAGAAAGCCCGCACTTCGTCACAGATATAGTCCACACTGTATCATTGAGAAAGGCCACACTTCGATTGCCGACATCACCGAAAATCTGAGTATGAATGAGCCGTAGGACAGAGGTATATATAGAGACAAGGTCTTGGAGCATTTCATGAGGGGGGTGAATCAATATTTCTTTTCAATTGTTAATTTTACCAATTAGATCACTTATATTTAGAACACAAAATGAACAATGGTGGAATATATACTTTTATTAATTTCTTTTTTACAATACGTACAATAATGATATAGGGCTCCAACCCTAGATGAAGCCTCCAATCTTCCAAGCTCCAACTTGTATTGTGCCAAGCACCGGCTTGATCTTTCCAAGGCTCCAACCTTGTCAATTTGAGACACCAACCTCTAGGGCTCCAACCCTATCTTTGTTCATGCTCTGACCTGGTTTCTTGAGGACTCCAATCCTCTAGGGCTCCAACCCAATCTTCCAAGGCACCGACCTTGTCTCTTTGAGGCTCCAACCGTCGACTTCACTTCGTCAAAATATGTTTGGTTATTCTTCACGGCTCCCAAAGTCTTCTTCAACGAGCCTTGTCGCACTTAGTCTCCACGTGACATCATCAATGACAACCTTGTTCTTCACATGAAGGTGTCACCACAACTCTTCATGGTACCCAAAACAAAGATCTCCAAGGTTACATCATGATGGCTTCAATGCATCATGGTCTCCAATAATGTCTCCAAGATCAACTCAGGCTTCTCAACAAGATGTCTTCAATGCTCCAGCTATCTAGAATGAGCTGCTCTAGGATATTATCCAAGGTGTTCTTCAATAGCCTGCCCCAAGAAATCTTCAATATCTTTAAGATGCTTTAGCAAGGGTGCTCCAAAATGGGAATTTGAGTATATCTTCTAGCTCTTCAATTTTGTTCCAAAGTATGGCCTCAAACTCTCTTATACAATATGCTTAATAGTTCTTCCAAGTCTACTTCAAGAGAGTTACTAGATTGTTTCAAAAATGCCAAGTAGACTGCTATTTAAGACTGGTCTTTATGCTTCAATATAGGCCAACTCTGCTCACAAGAGACACTTCTTCTGGGCTGCTTCAAGGTTGTAAATTTATGTAGATGTTCTATGCTTGATGCAACTTTACTTTTATCAATAGCAATCACATGAATTTACAAGTAAAATGCAGATAGAACATACCAGTGATCCTTTAGAAGACAAACCAGAAACAGGAGAATGTGTTGGTGCATTACGGCAGTCAACAGGATGCTTCAACCAGCAAAGTCTTCTTGGTTGGCCAACCCAGAATGTGTCACAACAATCCTCAAATCAGTCGCCCAGTCAACTCAAAGTCAACCCCAGAAAATTCAATGCAGTCCAGAAAAAGTCAATGCAGGGCAGCAACAATAAAGTCAACACAGCTCCAACTTCGGTTAACCTTTTGACCTCGATTTTTGTGCCAATGAGTACGGCCTTCAAAAATCGAACTCTCCACTATATTTCAGCCAATTCGGACCATGCGTTGACCAAAGTCAACGTTGGTCAAACTTGCCCAGAAACCCTAACTGCAAAAAATTTGCTGTAGTAAATTTCGTCCTTTTTCTCACGTGAGAGATGAAACTGCTTCTCAGATGCTCGTATATAATCAGAGGAGAAGATGTGTGATGTTGAGTGAGTGAAATGCTCTCCAACGTTGACTGTATTTATATCCATCATTGAGGTGTGTGACACATCTGTTGGGGGTGTAAAATCTTAAGGCCGACCTACACTTAAATTTATTATAAATAATAAATTCAAAATAAATGTTCTGCTCATCAAATTAAAATCAATTTTATATCGATTTTACACCTCTCTGAAAGAGGAATCCAATACAAATATTGGAATCTTCATCTGAGCATCACAAGATGGAGTTTGGACCTTGTTGTCCAAATTTAACACTCCCTCTCAACTAGGGAGAACTCCATCCACCAGTGCAATCAACCATTGTGCGTCATCTCGCCGTAACTTGCTTTGTTGGCCTCTTTATTTCAGAACAGAAGTGGGTCAGTCACAAAGACGTCATCCCCCGGTTGACAAATTCAGCCCAGAGGTCCGAAACCTCTATCGGACTCACAAAGAGTCTCCAACCAACCAGAAGTTGGTTCATCTGACCCAAAGTCAAGCGGAGGTCCGAGACCTCACTAGACTTGATCTCAGATCAAGTGGTTGGACCGTGCCATCCTAGATAGGGAGTACGGCAATCTCTTATGTGTCCATCAGTCTTTGCTACTGGTCTCTAGCTTTTCCCACCTCATTGGCCAAATGAGAGGTACTTCCCATGAGCCCTGAACTCAATGGGTAGGATGCATACGGGGCACAGATAATGAGAGGTGAACCAACTCAATAATCACAACGGTGGGGCCCAAGCACACCAACAAGGTTTGGCAAGCCTAGCCTTGTGGTTGCTCATAGCTCCGAGAAGCTGTCCCCAAAGCCCCCCAGAGCTCCTCGAGCTCATTGTCCAACAGGACCCACATCATAGGGTCGTTCCACAATACCAAGTCTTTCACGAAAGGTTAGGAACTTGACCTTCCCCAGGGGCTTAGTGAGAATATCTGCGACTTGCTCATCAATTCCTATATGATCGAGCCTTACGGTGCCTCGCTGTACCATATCTTGGATGAAATGATACCTGATATTAATATGCTTGGATCGGTCGTGGAACATAGGATTCTCGGTCAAGCGAATCCCACTCTGGTTATCACAGAGTATCACGGTGGTATCTAACACATGTCCAAATAGCTCACTAAAGAGCTTTCGCAACTAAACTGCTTCCCAACAGGCCATACTTGCTGCAATGTATTCGGCCTTTGCGGTGCTCAAAGCCACTGACTTCTGCTTCCTGCTCATCCATGAAATCGAAGCAGAACCAAGATTGAAGCAGCATCCAAATGTGCTCTTATGATCCACCACACTGCCAGCCCAATTGGCATCAGTGTATCCAAGGAGTGTCACGCTCTTGGCAGTGTATCTCAGCCCATGGTTTATCGTGCCCCGAAGGTATCTCAGAAGATTCCTGGCACCAACCCAGTGAAAGTGATGAGGTTCAACCATCTGTTGACTCAAAGTGTTCACTACAAAACATATATCTGGATAGGTGTTCACTAAGAACATCAGGGCCCCTACGAGTTGATGATACTCAGTAGGATTTGCCAATACGGGCCCAGCAGCGCTGCCACTCAACTTCTTGAAGTTGAGTTCCATTGGTGTTGACACGGACTTGCAGTCCACCATACCAAATCTTTCCAGAAGTTTCACAATGTATTTTCCTTGAGAAAGGAAAATCTCTCCAAGTCTCTGCCAGACCTTCAGGCCTAGAAAGTAGTGCATCAGTCCTAGGTCCTTCATCTCGAACTCAGCACTGAGCTCCCTCTTGCATTGATGAATGAGAGGGTCAACACCTGTCACGAAGAGGTCGTCCACATATAGCACCAGCATGAGAGGCTTCCCCTGGACAACCTTGAAGTAAAGGTTCGGATCAGCATTACTTCGAGTGAAGCCCAGCTTCATCAAGTAGCTATCTATCCTCTCATACCAAGCTCTGGGTGCTTGCTTCAACCCATAGAGGGTTTTCTTCAACCTGCAGACATGAGTGTCCCGATCCTGGACTTCAAACCCCAGAGGTTGTTCTACATACACCTCTTCTTTTATTGCACCATGCAGAAAAGCGGTCTTGACATCCATTTGATGAAGACTCCATCCTTGCGTAGTAGCAAGGGCTATGATTGATCGAATGGTGGTATATCATGCCACAGGTGCAAATATGTCATCATAGTCTATTCCTTCCTTTTGAGAGAAGCCACGGGCAACAAATCTTGCCTTGAACTTTTCAGCACTTCCATCAGATCCATGCTTGATCTTGTAGAGCCATTTCGCGGTGACAACTGATTTGTCCTTCGGTCTTGGAACCACATCCTAGACATCATTCTTCATTATGGACTCATTCTTCGTGCATAGCATCCTTCCAAACTTGATGCTTTACGGCTTCCTCAAAAGATCCAGGTTCAGATTGTACAATAGTACTCATGGCAGCCAGATACCCTTGGTATCTACACGGCTTCTTGCTTTCTCGGAATGTCCCCCTCGGGGCAGCATGTCCCTCGGCATCTTCGAGAGTGTCCTTGAGCCATGATGGTCTCTTTCTCAGTGAAGGAGATGGATCGATTGGGTCCATTGGTCCTTCAACATTAGGCATTGTCTCATCCTGCGGTTCTTCTTGATTTCCAGGGCTTGCTTCATGATTTTACTCAGATCTTGGAAGATCTACTACTTTCTTCAGGGAAGCATCTTCGTCAAAAGTGACATCATGGCATATCTCTACTTCCCTTTGACCAGGTACATAGACTCTATAGGCCTTAGAAGCTTCGTTGTAGCCCACAAACATTCCTTTCTTCCCAGAAGCATCCAGCTTACTTCATTTTTCTTTTGGCACATGAAAATAAACAGGACATCCAAAAATTCTAAAATGTGAGACATCAGGTTTCTTACCAGTGAAAACCTCTTTGGGAGTTTTGGAGTCCAGGCAGAATGTGGGCATCGGTTTTGAATGTATACAACAGTATTCGCAGCGTCTCCCCACAGAAACTTTGGTAAACCCTGGTCACATAGCATGGCATAGGAAGCTTCCACAATGGTCCTGTTCTTTCGTTCAGCAACGCCATTCTGCTTAGGAGTATAGGCAGTAGTAGTCTCCCTCTTAATGCCAGCTTCTCTACAAAAGTCCTTGAACTCATTTGACTCATATTCAGTGCCATTGTCGGTCCTCAAAATCTTGATCTTCTTCCCTATCATATTTTCCACCAAGGCTTTGAAGGTACGAAACCACATGAAAGCCTCATCCTTCTTCTTCAAGAAGTATATCCAGGTTTTGCGGGAGAAGTCATCAATGAATGTCATATAGTAAGAACATCCTCCCAGGGATGTCACGGGTAGCATACCAGATAGATCAGAATGGACCAGTTGCAAAATATCAGATGTCTTTGTGACACTTGAGGGGAAAGGTCCCCTTGTATGCTTTCCTTCGGCACAACCCTTACATACACTTTCATGATTATTTCCAAACTCGGGCATCCCTGTCACCACCTTCCTTGCTTCGGGAAGGGCCTTGTAATGAAGGTGGCCAAACCTCCGGTGCCATAGTTCAGTTTGTCGGATAGTATCACATGTCATAGCTCCTAGTGGACTTCCTTCAACCTGGTAGAGTGTTCCAACTCTAAAACCAATCACGATAGCTTCCTTGAGATTCTTCTTCCACATGCGCACCTTTCCATCAGTGAATGCCACATTGAAGCCTTTGTCTTCGATGGTCGATATAGACACAAGGTTCTTCTTCAATTTTGGTACATAGAGTACATCCTGCAAATGTAGGAATTGTCCTTGAGACAAGTGGGGGGTCACAGTCCCTGTCCCTTTCACGGGATATGTGGCATTATCTCCAAGGATAATTTCCAGATTAGTATCCTTCTCAACCATGTCAGAGAGTGCTTCCTTGAACCCAGTGATGTGTCTTGAGGCACCACTATCTATGAGCCAGACATCCATAGTGTCGGGCGGGGATGCAGTGGAGAGGGCAGATACAAGAATGTATTCATTTCTTTTATCAACAACATTTGACTCCTCTTACCTGGAGTTTCTAGACCTTTTGAAAGGTTGATTGTTTCCGCCAGAGGGAGCCTTCCTCTTTCCTTTGGACCTGTTGTTTCTTTGATTTCCATTCCTCCGGTTATTGTTGTTGTCATAACTATCGGGAGAATCCTTCTTGAAAGGACATTCTCTAGCATGATGACCTGGCCTATGACAAGTGAAACACTTGCCCCTCTTTCCTTGGGCCCCTGCTCTTCTTTTGTTTTTTGGACCACCAGAGTTCTTCTTTCTAGAATGAGCAGCGTAGGCAGCATTTCTGTCATTTTCATATTCCTTCATTCTTGTCTCTTCTTGCATGCATCTTGACAGTAGCTCGTCAAAGTTAGGAATTGTATTATTATTGAGAATGGTAGTGTTGAATACTTGCCATTCATATGGGAGCCCTCCAAGTGCGATGAGTACCATCTCACGATCAGCGATTGTCTCCCCAATAGCTAGCAAATTGTTCCTGATCTCGGTCAGTTTCAGAAAGTATGTTTGGACAGATTCATCCCTACCTTTCTTCAGATTCTTCAATTGATTCTTGAAGAATAGCACCTGGTTTGCCTTGTTTACTTTGAACATTTGTATCAGTTTATCATACATTTCTTTGGATGTGCCTAGCTCAGATATGTAGGCAACCAGAATTTTATGTATGGATTCCCTGATCATAACTTTGCTTTGATCTCCCCCTTTCTATACTTGGTTTTAGCAGCAGCAGTAGCAGTGGATGGAGGTTCTTGTATCTTACCCAGTACATAGTCCATGACATCATGGTCTTCTAATTTGAGATCTAATATCATCTTCCAAGCATGGAAGTCATCCCTTCCAGTCAACTTGTCATCCTCCTTGAAGCCATAACTTGTGGAACTCATTTTTCTCTTTTGGTGATTGCTATATGTTAGGGCTTGTCTTCACCTCAACTCTGATACCATGTAAATTTATGTAGATGTTCTATGCTTGATGCAACTTTACTTTTATCAGTAGCAATCACATGAATTTACAAGTAAAATGCAGATAGAACATACCAGTGATCCTTTAGAAGACAAACCAGAAACAGGGGAATGTGTTGGTGCGTTACGGCGGTCAGCAAGATGCTTCAACCAGCAAAGTCTTCTTGGTCGGCCAACCCAGAATGTGTCACAACAGTGCTCAAATCAGTCACCCAGTCAACTCAAAGTCAACCCCAGAAAAGTCAACACAGTCCAGAAAAAGTCAACGTAGGGCAGCAACAATAAAGTCAACACAGTCCAACTTTGGTCAACCTTTTGACCTCCATTTTTTTGCCAATGAGTACGGCCTTCAAAAATCGAACTCTCCACCAAATTTCAGCCAATTTGGACCATGCGTTGACCAAAGTCAACGCTGGTCAAACTTGCCCAAAAACCCTAACTGCAGAAAATTTGCTGCAGTAAATTTCGTCCTTTTTCTCACGTGGGAGATGAAACTGCTTCTCAAATGCTCGTATATAATCAGAGGAGAAGATGTGTGATGTTGAGTGAGTGAAATGCTCTCCAAAGTTGACTGTATTTATATCCATCATTGAGGTGTGTGACACATCTGCTAGGAGTGTAAAACTTTTAGGCCGACCTGCACTTAAATTTATTATAAATAATAAATTCAAAATAAATGTTCTGCCCATCAGATTAAAATCAATTTTATATCGATTTTACACCTCTGAAAGAGGAATCCAATAAAAATATTGGAATCATCTGAGCATCACAAGATGGAGTTTGGACCTAGTTGTCCAAATTTAACAAAGGTACACTATAGGCTTTTCCAATTAAGTCTTCAAAGACTCTTTGACATATCACAGTCTCACAATAAATATAGGTGTCCAAAACTGTGTCTCCATAATTCTGCAACAAATGTTATAACAGGTCCGTATTTTGTGTCTCCACAGGTCTGCTACACACTGCCAGTACTTGTTCTTTAAATAGCTCTTGGTGTCTTTCAACAAGTCTGCGTTATCCCTCTCAACAAGTTCTGTGGCTGTCCACAGAACTATAATTCTGATCCGAGCTCTCCTTCAAATACAGCCTACAGGTCTGAGGTTTATATATATGATGAGCCCTCCTCAAACTGTGATCTTCCTTCCTGCAATCCGAGTTCTGCATAGTCCAAATTAAATGACAGACAACCACAGATATCTCTGTAATTACAGGTCCGGAATAGGTGGCTGCCAGTGTAATGTTTCAGGACTTTATTTGAGGTCTGAAATATATATATATATATACTCCACAGATGGTTGCCAAAATAGTTCGTTGTCCGACTTTGAGAATGAATAACCCAAACAAACAACTCTTAAATCCTGCTCTCCTCGCTGTTCTGTATCTTATCTCTGAAATGATCACCGAAATTTTGATGCTAAAATGAAGCTTTTCAACATCAATTTATACTAGGTTTCGACCCTTAATGAAGAGACACGTCTCATGGAGAGAGGCCGACATGAATGACTGTGTATAGGTTGGCTAGCTGCTAGGATTAATTTTCTTAACTTAAAAATTCCATATCTCTCAAACTATTCGGAATTTCGGGGCAAGTAAGAGCTCATTGGAAAGAGGAAAAAATACTCTTTAAGATGGTCTAGGTCCCATGTTGAAAGGTTGCGTCTAAGGTGGTGAAAAACATCTTTCTTGGTGACTGTCCTTAAATTGTTGTGCATAAATTATTTGGCACAGTATGGCTTCTCCAATGATTGGCTCCTATATTGTTTGGCTTCTTCATCATCATAGGGTCATGTATGACATCCACGTCATAATAGTATCCAATAGTATCCAACAATGAATGTATCATCTCATGTCATCATATACTCGTGCAGTGATAAGTCATAGTGCAGCATCATTAGGAGAACTTCAAAATAGTCTTCCAACCATCAAATGATATATTCCATGTTATCATCTAGTCTTTCAACCTTCATCAAGTGCCATCATCAATTGTGGTCATTCATTTAGTGTATGCCATCATCAAGTGTATGACTCCATATGTCATCAAGGGTTAAGGTCTAGATCATCAAGGCACATGCAACATTGTAGCTAGTTCAAGGGCTTCTTAGGATTTCTTCATTAATGGTTTGACATCTTCATGGGTTGAACTCTTCATTGATGGCATCCTTGTCAAACAAGAGTCATGACATCATCATCTGGTACTAGGCATCTCAACAATATTGACATCTCGGTCAATGCCATATTGACATCAACGACAACCTTGATTAACATTTTCCCAAGTTTGTGAGAGGTAAACACGTGACCGAGTAGTTCAGGTTTGGTTTGTCCAGCTTTGGAGCGTTGGCACTTGGGTTTACTTGAGGGAATAGGTGGATACTCATTAATGAAGCTAAGCTTCTCCACTTGAGGTCCCTTGCAACCATCCCTATCCTTATAGGGTAAAAGTTTAAAGAGGAAATCTTCCTTAATAGTATTTTCCTGAGTTTGTGAGAGGTAAACATGTGACCGAGTAGTTCAGGTTTGCTTTGTCCAGCTTTGGAGCTTTGGCACGTGGGTTGACTTGAGGGACTAGGTGGATACTTATTAATGAAGCTAAGCTTCTCCACTTGAGGTCCTTTGCAACCATCCCTATCCTTACAAGGGTAAAAGTTTAAAGAGGAAGTCTCACCTTAGAATAGGTAGGGTAGGCCTTATAAAATAAACCAAGAGCATCTCTACATCACTTTACATTCCTTGCAACATACTTCATGTCTATGCTATCTTGAAGATCAAGTTTTATTTGCAAGTATCATTTACTTTTCAAGTAGCATTTCACATTTTTGCAAGTATTGTGGATTTACTTTTACAAGGACTTTTATGTATTGTACTTGGATATTTTCTCATTGGAAGTTCACTTGTGTATCTTGAAGCATTTGGAGTTCATTTACTTATCTTGGAATGTCTTTTCATTTAATTGGTGCAACTTTTTCATTAAAATATATTTCATGTGAACACACTTTACATTTTAAGTGCAATTTTATCTTGCTTTCTTCCATTACATGTTCTTACTTTGCAGGTCAAATTTCCTTCCTTGAGCATTTATCTTTTGCAAGTTACTTGGTACTGGTCTTATATTCTCAATTCTTGCTAAGATTCTATCTTGTTGATATCACTGTTTATCTTTTTGCTTTACGGATTTAGTTATCTCTCCATGCTCATGGATATATCATTTACTTGTTGAAGTATTTACGTGTTTTAATTTGATGGTTGATATATCTCTTGATTAACTAATCTTTCATCTCCTAGAACTTGTTTAGTCTCACCGACTAAGTCTTAGATTTTCCTTAGGCTCTACCCCTCTTGGCTTTATCTAGGAGAGAGCCTAGAATGAGGAGTTGGGAATTGGGTGACAGCCCCATCTCACAGCTTGCTCCCAAGGCCACACCAAGTGGAGTTGGGGATTTTCTCCACGCTAACCTTAGGTGTGGAATCAGGCAGCAACAAGTTCTTAGATCCAAAGAGTCTACATATTTCCTGGAGAAATCTAACTTATCTGTAATTGATCTACCCGCTGAGTCTCAAGGGCTGGTAATTCTCCTAAATTAAATCTGATAGTGTTGACAGAATGAGATGTATCATGTCCCGTAGACCTCAATCTAAACGTCCTAAGGTTATTATTTTCCATCATAAAGGTCCTGCACACAGCATTACATATTCTGTTTCATACCACTCCCAAGGGCCAAAACATATGGGAAATAGCTTCAAGCAACATGCTTTATCTCTATGAAAAACAATAAAAGGCCCTTCCGAGCAACCAGTTGAGCGGAGTCTACTTGCTAGGCTGTGGTGGATGGCCAACCAAAGAAATACACAGGATTTAACCTATCACATGTATATTTTCCTAAGATGCTTGAACATGCTTTTGTCATCATCTATATTTGTTTTAATTTCTGGTATGACTGTTATTGTTTTTCACTTTCCTCGTTGTTCTTTAGGGTTGCAAAATGAGGAATGGACTGAAGGATGAATGAAAATGAATGTATTTGGAAATTGATGATGAGAATTAGCTTTAAGGTGAAATAGCAAGATAGAACATTTGATCTGTCATGTTCAGCTCTTATTTTCAATTGTTGCATATTATTTCGACAGGTTCTGGATAAAATGCATGCGCGAGCTAGTGGACCAAGAGTGATGTTGACACGACAACCCACTGAGGGAAGAAGTCGCGAGGGAGGTAAGATGCATCTTTTATCTGAAAGATAATTTTGTTAAGTATTGAATTCCATCTATAACGTGGCTTGCCTTCTACTTTTAAAACCCCAGAGAATGTTCGGATGTTACTGTGCAGGATTGCGATTAGGAGAAATGGAACGTGATTGTTTGATTGCTTATGGTGCAAGTATGATGATATTGGAACGACTAATGATATCTAGTGACCAATTTGAAGTACAGGTATGATAAGATGAGTAGGAATGTTTGGACGAATTTGGACAATCATGGTGCTTTATTTTCCCAACAATTATATTCAGTGATTTCTGAAACTAGATTACGCATAGACTCATTCAATTTCATACGACTATGATTCATGAATCATAATTGTATATTACACTAGTAATGTACAATTATTTGGACAGAATTATTGTTAATCAAATTTGGTTTTAAAACCTGGTGACCGTGGAATGCTGATTTGTCTTTTGTCTCTGTTGTTTATCTGGCAATTGTGGCAGGTTTGTACAAAATGTGGTTTGCTTGGATACTATAACCAAAAACTCAAGATGGCGTATTGTTCCATGTGCAAAAATGGGGAAAACATATCTACCATGAAACTGCCTTATGCTTGCAAGCTTTTGTTTCAGGTTGCGTGCATATCTGCTGCTACTGCTACTTAATTTAGTTTGCATTAATCTTTTACAATTTCTATCTTATAGGTAATATTCAATTGTAGTTGATAACTATCGTTGGGTTGGGTCTGCAGGAATTGCAATCCATGAACATCGTACCTCGCTTGCAACTTGCAGAAGCATGACAATAGAATTTGTGGAGCACAGAAAGATAGATAGCACCAAAATTGGAGGATTCCAACCTAACAATGTATTTTATCCAAAATGTACCATATTTTCCTCATCATGTGAATAGACTACTCTTTAATGAGTTCAAGTAAATGAAGTTTTTGCGCTATCGTTTTGCAGAGTGGTAACTGCTTCCAAGAAAGAGTTGAGCAGTACCATTTTTTGTTTTTTTTAACCGATTGCACATGGAGGTACATCCGGCGCAACCAAAACAAGTACGGTTCAGCATTATATGTTTTATTGATATTTATCATCTATGCAATATGTTAGCTGAGTTTATTTTCATATGGATATCAAAATACGGCATTTATATAAAGGTTCTAACTTATTGTTCAGTTGCTTGATAATTTGGATCATCTGAAACAGGAAAATGGAAACATTGCCAAGATGAGCACTGTCAAATATTTTAGCTGTGTCGCATATTTTGTGCTGATTTAGTACTGATATGATGGACTAGACTAGAGGGCTGTTCTACATTCCAGTTTGTGGCCTAATCCACCTGTAGAAATATGAATGTATTTAATACATTTTATGTAAATGTTACAGAATTTCTGGCTACAATTCATCGATTTAACGAGACAGAATTGTCTAGAAGACAGTTTTCTTTTTGGGAATCTTGTAATAATTTTTATTTTATTTTATTTTATTTTTATTTTTTTTCTTTTAAATTAGGTAGTTGGAGTGTTCAAATTGCATTTTTATAGTAGAAATAGATTTAGCATGGTTTTTAAAATACCTAAAATATACTGAAGTTTAATTAAACACCCAAAATATACTAAAGTTTAACTACCATAATCCAGATTTTCAAAAAAAATTACCAAAATTTTTTATAATCTCACCAAAATTTCTAAATTATTCTATGAACTTTTTACATTACAACTTTCCTTTTTCTTTTTAAAGACTTCACCAGTAGTTACAATTATATTGAAGTTTAAAACTTTAAACTCAATTTTCAAAGTCTCTACAAGGTCAAACTCAAAAATAATGCTAATTGACGAGAAATTCATGCACAAAGAAATACAAAAAAATATACAATTACATTCAATAATGCTAATTGATGAGAAATTCATGCATAAAGAAATACAAAAAAATATACAGTTACATTCGTCATACATAAAGTAAAGTGTAGAACCAGTGTTACATCTATTATTGATTTATATTATGAATGTAACTGATTCCCAATTGATGCAATTGCTCTATTGAAGTTTTAAGTTATAACTTATGTTTCTTTGAATGTACTCTACAGGTTTGATTAAGGATTCTAATGGAAAGATTTTTAAAGTTGGTGTTTTTGCATCATAGGTTTAGTACCAAAAGATTTATACTAAAAGAGAGAAAAAAAAAGAGAGATAAATTACATTTTATTAAAGTGAAAAATAAAAATTTAAAAAAATATAATTGAACTTTCAAATAAAACACAATTGATATTTAAAAATTCAAAGTTTTAAATTCTAATGATTTATATGACATCAAAGTGGTCATTTCACAAATAGCTTATTAAAGCCAAATAGTCAATTACTATCCCAATACCTCTCGACCTCTTGATTAATTGTGATGTGAATCTTGACATCAAGTACTATCCTACGAAGACAAGTATTGAGCCCTTTCCCAACCTTGCCATCAAAATCAAAGTTGCATTTGTAGGAAAATGTAGGGCTAAGAAAAATTGTTGCTACATGAATGGATCAATGGAATATCTTAGTTCATAAACTATCAATCGAATCCCATGTCATTCGTCTATTAAACCAAGGGGTGCCCATGCCCACATAACAAGTTGGATAGGTTTTTTGGCCCTATCTTTGGCCTCATACAAATAGTAGTTTTTTTGGCCTCATCCTTGGCCTCATACAAATCGTGTTGAAAATAGTATCAAAGAGAGGTGTTACTCAGCGTTTATCCCGTTTAACCTAGTGAACACATTAATGGCTTTTGTCTCAATGACATTTATTAGTTATATTAATGTCATGGGTGGAAAAGTTATTTAGAAGTGTTGTACCATGTATTTTTTCTAATATTAAAGTCACTTGTACTTTATAAAGTGACTTTATAGTAAAAGTACATAGTGTATTTTTCTAATATTAAAGTGAGGTGAAAAATCGTTTTTTGAGAGGAACTAAAAAAGTACACAACTTGAAAAAGGTACTAGGAAATTTTTAAGTGATGGGGCCAATGTATGAGGAGGGTCAATTGGGAGAAATGATTTCAACCACATCTTGAGATTTGAGGATGAAATCTCTACCATTGGATCCTAGGTTTAGGGATTCAATCTTTTCCAAGGAGACAAAAGAGGAAGAGGGAAATCATTCCTCACTTCACACTTGAGAGAAAGCATGAGGAGAAGAGAGAAGAAGAGAAACTTCAAGGAGGAGAGTTTACAACAGTGAGAAGGGGCACAAATTCCAAGGAGAAGGGATCGTATGAGCAACACGAAAATTGAGGAGAAGAGGCACTAAATTTGAGGGACAACATGATTTTCAAGGAAGATTTGGGCATGAGTTTCGAGGAAGAAACTAGTCAGTTCAAGCCCAAAATTTGAGGCACAAATTTCAAGACTGCTATTATAGCCAATGTGAATTTTGAGGTCTGCGTCTACTTTCTGGCATGAAAATCAAGGCAGAACAGTCACCATTTTGCACATAAATCGAGGAAGATTTTAATACAGAAATTGAGGCAGATTTCTACACATAAACTGAGGAAGATTCTGGGTTAAGGAGTTGGGTAGATAATTTAAGGCTAAAAATTATAAGCACAAATTTCTGTAAAAGTCGATTTGTCAGTGGGCACAAATTTCCAGAATATGAGCATTTAATGTTACAACAAAAAGGGAGATAAGTATTGTGTTTTTATCTGTTTATTTTATAATTTCTCAAACAATAAAATCCTCCTTTGAAGACTGGTTTTCCCTAAGAGGCTGTGGGGTTTTTCTGAGGTTAGCTTGACCAAAAAAAGTGTCACTTATGTGTTGAATGCTTGCATTTAATTTTTTGTTAATTACTAGTTAGGAAAGTGAAAAAGAGTAGAAACACTCTTTATGTTTGCAATAATGCATTTTGAAATTTATATCAGCATGGAAAAACATGTGGGTTGGGGGCCTAAATCAACACATGCAAAATTGTAAACTAGGTGAAGTGTGCAGATCAATAATTTTGTACATGGTATGAAAGAAAAGTTTAGGCTCATATCTCCAATTTCATTCAATTGATAAAGAGGGTATCAAGCATTAAATTCTGTAAACAATGAACCAAAACCTTTGAAACTTTGTTAGAAACCCAAAGACTTCAAAAGTTCAAAGGGACGAAGGTTCTAGCTCACAAATTTGATCCACATTGTTGGTTGTCGGGTCATGGCAATAGGGCTGAGAGTAGAGGACATATTGGCAGGGATTGAAAACTTTGGCCCATGTAAGGAGAGAATCATGCTTTTACTATAAGAAGTGGAAGTGTGGGATGTTGTTGAAGTAGTTGTACAAGCACCCATTGATCCAGCTCGGTTGATGGAGTTCAACAAGAATAATGTGAAGGCAAAGAAGATCCTTCTAGATGCCATTAACAACCACTTATTCTCGCATGTTTTAGGGATGAGATATGCATATTAGATGTGGGATTGCTTGGTCTCTTTACACCAGATATCGAATGAGAATAGGAAGATGGTCTTGGGACAAAAGCTACATAACACCAAGATGACCAAGACCGACAATGTCACCTCATATCTCACTAGGGTCTCATAGGTGAAGGATGAGTTAGTTGCAGTTGGAGAGGCAATTCAAGAGGAACAATTGGTTAGGATTTCCTTAGATGGGTTCATTGCGAAGTGGGATGGTTTTATCCATGGCTTGGTGGCCAGAGAGCACTTTCCTGGTTGGAGGAGGATTTGGGACGATTTCATCCAGGAGGAGATCAGGAGAAGTGTGAAAGTGGGCAACAAGAGTGGTGGGGGTGGTGAAGAGGAGAATGTTGCTCTTGCAACAAAGGGCAAGAAGAAGAAGGTCAAGAAGGGGTCTTCTAGTGGAACAAAGCAGAAGGGGAAGCAGAAGGCTAAGGAAAATGACATGAGCAAAGTGAAATGGTTTTCTTGTGGGAAGATGGGTCACTAAGTTGTTCAGCGTCCCAACAAGAAGAGTAAGAAGAAAGAGGGAGTTGCAGTGCCAGCTGATGTGGATGATTTTGTGGCTATATTTGATTCAGAGTTTGCTTTGGTGGTGAGTTTAGCCACTCATGTCACATCTTTCGGTGCATGATTCATTGACATCGGAGCACCTTGCCATATGACCGGAGTTCGAGACCACTTCACGAGCCTTTTAGAGGATGATGTTGACTTGGAGGTTGCGCTTGGAGACAACTCCAAAGTAAAAGTGGCATGAATGGGGATAGTTTCATTTCAGAGGGAGTCATTACCTCCTCTGAAGGTGACAAATGTTCTTTATGTTCCAAGGTTGAAGAAGAGTTTGATATCAGTCTCTAGCTTGGAGGACAAGGGATTTGAGGTATTGTTTCGAAAGGGACAAGTGTTGATATATCCCAAAGGATCCAATATTGAGCTTGCTTGTGTGATTGGAGCTCGTAGTGGTAGAGTATACAAACTTATGTTTCAACCTCTTAGAGCTATGGTAGCGCAGACCAGTAGCAGTGAGTTATTTGAGCTATGGCACAGGAGGATGACCCACTTGCACCATGGAGTTTTCAAGATGTTGAGGGAGATAGTTATAAGTTTGTCTGACTTTGGCACATAACATCATGATGTGTGCAAGGGGTGTGCTTTGGGAAAGTACTCCGAGTCATCTTTCTCGAGCAGTGACAGTAGTGCTACAAGTATCCTTGATTTGATTCATTTTGACGTATGTGGTCCTATGTCCCATGTTTCATTCAGTGAATATGAGTATTATGTGACCTTCATTGATGACCACTCCAGGAAGACTTGGATTTACTTCTTGAAGACCAAAGATGAGGTCTTCCTAAGATTCCAAGAGTTTAAGGCTCTTGTTGTGATCTAGACGAGGAAAATCAGGGTGTTGAGATTAGACAATGGGATTGAGTATACCTCCATCGAGATGAGGGAGTTTTGTGGGAGTGTTGGCATCAAGAGGGAGCTCATTGTGCCTTATAAACCCCAGCAGAATGGGGTGGCAGAAAGGAAGAACAAGACAATTGTGTGTGCAACTAAAGTGATATTGCATGATTAAAGTTTACATTTATGTAACACAACTGTATATTTGCAGAACAGGAGCCCACATAGAGTCTTGGGGAGAAAGACTCTTGAGGAGGTGTTTACCGGCAAGAAGTTGGAAGTTAGGCACATTAGGATATTTGGATGCCGTACATAGTCACATGTCCTTGAGGAGAAGAGGAGGAAGTTGGAACCCACTGCAGAGAATAGTATCCTAGTGGGTTACAGTGAGACCAACGAAGCATATCGTATATATCTTCATGCATAAAGTAAGATCGTCCTAAGGTGGGGTGTGACATTTGAAGAGGAGAGGGATTTGATGAGGTCTCGGGAGATTGATCAGGTAAAGAAACAGGCTCCTCAGCAGGGAGGCACACTATAGGTTTCAGGTGCGTCAAGTGGTACACCAGGATCAGGAGGTTCACCTTTATCAGGGGTGACAAATTCATCGAGTACAGTTTCGCCTAGTTCAAGATCACCTGGTGTAGGCTCGTTAAGCACAAGATCTCCATTGGTTATTGTTGAGCCTTCCTCATCAGTAGGAGAGGCAATAGTTGAGGATTTTCCCATACCACCACAGGAGACTACTGTAGGGAAGAGGAAGCCAAGATGGCTTCGGGAGACCTTGAAGGAGGCTCATGAGGCAGTGGAGAGACCCAAGTGGTCAGTGAGGGAGAGAAGACCACCAGAGAGGTTGGGTGGCTTTGTGGTACATGTTGTGGAGACAGAGCCAACTAGTTTTGAGGAGGCCGCCAGTCAACAAATCTGGAGGGATGCCATGGTGGAGTATGCCTCTATCATGAAGAGCGATGTTTGGGAGATAGTGCCATGTCCTAAAGGGAAGTTAGTGGTAACTTCTAGGTGGCTCTACAAGATCAAACATGTTGCAAATGGTAGTGTGGAGAAGTTCAAAGCTCGATTTGTGGCACATGGGTTCTCACATGTAGAGGGAGTTGACCATGAGGAGACCTTTGCATTGGTTTCTCATTATGCTTCTATTAGAGCACTGATTTCTATAGCAACTGAGATGGGATGGAGGATTCACCAAATGTATGTGAAGACCGCCTTTCTCAATGGTGTTATACAAGAGGAGTTGTACATTGAGAAGCCTAAGGGCTTTGACTTGAATGGAGGGAGTCTCATGTGTGTAGACTTACGAAATCCTTATATGGACTGAAGGAGCCACCAAGGGCATGACACGAGAGGATAGATGTCTTCTTGTAGCAGATGGGCTTCCAGAAGAGTGATGCAGATCTGAACCTTTACTTTATCATGGTAGGTGACGATCCACTCATTCGGGTTTTTTATATGGATGATTTGTTTATTATAGTGGAGGACATACTCATCCAGCACTGCAAGAGAGATCTTACTTCAGAGTTTGATATGACTGATATCGGGTTAATGCATTACCTTTTGGGGTTGGATGTTTGGCAAGAGGATGGGCATATCTTCGTGGGTCAGAGCAGGTATGCAGGTGATATATTGAGGAGATTTTGTATAGAGGGTTGCAAACCTATGGCTACTCCTATGATCACCAACTGGAAGAAGTTGCATGCTTCATATTCTGAGTTGGTGAACCCCACTTTGTATTGACAATTGATCGGCTTATTGATGTATCTGGTTAATACTAGACCAAATATTTGTTTTGCAGTGAACATATTGAGTCAGTTTATGATGGAGACCAAGAGAGTACACTGGGTGGATGCAAAACATGTGTTGAGGTACTTACAGATCACAGTGGATTATGGTATGAACTATGTCAAGTGTGATGGAGTTAGATTGATTTGTTGCACAAACTCAGATTGGGTTGGCAATGTTAGTGACCATAAGAGTACTTTTGGATGTTGTTCCTCGTTGGGATCGGTAGTTGTGTCATTGTTCAAAAGGAAACATAGATTAGTGGCATTGAGCAGCGCATAGGCAGAGTATATGGCAACTAGTCAGGCAAGGTGCGAGGCATTGTGGCTTCACAAGATGATTTTTGGTTTATTTGGTCAGATGTTGAGACCAACTATGATATATTGTGATAATCAGAGTTGTATTGAACTCTCTGTGAATCCAGTATTTCATGATGGGTCAAAGCATATAGAGATCATATACCACTTCATCAGAGACTGGGTTCAATGAGGGGCAATGAAGCTTGAGTATATATCCACTGATGAACAAGTAGCAGACATTCGGACCAAATCATTGCTAAAGGGAAAGCATGTATTTTTCAGAGACAGGATGGGAGTGGTGAGCAACAACTTCCTCAGTAAGAGGGACTGTTGAAAACAGTACCAAGGAGAGGTGTTACCAGGCTTTTATCCCATTTAGCCAAGTGAGCACATTAATGGTTTTTGTCTTAATGACATTTATGAGTCATATTAATGTCATGGGTGAAAAAGGTACTTAGAAGTGTTGTACCATGTACTTTTTCTAATATTAAAGTCACATGTACTTTATAAATTGAATTTATGCTGAAAGTACATAGTGTACTTTTCTAATATTAAAGTGACGTGAAAATTCAGTGTATGAGAGGACTAAAAAAGGTACACAACTTGAAAAAGGTACTAGGATACTTTGAGTGATGGGCCAATGTATGACGGGGTTCATTTGGGAGAAATGATTTCAAGCACACATCTTGAGATTTGAAGATGAAATCTCAACCATTGGATCCTAGGTTTAGGGATTCAATCTTTCCCAAAGAGACAAATGAGGAAAACGAAATCATTCTTCACTTCACACTTGATAGAGGGCATGAGGAGAAGAGAGAAGAAGAGAAACCTGAAGGAGGAGGAGAGATTACATCAGTGAGAAGGGACTGTACTAGTAGCACGAAAATTGAGGAGCATAGCAACACAATTTTTGAGGAGAAAAGTAACGAAATTTGAGGGAAAACACAATTTTCAAGGTAGACCTGGGCATGAGTTTCAAGGAAGAATATGCTCAGTTCAAGCCTAGAATTTGACGCATTAATTTTAGGGCAATTGCTACAAGAAGTGTGAATTTCGAGGTCTACACTCCTTTTGGCACAAAAATCAAGGCAAAACAACCACCGTTTTATATAGAAATTGAGGTAGATTTCAACACAAAAATCGAGGAAGATTCTGGTCACAGAAATCGAGGAGTTAGGTAGAGAATTTAATGCTAAAAAATTCTAGGCAAAAATTTATGTAAAAGGTGATTTGTCAATGAGCACAAATTCTAGAATATGAGCATTGAATGTTACAATAAAAAGGGAGATAAGTATTATGTTTTTATGTACTTATTTTATAATTTCTCAAGAAATCAAATCCTCCTTTGAAGATCGACTTTCCCCAAGAGGTTGCGGGGTTTTTCCAAGGACAACTTGACCAAAAACAAGTGTCTTATGTGTTGAAGTGGCTTGCATTTAATTTTGTATTAATTATCAGCTGTTAGGAATGTGAAAAAGAGTAGAAGCACTCTTTATGTTTGCAATAAATGCATTCTAAAATCTATATTAGCATGACAAAACATGTGGGTTGGGCCTAAATAAACATATGCAAAATTGTAAACTCGGTTAAGGGTGCAAATCATTAAATTTCTACAATTAGGCAATTGTGGGATTATCACTATCTACCAATCTCATAACCTTTACCAAAGGTTCTCTAATTGAGCACACTTCTAACACTCATTCCTAGGAGTCATTGTACACCAATCTACCAATGGTCCACCCATTTACTCTTGTTCTATATGTATAACTGCATCACTCATCATAAACAAACAGTTGCTTCATCTTAAACTGACATTGTGTTGGAAATACTAAAGGGTGGGGGTAGAAGGGGGGTGAATCAATATTTTTTTTATTGTTAACATCTTTTAATTTTTAAAACATTTGATGCACTTAGATCATGAAACACGAAGCTTTACATAAGAAAAACACATACATTTTTTCTCTGTAAATATTTTGTAAACTTCCTTGTACAAAGTAATAACCAATTTACAAATTTTGTAGGCACCAACCTAAAGGAGATGTCATTCCTCTAGTTGAGCACCAACTTAGTGAGCGTAGGCACCAACTTGTAGGAGGCACCAATCCTCCTAGCTCAGCAAGAACATATCAAATTGCAGGATTAACTTACGTCTTCAAGTTGTTCCTTGGATCTATTATCAATAACTTGTGGTCCTCAACAAATTCTATAGTAAGTTGCAATCTAACCATGAAACACTCATGTTTTCACCTTCAAGCTTGAGCACAACCACTTGACATATGCATCTTAACTTTCCGCTCTTCAACTAGGCTTCTTAACTCTTCTCTTTAGACTTGATATACGAGATGTAGGCTCTCTTTATTTGATCAAAAAGAGTTTTTCCCTCCTAGCACTTCAACTTCCTCAACTCTTGCTATTAATTGTTCAACTTTCATTGCTTAGCTTATTGGATGTTCAAATAGAAGGTTTGCCGACTTGGTAGCTTGTACTTATCAATGTAGATTTCTCTCTACTACATAGGGCTTTTCAACACACTTGGAACCAAACATGCATTTACAATCTTCAAGGTTTGCTTCCTACAGACTATCAACCTTTGCACTAAACACTCACTTTATGCAACCCACAGGCCTATCACAAAACAATTCCACAATAGCCTATTTCTTATTGCACCTCTATCCATAACAGGGCTCGGCCCTATCATCATCATAACCTCACAACTGCTTTAGCTAACAACTCCATTAACATTTCCTTAATCAATTAGAATGGGCCCTCAAAGATCCTTGCAACAGTTCTCCAAAAAAGCTTGGACACCTCAAAAATCGAACCAAAACTTGGTTTATAATAGGATTGCAACTCAAGAAACAAACCAAACTTGAAGTAAGCCTTCAAAACACTAGAAAACAGCCTTCAAACCAAACATCAACTCGACCTTCAATGCACTAGAAATTGGCCCTCAAACCAGACCTAATTTCAACCTTCAAAACCCTAGGACTCAACCTTCAAATTAGTTTTGAACTCATCCTTAAAAATGAGTTGAAACTCAGCCTCATTAGGACTAAATTTTGGCCATCAACATGGCTAAAACTCACCTTCAACATGGATGAAACTCAACCTCTAGAACAACTATGCAACCAACCTTCTAACCAACACCAAAACCTTCCAAGAATGCATCAAAAACCCTTCCCACAAAAAATCTCTCCAACTAAGCTTTACTTCACTTGGCTCTTGAGTGATTAAGTCATAGGTTGCTTCACATAAATCCTATATAAATTTGTTTGACCCCCAAAACTAGGGCAAACTTTCCCACTAGCTGGGCCAACTTATGCATTGGCCAGGATGATTGTTGATTTTTCGTGCTCTTCTTAACTGATAATTACTTCCAATGGTATTCATTTAAATTCACTTCTATTCACGTTTATCATTAAGAAATTGTATAACAAGAATGATAGTAGGATCATAAAGAGACAACCACACTATAAGCATAAAGCATTTTACCCATGGAAAACCCACATGGGGGAAAACCCCAACTACCCCTTTTCTTATAGAAATCATTAAGCTCAACAGAGATACATCAAGTCATAAATTCAAACTAGCTTTTTGAAAAACCTAGTCAATATGCCCAGAGATATGTTTTCCCAGAATTCGGCCTTATGCCCAATAGGTCTGCTAAAATTCAGCCTTCTGCCCAATAGGTCTACCTAGAAAATTGATCTTCCTTAGATACTCTTCAATATGCATAAGATAATTCGATATGTCCACAAATTAGGTCTACTTTAGATAGTTCAATTTGTTATATGTCATTTCCTTTGCTTGAACATAAGACCTTATGTTCCCACATAAGTGATTTGAATTGTTGGTAAAGAGGAGAGACGAATAAAATTTATATAGTGGTTAGATGATCCCAAGTGGTGTGTCTATAGGGGGAGGCCAACATGAACTTATGGAGGGCCGACTTTACATTTTGGAGGCAACAATAATTTAAATGTCAAATTTCAAAATTTTTCTTTTGAAGTCGACATGAAGAACATGTCTTATATCCATTCTTACAAATAAGTCGAGGGCTAAAATATTATTTATGAATATCGAACATAGCGACAAATTTAAACGCTCCCTCTTAGTTAGGGAGTTATTCGTAATGACTATTTAGATGTTCTCATGTTGACAAATTTCTCTAAGAAATGGTTATAGCAACTCATCATCAACTTCGTCATTATCAACATAATTCAGTTACCATAATCTAGTCAAACAATTATTACACATGGTGAATCAATAGCATAATCAAGTTACCATAATTTCGGTCAGTACCTCTGACCTATGGTGTATCACCATAATCATGGTTGATACTCCTGACCAATGGTACACCATTAGTATCAACTAGTCACCATGATTCTGGTCGGCGCCTCTGACCCATGGTATATTGACTAGTCCTAGTTCACCATCATCTTTGTCAATCTCTTTGACTCATGGTGAAATTCTTAGGGACACACTCAATCCATTTGAGTAATTCGGTCTCAAATCCAAAGGCCTTACTCTACATGAGTAATTCTAACCCATGATGCCAACTAGATTCACTAAACCTATCTCGAGAGTAATATGAGCCAGATACTAAAAGGCACTGACTCAACTAAGTAATTTTGGGCCTCTAGGACCATTCTTCCTAATTCTGGTCATCATACTTGACACAAAAAGAATGAGTGTCCTATGTCGAACCATTCTCCCTAATCTAGTCATGCTTGACACAGGGAGAATGTCTATCCATTATCAGACCATTCTCCCTAATCTAGCCATACTTGACATAGGGGGAATGTTTGTCCCAGATGCTACAATTTCATTACTTCCTCTTGTTGAGAGAGACATGCTCAATCACTTCAAGCTTGTCCTAGAAGTATATAGACTTCATCCCAGGAAAGAGGCTTTGTCAGCAATCTGCTTGAGTGTAGAATAGTACTAAAGCCACATTGCTTCATTTTGTACTGTGTTGAAAATTGTTTTCATCAACAATATGTACCCAAGATTGATTTACATCTCTTTCCTCACTGCATCTAAAACATAGTTACCGATCAAACGGGAACTATTACTGGAGTGTAAAAACTCTAGTAAACTTGAATAAGTATATATTATTATTGATAAAAGATGAGATGATTACAAGTGGTGATCACCAAGGCTTTAAATACAGCCCTACGGTGTCCCTTGGCGAAGAGGCATGATCGTTGATCATGCCCTTCCACATTAATAAACCTAAGATAACTATATTTAACTAATAATTAATAAAATATACATAACATTGCCCCTCTCTTAAAGATGCTTTGTCCTCAAAGCATACATAATGATGGACATCGTTGACGAATGCTTGGGTTTCTCGAGCGGTAGGCTCTTGCTTCCCACATTTTAAAAAGATCGTGGAACATCTTCTCGAGTTCAATCTTTTGGTGATGTGGATAGCGACAAGATTTGATATTGACAGGGTTGGATCCTTTCTTGACTTCTATTGGATGTTCGTGTTCCCTATTAGGAGGTATTTTTATTGGCAGGTCTTGGAAGACTTGTTCGTGTTTCTGAACTATTCCTTGTTCTTCTGGTGACTCTTCGTGGTTCCTTTTTAGATTTAGAGGTAAGTTACCAACAATTATCGTCCGATGCAACTTCTCCCCATCATCAAACGCTTCCTTCTTAACAACTATATCTGCTTCATCATCGAAGACCTCAATAGCTTCTGGCACTGTATCAGTGGCTTCAAATGTGTTTTTCTCTTCACATTTTTCTTTCAAATCTGGGGATGAACATTTCGCTGTTTATAAGCATCTATATTTTCATGGTTTCTTTCATTTTCAACGACTATGTCTGTTGTTGCATCTGTGATAACAGTCACGTTGAATTCTTTATGTGGCTCCTTCACCAACATTATTTCTTTTTCTGCCATTGGATTTTCATTTATATAAAAGTTCTCAATAACTTCTGTTGTTGCATTATTGGCTTTATTAGTGGATTGAGTTGCATTTTCTTCTCTTGATTTCTCAGCTCTATAACTTTCATGGTTGATTTCAGAGTCACTGCTTCTAGGTATTTCAATACTATAGCTTTCATGTGAGCTGATTTCCAATCCAACCTCATTTAATTGCTCTTTTTCAAACATGTTATATTCATGATTATGATCTGAATTAGCTGAATTGTTCAGTTGATTATGTTCAACATTCAGGAATATTGGTTTTTTTTTTTCTGAATTATCTTATCTATCGTATCATTTATCTTATCGAAGAGTTCTGTCATCTTTTTCATTGCTTTGCTATGATTTTCTGTGGCCTCGTGATGATTTAGCCACATTTGTCTTTCTATTCATTTTGTCGTATCATGAAGCCTTTTGATATCGTTGGATTTTCCTGCAACTATACCTTTGAGACCGACTAATCTTTTTCCAAAGTCTTTGGAATTATTATTGATCTGTTTCTCAAGATCCGACAATTTTTTTTGGAAATCGACCATCGACATTGATGACGTCATACTCCTCATACTCCTTGTAATTAAGGCTTATCCCCTTTTCCTTAAAAGCTTTGTCCTTAAAGCTGTATTTTTTTTGACAATTTTCTTCACTCAAGATTTATCTTCTTTGGCATATGTCATTCACCACTGGTATCTTTTTTTTTTAATTAATTAATTAAATTAATATTTTTTTTTTTTGGTAAACTAATTTTTATATAAAATTAATTCTAAATTAATGTTTATATAAAAATTGAATATATATATATATATATATATATACATATATATATCGATTTTTAATTTGAACGACCACCCAATAGACACGATGGTTCAATAAAATTTAAAAAACAATTATGTTGTTTGTTGGCTGCGGTGGGGACAACAATTCACTGACAGGGGACGACGGAGAAAATGGGGCGGCAGACGGCGGAGGGAGGAAGGGCCGAGGGAGGGTGGGCGGGGGGGACGCCGGAGTGTAGAGTGGTAGCAAAAGTATGGTGAGTGGAGGGGGATGCTGGGTGGAGAGTAGCGGCAGAAGTGGATGGGACGACGACTGAGTGAGGGGAGGAGAGGTGTGGGAGGGATGGGGAAGACCTACGGGGAAGGGAGTCGGAAGACGGCGGGTGATGGAGTAGGGGAGACGGTGGGGAGAGGGTGGCGGGTGGAGACGACGGGAAGGGCTGGGGAAGGACGGTGGGGGATGTGTGAAAAAGACGGCGGAAGGGAGATGGGATGAGGGAAGCCGAGAGGGAATGGGAGGGTGGCGAGGAGGGGACAGAGATGGGTGAGCGGGAGCCGAGGGGAAATGGGTTGGGGAGAGAGCGGTTGTGGTAGCGAGGGTTATGGGGGGTCGGGTAATGTAGGGGGAATGCATGGTCGGTAGCGTAGGGTGTTGTGAGGAATTGGGGGGTGAGTTGGCGTAGCAGCCGTGAGGGTGTTTGCAAATGAGGGGAGGAGGGTCGAGAGACCAAGGGGTGAGGGAGTGAAAAAAAAAAAAAAAAAAACAGTAGGGACGAGTCAGCAAACGAGAGAAATCTGCAAAAAAAAAAATTTAAATATTGCTGCCCACGAACATCTGGTTTTTAAACAATTCTGCAGTTTTCTTGTAATTCTTTAATCTCTTGATGATCACACAGATCCTAAAGAGCAACTGCTCTGATATCAATGGAGTGTAAAAACTCTGGTAAACTTGAATAAGTATATATTATTATTGATAAAAGATGAGATGATTACAAGTGGGGATCACCAAGGCTTTAAATACAGCCCTACGGTGTCCCTTGGCGGAGAGACATGATCGTTGATCATGCCCTTCCACATTAATAAACCTAAGATAACTATATTTAACTAATAATTAATAAAATATACATAACAATTACCTCAAAACGAGAACTCTAACAAAAAAAACATCAAAAAACCATGAAAAAACAACTCGAAAACGAAATGTTGTAATCTGGAATAACCTTTTTTTTTAGGTTAATTTTCAACATTTTTTTAAAATGGAAGTAAAAGTCATTTTTTTTGTGCAAAAAACACCCTGAAAACAAAAAATGTTGATATTGGAATAATGTCGCCAATTTTGTGTGTGCAAAAAACAACCTGAAAACTAAAAGTGTTGATGTTGGAATAACGTTGCCAATTTTGTGTGTGCATAAAACATCTTGAAAACGAAAAGTGTTGATGTTGGAATAACGTCGTCATTTTTTTGTGTGCAAAAAACACCTTGAAAACGAAAAGTGTTGATGTTGGAATAACTCCTTTTTTTTTGGGTAAATCGTCAACATTTTTTAATAATGACATTAAAAATAAAATATCATGACTCAAAAAAATGTTAATATTTCAATGATAAACACGACATTAAAGATAAATTATCAAAAAGTTTTAAAATTACAACGAGTTTTAGGCATGGTATTAAAGATAAAATACCATGTCTTTGAAAAGCCTTAAAAAACTAGGGATGACATTAAATATAAAATATCACCTATATGAAAATAAAATTCCAACGATTTTTAGTCATTGTATTAAAGATAAAATATGACTTGTAAAAATAAAAAAATTAAACAAAAAAATAAAAATAAAAAAAATTCAAAAAAACACACAATCTAAAGAAAAAAAAATTATAAAAACTATTAATAATAAAAAAAATCACATAATTAAAAAAATTATAAAATAAAATAATAAAAATAAAAAATAATTAAAATTTAGAAATTTAAATTAAAAAAAATAAAAATAAATAACAAAAATTTCAATTTAAAAAAAAAAAAAATTAAAACCAAAATTTTAATTTTAATTAAAACAAAATAATGATGATGATGATGGTTATCGTCCGTTAATACCAATGTGGTCTATTGGGCCTTAGGAGAGGAGAAAGAATCTAATTTTGATCCTTCAAAATCTTGTTTCTATGGTCAAAGAGAAGGGAAATAAGAGCTCCAAGATCGATATAGGTGAGTTGGCTTAATAGGTCAATACGATTGGAAGTGTGGGAGATGGTAGGGAACTGAGAGCGAATGTTAGTAAGAGTTGGGCAGTCTAAAATGAAGTGTTTTTCATCTTCCACCTGCCTAGAATCACAAATCTAACAGATTCTATCATTCCAAAGGTTCTTGGGAATAGACCATCGCTCGGTCTCACTCCGGAGCTTATGAGAATTAGTTCTTATCTTAGAGATGTTCATTTTTTTCTTATTGTTGGACAACATAGAGAGATAATTATGGTTATCAAGGGTGGGGTTGATCAATTCCTTATAGTATCTTAGCTTCCTTTTACCCTCCAACTATCGATCCTCGCACAACTTGTCTTTAAACTTGGAGGTAATATTATTTTTGATATTATCTTTGCTTCCCATACTTAACTCCTCCTTAATTCCCCAGTGGTTGAGCCAGGACTAGGCATCCTTATGCCACCCTCGCTTGAGGCGAAGGTGAGGGTTTTGACTACAGTTAGAAGCAATTTTAGGGAGCCTTTTTTATTCCATGTTTTTAAGCTTCTTCTTATACATCAGATATCTAAACATAGTCGTACTTTCAATGGGGAAAAACCAGATTCGATCAAGAGGATGGGATAGGGAGTATTTCCCTTGATCTTAAGGTTGTAGGTTATGAATTGCTTTTGAATCATCTCAATCTTCCTCCATGACTCTCTGGATGTACTATAACCCCAAACTTCACATCCATATAGGACAATAGGGGTGACAAGGGTCTCAAAGATGAACCTATTTTTACTCCGAATGTAAAGATCGACCGACTTACAATTGTTTTCAAGCTCATAATAAGCTTTCAAGTCCCTAATAATCCTTTTCTCGATGCTCTAATTCCAGTTGAGATGATGAGGGAAGTCAATGCCCAAATACTTATAAGAAGAAACCTGCTCTAAGCACTGGTTATCTTTCTGGATTTAATGATCATGACTTTAGTCTTGTCAGTATTAACTGTCATACCCATCTTGGATAGAATGGGTATGACAATTTCTTAAGTTAATTGTCCCAGATTTCTAAGGGGATAGAACGGTTATCTTTGGTTTTAGGGACAAGAACATTCTGCCAAAATATTTTGGGCGCGACTTTAGAAAGGTGGATAAGATAATCGTGTCTTTTATTAATATATGATCTTTTCTTCCTCTTGATGATATTTTTGTATACATTGATATTCTGCAGCTTAATGATTTCATTAGGAGCGTCTTTAATCACTTCTGGAAATTTTGCAATCTTTGTCATACCATGGATTGGAAGTTCTATTAGACTGCTTAAACGAAATCTCATTAGAAAACTTGCTAATGGTGTTGGAAAGGATAGTAGTGAAATGGTAATAAATTTGATCAATGTTATTATTATAATTCATAGGGCCTAAATCCCTCTCTAAATCCCTTAAGAAGAGGTCGGTTTTACTTCTATTGAAGCGAATGTGTCTTTTTCTTTCATTGGTCTCCTGCATGTGGGTGGTATGCTAAGCAAGATTGAGGGATAAAGATAGAGATATGTGGTCAGATTCAAGCTTGAATCCATTAAGAAGCTCAAAGTTTGTAACATGGTTGAGGACGAGGATGTCATAAATTGCATAATCCACAACGTTGCTACCCAGCGCATGGAAACATGTGATCTGACCGGAGAGGGGCCACTCGTTAATACCATTACAAATAAATAGGTCCTGGGAACTACAAAGTTTGAGGAGCTCAGTGTCGGATAAGTTCTCAATAATGTCTTCATATTTTTTCTTAAATTTATTAGCTAAGTTACTATCTTCATCAAGCCACAAGGGGTCGGGGTTAGAGTTGTTGCTTAATGTAATGGCTTCGTTAGTAGCAGTTCTAGCATTAAAATCTTCCAGTAAAAGGATATTACCATAATTTCTCAGATTGAGGATGACTTTTTCTAAATAATTGAAAGGACAATTTTTATCTAGGTTGTTCTTCTTATAGGATGTTGGGTAAAAATAAAAAATAAAAATAAAACAAAATACATTTTTTTCCTTTAAAGTAAAAAATATAAAAAAATTAAAAAAAGAAACATTTTTAAAATTAAAATTAATATATATATTAAAAAAATAAAAATAAATAAATAAATTTTATAACAAAAATAAAATAAATAAATTTAAATAAAAAATCCCCAACCACCCACGCCCTGGGGCCACATGGATCACCGAGCCCCGCGGCCCCAAGGCAACGGTCGCCGAAGATTATTGATTTTTATATTTTATTTATTTATTTATTTATTATATTTAAATTAAAATTTAAAAAATTTAAATTTAAATTTAATTTATATTTTTTAAATTTTTTTGTCTTCAAATATTCTTTTTTAATAATTTTTTATTTTTATTTTTATTTTATTTTTATTTTTTTAATTTAAATATTGACTTTTTTTTATAAATAATTTATATTTTTAATGTAATTTTTTTCATTTTTATTTTATTTTTAATTTTAATTTTAAAAATGTTTTTTTTTTTTTTTTTTTAAATGAATTATGTTTTTTTATATTATTATTTGAAAATGTTTTGATGATGATGATGATGGTTACCATTTGTTAAGACCAATGCGGTCTATCAAAGTTTAAGTTTGATTCTTCAAAATCTTGTTTCTATGGTCAAAGAGAAGGGAAATCAGTACTCCAAGATCATTATAGGTGAGTTGGCTTAATAGATCAAGAAGATTGGAAGTGTGGCAGATGGTAGGGAATTGAGAGTGAATGTGAGCAAGAGTCAGGCCGTCTAAAAGGAAGTGTTTTTCATCTTCCACCTGCTTAGAATTGCAAATCTAACAAATTATATCGTTCCAAGGGGTCTTAGAAATAGACCATCGTCTGGTCTCACTCTAAAGCTCATGGGAATTAGTTCTTATCTTAGTGATGTTCATTTTTTTTTATTGTTGGACAACAGAGAGAGAAAATTATGATTATCAAGGGTGGGGGTGATCACTCCCTTATAGTATCTTAGCTTCATTTTACCCTCCATCTCCTGATCCTCCCACAACTTGTCCTTAAACTTGGAGGTAATAGTATTTTTGATATTATCTTTGCTTCTAATACTGAGCTCCTACTTAATTCCCCAAAGGTTGAGCCAGGACTGGGCATCCCTACGCCACCTGCACTTGAGGCGAAGGTGATGGTTTTGACTACAGTTAGAAGCAATTTTAGGGAGCCTTTTTTATTCCATGGTATCAAGCTTCTTCTTATACATCAGATTTCTAAACATAGTCGTCCTTTCAATGGGGGACAAACCAATTTGATCAAGAGAATAGGATAGGGAGTATTTCCCTTGATGTTGGAGATATATATATATATATATATATATATATATATATATATATATATATCATTTAAATTGAAGTTTTTTTTAAAATTTAAATTTTTATTATTTTAGATATTTTTTAAAATTTAAAATTTTAATTATTTTTTATTTTAGTATTTTGATTATTTTAATTTTTTTTTTTTTTTTAATGACTTAAAATAAAATGTTTTCTTTTTAATAACTTAAAAAAAACAGTTTTCTTTTCTTTTCTTTAAATTTTGTGTTTTTATTTTTTTTTAGTTTTTCCTTTTTTGAATTTATTTTTAAAAATTTTTTATTCTTTATTTTTTATTTTTTAAAATTTTATGTTATATATTTTATTTTTACTAGTTATTTTTGTTTTTTTACACTTATATTGGTATTTTTAATATTTTTTTATATTTGATTTGTTTTTGTTATGTTTTTTTATTTTATTTTTATGTTTTATTACCAAGATAAAAATCACTGCTCTAAACAAAAATTATGGATGTTGCATCAACACTTTTCAAAATTAGCATGAAAATCACTATCATTTTAAAACAAATGTTCATATTTGATTAACAAAAAATCTCCACTTTTCAAAATCAATCTGAAAATCATGACATTAAAAAAAATTAAAAATTCCAAAAATATGCAAAAAAAAAAAAAAAAAAAAAAACGAAGGTGATTTTACATCACCATTTTTCAAAATCAACATAAAAATCATGACATTTAAAAAAGAAAAAAAGTGATAAGAAAAATTAAATTTTCAAAACTATGCTTAAAAATAAAAGAGTGATTCTGCATCACCACTTTTCAAAATCGGGTGTTTTTTTTCGACCTCAAAAAGTAGGTACCATTTCAGTTACCAATTTAATCGGTAGCTATGTTCTAAATCTTGTGCCCTAATTTTGAAATCTACCCTTATATCCCATAACTCTTTTGCCCAATTCGTCTCCTAGTCCTATTGGTGTAAATGTAGAACAAATTCCTGTCAAAAAAAAAAAAAAAAAACTTATTTTAAAGTAAACCTATGTTATGTTTTGATTCTCATTTATTTCAATATGCAATTTTTAGTTATGAAATGATATGGGAATATAATTGGCCCTCTTTTTTAAAACGTTGTAATTATGACACTCATCGTGATCAAAGTCTAATAATCAAGGTCTCCCATATTTATGACCATGGACACATAATTAATGCTGAATTAAATGGGGTGTTCATTACAAAATAAAGTGTTCCGTCGCATTCCCCTTGTAATCATGAGACTCGTCGTGATGAAAGTCTAATAATCAAGGTCTCCCATGTTCATCACCATGGACACTTTATCAATGTTGAATTAAATGGTGGGTTCATTACAAACTACATTGTGCCCTCTCAACTCCCTTTTAGGTGTATTATCAATTCTTATGTTACAACATTGCGGCCCTCTATACTTTGTAGAATTGTAATATTTCAATGTATATTTTTTCTTAACCTTCTCCATTTCTTATGGAGAAAAAGGAACTTAGTCCTGTCTAGGAGTCTTGTACATGAGTCTTATGTATATATCAATAGGGTGAATGTATGAAGATGAGATACATTTTTGGACTAAAATGTGGCGATTAAATTTCAAAATTTTACTTTTTAATCAAATTGAATCTCTCAAAATTCATCTAAGCATTGTGAATTTTGATTCGAAGTAAAAAGATAAATTGTAGAGAATTATGTTGTTGTTTTAATAATATTTTTTGAAAAAAAAAATAGTGTCATATAACATGCCAATTTCCATTAAATGAAATGCTCCTCCTTGCAAATTTTCACACATATTAAGAGGCATGTGTGTGTTCACATAGCATAATTTACTCTGAAATGTGTAATTTAATATATATGTGTGTGTGTGAGAGAGAGAGCATAGTTTACATGGAGAAAGCTAGATTTTTCATATTAATTTTTTTTTTTTTTACGCAATTATTATTATTTTTCTGAAGTTGGCAAACTAATATTTCAATTGCATTTTGCAGACACGTATTCGCATACGGTTTTTTCAACTATTTAAATAAATTGAGAAACCAAAAGTACTCTTTTGAAGTGGACTCGTAAACAAAGATAGTGGTATTTTTTGAATTTTTTTCGTTCTGTATATTTTATGATATTGATTTTTTATTCAACCTCTTTAAAATGTTCAAAAAAAAATTCAAGCATTATGTTTAAAAGAAATTAGATGAAAAATATCATATGAATTCAAAAATGTCAAACTCATATGCCACTGGATAAAGGATTCCTTCATGAACCCAACATGACCAACTCCACCATCTAAGGACAGTTTTTTCCCCAAGTCCGCTAGGGTACAAAATGATGTTGCATGAAATTTTGTAGAAAGAGTGCTGAAATTGTGGGTTTTAGGACTTCAGAGACTCAATCAAGTGCTTAAATGCTTGATTAAGCATTTAAATTTCAAATTCAAATAGCTCTATTGAGGGTTTCGTAAACCCTTGATTAAGTATCTATAAAAAAATTGTGAATCCCATAATTTAGATTTTAGAATGAATAAAGATTTAAAATCTGAGTTTTTACCACATTTTAAAATTCCAATTTTATTATAATTTGTGTTATCATGTCATGTAGAAACCTTATTAAATTTAATATTAATATTATACAAATATTATTATTATTATTTTAAATTAAATTATGAAATATGATATTAATATAAAAAAATTAATATTAATATATTTTCATGTTAATATTAAATTTATTAATTTTGGATTAATATAATACTATTAACTTTATAATTTTTTTTTATATTATAATGTATACTAGAACAACCACATTAATATATGTGGTTGATATACATTGTAGGCGTCAACAAAAACGTCATTAACACAAAAAGAGTCATACAAGGTGACTCAATATGTTAATTTTATTTAACTTAATTTTTTTTATAAATTAAAATAATAAATATATAATATTTTTAAAATCTTGAAATAATCATAAACTAAATCTACCTAAAGAAATAAAACCTAAACAGTTTCAATTGGAAGACATGAAGTGTTGTATGTATCTTTGATGGAGGTAGCTGAAACATTAATATTTTGGAAACTTTTAGATAAGATTTCCAAGGAAAACTATCATTTTCCCTCCAGGTGAATGTACAACATACATTTGAAATCTTACATTTTAAATTTGTATTATATAAAAAACCGAATTAAATTGTTGTACGATGTCAAAATAAAATAAAATAAAATAATATGTAAATGTAATATTTTAATTATCAAAGTATTTCAAAATTTTTGATTTATAGAGGAGAGAGAGTGGGAGAGAAGGGTAAGAGAGAGAGGGGGGACACATAGATGGAGATGGAGAGGAGAGAGTGGAGGAGAAAGAGAGGGAGCTTGAGAGATGGAGTTAGAGGAAAAGATAGGAAAGGAAGAATTTCATGACATATAGAGAGAGAAAGGACGATAGAGAGAGGGGGAGTGACAAGGGAGAGATGGAGCGAGAGTGTATGTTTGGGGGTGAGATAGAAATACAAATAAGGAGAGATGGAGAGAAGGGAGAGAGAGGATGAGAGAGGGAGTGACAAGGGAGATGGAGAGAGAGGGAGAGAGGAGAGTAGGAGGGAAGAGAGAGAGAAGGGGAGATAGAGGGAGAAGTAGAGGGAGGGAGATATATATAGATATGGATAAACAATGTGTATGTTTTCGCTTTATGATATAGAGAGATGAAGAAGGGGAGACAAAGGGAGATAAAGATATATATGGAAGCGGGAGAGAGAGAAGAAGAGAGATATAGAGGAAGGGAGGGAGAGATATATAGATATGAAAAGAGAGAGCGTGTGTGTCTAGGGAGTGAGATAGAGAGACAATGAAGGAGAGATGGAGAGATACAACAATATAGATGGGGAGGGGGGGGGTGAAGGGAAGAAAATTTCTTGCACTAGATGCATTCATTTTAGTGTACAGATGTTGGTTTCTAATCCTATTTGGTTTCTTCCATTATATGCATTGATTTACATGTAGATGTTTATTTATAATTCTATTTCATTGCTTGCATTAGATGCATTAATTTCATTAAAGATGTTAATTTATAATCTTGTTTGATTGAGCTTGCATTAGAAGCATTGATTTCAGTGTAGATGTTGATTCCTAATCCTATTTGATTGATAGCGCTAGATGCATTGATTTCAGTGTAAGCGCAAAAAAATTATTGACGACGTGCATTATGACTAAGATTTGATTGATAACCTCAAACAAAAGCAAATCAAATAAAACTTGTATTTGTAACTTTTACATCACATCTTTTAAAGTTAAATATAACTTATTTCAATCATATTTGAATTTTTTTAATTGAATAAAGCCTATTTGGATCATAAGGAATTGATTGAAATACTTGGATAACTACTTGTAAATTTAGGAAAGTTGATAACGTTATATAAAATTATAGAAATGTTGTTATATATATATATATATATATATATATATATATATTAAATTTCAATATGATTGACTTATATCATGTTATGATTAAGCTCTTGTATATAATATCAAAAGAAATAATATTGAATAAAACGTATTTGTTGTTTACAAGACATCTTTTAAAATTGAATAAAACTTATTTCAATCTTATTTGTGTTTTTAATTGAAACTTGCAATAAGGAATTGATTGAAATACTAAAAAAAATATCCATGCAATGGTATATGGGAGGGTCACCAAAAAAAAAAAAAAAATATATATATATATATATATATATATATATATATATATATATATATATATATATATATATATATATATATATATATATATGACTTACATAATTCAAATAATTTATTTTTAAAATTGAATTGTAATAGCATACATGTTGCTTACATTGAAAGACAGTTTCTACAAGCCAAAATGAAGCATGCTTGTAATTATTTCCATGTTCAATATTAAATTGATACATGATATATTTTAGTTCATTTTAAGCATCAAAGTGACTAGCATCATAACTTAAGATTGTACTTATTTTCTTAGTATATGAAATTGGAAATCAAAATTTTATATTTTACCAATAAAAGTTATAGTATATAGATTTTTTTTTTAAATTAATGAATTGATTTTAATGGATCCAAAAAATACAAAAATTAATGAACATCCATAAACAAGATTAATACAAATCTATAAACTGAAATGGTGAATGTATCAATAAACTATGCATATGAAAATATATACAAATTATAAATGTCATGTGAACATTCATAATGAAATAATAAACATCCATAAACTAAAATAATTTTCATGTACATCCATAAATTGTCCATGTATGAAAATATACAAAGTTTGTATCACAATTGAACGATCCCTATGAAATGAACCTGGAAATATACAAACTATCCACTCTAAGTACCGCTAGAACTCCTATGTGAGTTATGTCACACAAAGTAAGTATCCATAAGCTGGTACTGCAATATAACAAATTAAAATTCAAAATAATTAGATCATTATTTATACATAATAAACAATATGGAAATAAATGATTTTGAACCACATTTTTAATTACATATACATGAATCTACTAACGTCTGTAGAGTCCAAATGAAAGTCAGATAGGATGGGGGTCTGATGAATATAGGTTTGATGCTCCCTTGTCTTTGGCTCAGTGATTGGGGCCTGCATCGATAGAACCATATCATCAGTGCCTCTAAACCCAGCATCCCACTCGTGTCCACATAATAGCAACATCAACATCACTTTGCATATGGGCCTGTGTACACTATGGAAAGGACAAATTATAATTAGTTTATAAATTAATTAGCATATATGTGTACTTTAAAAAAAAAGTTGAAATCTTAGGAATAAAAAATGTAACCTCAACTATTGGTCCATGTGGTTGTACATTGTGACTCTCCTCCATGTGAGTGTTATGGGATGGAGGTGGAGGTGGAGGAGAATCCATGCAAACATGCTCTAGTGGAGGATGACCTAGTTTATCAATTGCTCCCTCGAATGACCTCATACGCTCATCCATATAGTTGGGCTTTGTCTACATGTTACCGTGTAATTATTAATATAAATGTAATATAATAAGAAGTAGAATTTAATATGCATAATTTTGCATAATTTGAGAATAAGAGTTAAAATTTATGTGTATATATGTGTGTGTGTGTGTGTGTACCAAGTTTGTTTCACGCAGGTTGTGCACCCTCCAGTCTCACGAATGACATCAGGATACATATATGCATATATGAAAAGCTATTCAAAGGGTAAACTCGCGAGAAATTAATCGTCATATAAAGGCACTAGCGAGTCACTAGGAAATGGTGGTGGTATCCTAATCTCTCCATGCAATGCAACATGTGCACTGAACAATGACACCCATATGTTATCTGCAATAGTCTCCCTAGTCTCAGCACCAAGTTGCAACAACTCCTCTAGTTTTTTCGGTAATACCAAGCCTTGAGACGGTAGTGTAAATAATCTCGGAGGTGGTGGTACATGCCCAGGGTCCCTGCAAGCCCCCTTGCGATCATAGGCACATCCCATGCTCAGTCCATAATAATGGGATCCAGTATCGATGTAATCCAGCCTCATATGTAACACAGACTCTACATATAAATTCTTTGAAAAACAAATGGCGACCTGGTCATAGTGGGGGAAATTTCCCCAAGCTCAAATGAAACTATCATACACAAAAGGGGTTGTATCAACATTCCTAAAATATTTTAGTGGAATCAAAACTCTATCTCTATTAGGGTGATCCGGAGGGATTTCGAACATCTCCCCATGAACATCAATGTTCTTGGTGGCCTCCTAATCCTTTGTATGTACTGTAGGAGGTGGCTCTATGGGACCGACCTCTTGTATGTCTCGATCAACCTATTGATGCTATCTAGCATCAAATACAAACTACAACTAGTTTTTGAATTGGTAGGGATTTTATGTATCTCTTGTGTGATCCACGTATGATGAGACGTAACATCCTCCAATGTGATATGAGTTGTAGCATCGTCCCACGGAGGGATCGATGTTGCACTATGATCCTCGGCTTCAGCTTGCTGAGGGCCTGCAAATCATAAACATAATTTAACATATATAATTAAAAAACTAGAAACATAATAACATATACATTAAATTCAAACACATTAGTTGAAGGAAAATTAAAAATTAAAGACAATTTCAAGACATAAACACATAAAGTTTAAAGAGGATTTAAAAATGTAGGTGCTATACATGAAATAGGTGAAGAAGGTCCACTAGAGGTAGCATGATCATCAACAGAGACAAAACATTGCCTCTGATACTTCAACTGGCGTCGAAGGCAAGATCTATGAGTGGAATGTGCACTTTGGGTAGGTTATGTGATCTATCACGAGCCCAACCACGTATAACAGATACTCTCACATCGTGATGCCTGTAGCTGGGTCGCTTATATAGGATGTCTCTGCATATTACATATAATACATATAAACTAATCCAAGAAAAAAATTTGACTTAGAAATAATGTTGACAAAAAAACCATTTCTAAATTCAAGCAGAATAATCTAGCCCAAAGTCCTAAACTTTAAAGTCCATTTTTTGATAATTTATCAAGCAAAGTATTGAGTTCCAATAAACAAAATCGAAATAAGTGATCAAATCTACCTTCACATTTTTTCTTGTTTCTAAATAATGCATTTTATTCATAACGCATAAATATGTAAATATATATGTAAAAAATTGAAATAAATATATTTACAAAACTAATAAAATTTCATGCCAACCAAATACTCCAATAGACTGTAAGTTCTTAATGTTTTACTTTGATACATGATATGTACTAAGTGCAAGCACATGAATACAATGTTTCTTGTACAACACACTACATAATGAAACAATATGGTACAAATTTGAAAATAGTCTAAATGTTTTTATTCACTAGACCAAATGCACTTTTCATAATGAATTTAATGTATCTATCTATGATGCATTGTTTAAAAACACACACACACACACACATATAAACAATTATGCTATGTTAAATGTTATAGTTATTCACAATACATATTACACTATGTTATGTTATGTTACACTATGTTTTATATACACAGTTATATGATGTTATAGGTATAATAGTTAAATTACATATCTAGTTATATAATTATGTTATGAACTTTTTAGTTATAGCTATATTACATGCTCTCTATATATAATGCTAAATAATTGTATGATGGGTTAAATGTTAAATAAAAAATTATATTATGTTAAATAATTATAAAACTATGTTAGATTATAAACCATAAATATATACATATATATAGAACTAAAATATATCACTATGTGATGTTATAACTTTATAATAGTTAAATATATATACTTATATTTATAATTATATAATTATGAAATATATATATATATAGTGAAGTTATAAATTTGATACATATACATTCTCTTGAAGGATGTTCGTTTAAAATTTCATTGCGGCGCCGAATCTGCGGTGTGCTCCCCCACGGGGGTTCTCCTCTTTCCCTGATGTAATCTTAGCTGCTCTGTTTCTGGACTGGATAGTTTTGCTCAGGTTTTAGGGCCGAGACATTATCACATTGATTCCCCCTCACATCTCCTTTCCCCCTCATCTTTTCCTTCATATCATGGCAAATGAGGATCATGATTTTTCTCTCAGTCTTGATAGTGGTGAGGTCCTGCCAAGTCAATATGAATTCATGAAATGAGCATCATCCATTGAGTGCCCTCTTCCTTCACCGCTTCGATCTTTGGCGCCCTCCACCATCATCCATGATGAGCCCGCCAGTTGTCCTTCTGTGCCTTCGTCTAATCATAATGCAATCGACCCTCAGCCCTAAGCCAATCCTTCTTCACGCAAGAGAAAAAGTATTCGCGCCAAGCAGTCTGTGGCAAAACTCGTGGTGGGAGTTGATATCCCCATCTCTGACATTCCAGGTTACTTGGACACTTCCCTGGTTGGTCATTTTTGTAGCAGAATGGCTAACAGGGATTCCATCTTGAGCTGGCTGGAGGAAACCTGGAAGCCATTGCTTGGATATACCCCTGACTTTCATTAACTATCCAGGGGATGGCTTCTTTTTAAAGTTGTTTCTTTGGAAGATAAATTGAAACTTACAGATTGTGTTTGGTGCTGGGGGCCTATAGGTCTGATTCTTCAAAACTGGGATGTCTCTTTCAATGCTAAGCATACTCCTCAATTTCTTCAGAAAGTTTGGGTTATCCTCCCTAGTTTTCCACAATTATTTTGGCAAAAGGAGATTCTGGAAGCTATAGGGAATAAACTTGGGTCCTTTGTCTCTCTTAAGGAGGATTGGGACACCAAATTTGATAGGAGGTGTGCAAAAATCTTGGTAGAGATAGATGTTAGAGAGGGTCTGTACGAAGGCATCATTCTGGAGATGCATAATAGCAGATGGACTCAGAAATTGGATTACTTGAAACTTCCTTTTCGATGTTTCCTTTGTAGAAATGTAGGACATTTGGCTCAGGACTGTATTTCTCCTGACTTATTGCAGCCTCGTTACAGGAAATTTTGGATAAAGAAGTCATCTCAGGAATGTGTGAAGCCCTCCTCGTCGGAGATCCTTTCCTCCTTGGCTCCTCCTTTAGCGCCGGTGCATTCTAATGTTTCTCAGGCCCCCTTGATCAGCGACCCGAAGGTGCTCTCTCCCTCTATCATAGGTTTTCGTTCTCTCCCTTCTTCTCCTTTCACTGATCCTTCTATCGATCTCTTTAAAAAATCATTGAATAATTCATTTAATTCCCCTGTTTCCCCTTAGGCTCCCTCACCTGGTTGCGATAATGTTGAACATATTGTGCCTCAGCCTCCCCTCACTGCACCCGTTTCGTCCCCTCCTCCATGTTGTCCCCCCTCATGCAGCCCTCTATCTTCTTCCCCTATTAAATCCTCCCCTTGTCCATACAAAGATAAGTTACGTTCTTCTGCTCCCTCTCGAAATAGCCCCAGTCAAGCTATTAAGGGGGATCTGGCTAGTGAGCCTCCACTAAAAATTATCCTTGGTCGAAAATCGGCCCTATCAAAAGCCCAGAATCAGACCTCTTTATAGGTTCACTCTAGGAAATAGAATACGATCATTAGGGCACTTAGAGCTTCGAATGCCCCTAAAAAGGGCTTAAAATGATCATCCTTTCCTTTAACATTAGGGGTCTTGGGGGCGCCCCTGCTCAGCTAGCCCTCAAACTTTTATGCAAAAATGTCTCTCCTAATGTCATATTCATTCAAGAATCTAAATTGTTGGGAGCCCGGGCTCAGGAGATCTTATCCCCTTGGATTAAGGACTGGTCCTTCTTTTATATTGATGCTACAGGTCTAGCTGGAGGTCTCATGACTGCTATCAGCCCTTCCATCTCTGTCTTGTCCTCTTCTCTTTCTTCATCATGCATCAAAACCTCCATTTATGATCAAGGATTGGATAGCTCTTTCATTCTGCTCAATGCATATGGGCCCTTTGTGAACAAAAGGTTGTTTTGGAATTTTTTTTTTTTTTTTTTTTTTTGAATATTCGTGGCTCACCAAATCTTGTTATCGGTGGAGATTTAAATTTTGCTCTTTCATTAAACGAAATATAGGGCCCCTCTGCTAGACCTGATCCTCTTGCCCCTTTCCTCCTATCTCAGATTGCATCACTTGGTTTAATTGATGTTCAACCCCAAAAGTTGGTTCCTACTTGGAGAAATAACCGCAAAGGGGATGAATTTATTTCTAAACGTCTTGATCGATTCCTTATTTTAGACTCTTTTATGTCTTCGAAATTCCAAATAAATGCTCATGTGGAGTCTGGTGGTATATCCGATCATCGTCCTATGTGTTATCCCTCCTTCTCCCTGAATCTAAGCCTCCTCCTCCCTTGAAATTTAACCCCTCTTTGCTTTTGGAGGATGATTATAGAGCCCTGATTCATTCTAGTTGGTCCCATTTTGATCCCTCCTTACAATTCCCGTTCATGCAGTTATGGGCTAATAATATTTCAAGAATAAAAAAGGTCACTAAAACATGGGCTAGATGTTTCAGGACCAAACAAAAATCTAACCTCAAATCTACGGAAGCTGAGATAGTTGCGTTATTTAAGAATAATTCCATAGGAATCCTATCTGATAGTGAATTAGCCTCACTAAAAGCTTTGGAAAATAAGCGTTAAGATCTTTTAAATAAGGAAGAACAATTATGGCAGTTAAAAAGCAGTGCTCTATGGATCAAGGAAGGTGACAATAACACAAAGTTTTTTCATCATTTCGCTGCTCATCGTAAAAACATAAACTCCATCTTTGAAATTAGATCTCCCTCTAGTCATCAGGCTCTTACTTTTGAGGAAAAAGCTGTTGTTGGAGTTTCTCATTTTAAGAATTTGTTTAAAGCTCCGGATGGTTGCCCTATATAGAAAATTTTACAGGTCATACAATTATTTCCCCGGATGGTTACAATTGAGATGAATGCATCCCTCACAAAAGAAGTTGATGAAAAAGAGTTGGAATTTATCCTCAAAATTTTTCAAAAAGGGAAAATTCCAGGACCTGATGGTCTCACTATCGAATTTTATCTCGGTTTTTATGATTTAATCAAGGAAGATCTACTATTAGTGATCAAAGAATCTCAGAAATCCGGGAAATTCATTAGCTCTATCAACTCGACTTTCATCTCCTTTATCCCTAAATCATCCTCTCCTTCTTCCTTTGATGATTTTCGGCCTATTTCGTGTTGCAACCTGATCTATAAGATTATCTCCAAAATCATTGCCCAACGCTTAAAGCCTCTTTTAAGCTCCATCATCTCGGAGGAACAATTTGGTTTTCTTTTTAAAATACAAATTCATGATGTTGTCTCTTTGGCTCAGGAAGCTCTCCATTCTGTCCATCTACATAAAAAACCATCTTTTGCTTTAAATTTGGACCTGTCCAAAGCTTATGATAAAGTTAATTGGACTTTCTTAAGACTTTTGCTTATTCAGATTGGTATCTCTATCAAAGTTGTCGAATGGATTATGGGATGTGTACTATTTGCATCCTTCGTTGTTCTCATTAATGGATCTCCTTCCTCTTTTTTTCGTGCCTCCTGAGGTCTTCGCCAAGGTTGCCCCCTCTCTCCCTTTTTGTTCCTCCTAGTCACTGAAGATTTAATTCGTTTATGTATTCAGGCTAAAGCTAGTGGGGGTCTCAAAGGAATTTACATTGTTGGTATTGAAACCTTATCTCATATCCTTTTCGTTGATGATATCCTCCTTTTTTGCGAAGCTTTTGTGGCTAATGCACGTTCCCTTCAGAGAATTCTTTCTCTCTTTCAATCTGCTACTGGAATTTTGATAAACATTGAAAAATATTATTTGGTACTAAATAACATTCCTAAACCTATTTTAGCTCATATCCAGCTTTCCCTCCCCTTCCCCTCTGTTGATTGGCATGTTGGTTTCAAATATCTGGGCTTTTCTTTAAAACCGAACTCTTATTCATTCAAATATTGGTTGTGGCTCTATTAGAAAGTGGAAAAGCGTATTCAGCATTGGACAAACCGTTTTCTTTCAAGAGGAGGGAGGATGGTGCTTCTTAAAGCAGTTCTTAAAAGTATTCCTGTCTACTGGGCCACAATTGCTTCTATCCCAAAAGGGATCCTCCATAAGATTCTTAAGTTATGTTTCTCCTTTCTTTGGACTGCTAGTAAAAAAGCGGAGGGGATCCCCCTGGTTAAGTGGTCCTTGCTCGCTCTCCCAAAAGAACTAGGGGGCTAGGGAATCAAAAACCTTCCTCTTTTCTGTCTCTCCCTAGCTGCAAAATTATTATGGAGGCTGACAGTGTACCTGGATTCCCTTTGGGGAAGGATATTGCAAGCAAAATATATCCCTGGGAAATAGTTGGTTTCTTGGTTCAGATCTTCGAATAAGTCCTATAACAATGCCTCTATTGGATGGAAGGCATTGGTCATGGCTTTTCCCCTTATAGGCCAATAGACGGCTTGGAAAATAGGGAATGGGAAACAAGTTCACATTGGACAGGACCCTTGGGTTGGAGCAGGCGATGCTTACCTTCTCTCTCAAAATTTACTTACGGAGCTACATAAATTAAACATATATACTGTAGCTGATGCAGCAGTATCATCTCCTCAAGTTGGGGGTTCTTTGGGCTGGAAGAATGCCTCGTTTTTTGGGCTAACCAATTCCCGTGCATCTGAATCGAACTCCTACATTTCCCTATTAGTTAATAATTTTATCCTCTTAGACCTTGGGGAGGAAGATTCGTTGGTTTGGACACAAAACTCCTCAGATGGTTCCTACTCTGCGAAACTTGGTTATAAGGTTGCCATTTCATCTTCCTTTTCAGGAGATGTTCCTTCTTGGATAGCCCCCCTGTGGAAAGCTCCTGGTTCCATAAAGTCCAAGTTGGTCCTCTGGCTGTCTCTAAAAAACAAGCTGTTAACTTGGGATAATCTTCAAACTCGCGGATGGGAAGGCCCCAGCAGGTGTCCTCTATGTGCCAATAATGCTGAATCAGTTTCTCATTTATTTTTCCTTTGTTCGTATGCAGAGTCTATTTGGCACAAAGCCTCCTCCTCTTTCACTATGGTTTTTCAACCTCCTGCAGATTCATATGAACAAAGATTTTCTCAGTGGTGGAAGGAACCTAGGGAAAGCTCCTTTTCTTCACTCCCTGTTTTTTTCACATATGGAATTTGGTGGGCTAGAAATATGGCCATTTTTAATGACAAACTTATCCCATTTGAGTTGACTGTGGCAATGATCATTCAGTGGGTCTCTGAATACAAGTTCCCATATAAAGCATTAAATGTGCACAATGTTGTTCCACCTTCTATTACAACCAACATTCCTTGGGCCTTCTTCGATGGGGCAAGTTAAGGTTTGCCTCCCTTGGCAGGTGCATGAGCTATACTTCATCACTCTTCAGACTCTAAAATCAACATCTTATATGCACCAGGTCATGGCTCAAATAATAAAGCAGAGCTTGTTTCTCTTTGGATGGTCCTTTATGTGGCCAAGTCTAAAAATATTAGGGCCATTTAGTGTTTTGGTGACTCTAAATTTGTAATTGATTGGGTGCAAAAAAAGACAAATTCACTCTCTGTTACACTGAAAATTGTCATCCTGACATTCTTCCATGTGTATGAGCTCATTATTACTCATACTTCTCCCTTTTGCAAGTCTAACATATCAGTTCCTCATGTCAAGCCTTGAAAATCAGAAAAAGTTCCTAAAAGTCTCCTAAAATTTGGTATCGCACTTTCCGGCTATCTTGCCTGTAGTCCCACACCCAATGTTCAGCTTTCCTGCGTTCCTAAACACACTTTATCTTTGTTATAGGTGCGGACCCCTGTAAGATTAAAAAGGCGCAAGTAAAATCCCAAAAATCTCAATTAAAGTAAATTATGGAAGCTTCTAGAATGGATTTTGCGGTGGCAGAACCGCTCTTGTGAGGTGCATGAATCCCTTACCTTATGGAGCTAACCCCTTGATGTGAGGAGCTTGTCCCTTTGAAGGAGGATTCTATCCCTTCATGCTTGGAATAGAAAACCTCCTCTTGTCCACTATAAAAAGAGGCATTGGGTAGCCTCAAAGGGAGTTCAAGCTTTTAGAATATTTGAAGTTAAGTGCTATTGAGATTTAGGCTCAGTTAACTAAGAATTTTGTGAGGAGAAATTACATACCTCTATTTGTCTTGGTTAGAGGAGTGCAGAGCTTATCAAAGTAAAGGAGACTCCTGCTTCGGACCCTGGAAAGTCCTGTGCAACATCAAGGCTTAGGTTGTAAGGATTTTCTTCTTTTGAAGTTAATACAAATATACTCATTTTTCTCAATAAGCTTTCAATCAATGGTTTATTTCATAGACTCCTTGATCACTATGATAAGCATGGTTTATGATGACTTCTATACAGGTGCTATATAATATTTTGCTTGTTTTTGACTACAGGTTTACGAGGAAAACTCCTTCAAGCGCACGAGGGACAACAATGACTTCAAACAAGCACTGGACAAATGGTAAGTATTTTACACCTCTATAGAGCTTTTTGTAAACCTTACATGCTTAGAGAAAGATTAGTACGTTTGGTTGTTTGTTGCTAGATACTTTTAGTACTAGGGAGATCGGTCTTGTCCACAAGACGGATTAATCCACACAACAAATTGGCAACTCCACTGGGGATGAACTTGTTGTTTTTGGTTCTCTTTTATTTTGATTTGAGGAAACGTTTTTCTTGGTTTTCGATTGATTGGCATCTGCCTGGGTAGCTTAGGTTTTCTCTGTTTTTGAAAATTTTGAAATCCTTTGATTTTTTCTCTAGTTTTTCCTGGGACCGCACTTTGCCTTGTTTTCACAGTGCGGGCAGTTTCGCACTTTTCCTGTGTAAACAGTGCGGGACCGCACCTGTGATATCTTGGAGCCTGCGGACCCTGTTAAAGTTTTGAAAAACTTCAGATTTCTGTCTTTAGTTTATCTTGATTTTGATTTTCGGTTTTTTTTTTTCTGCCCAGATTGATGAATGTTCTCGTCAAAAGCTTTCTGTTAATAAATCTCAGCAGTATTGGTGTTTGGATGATTTTCTAGAATTTTTGCGTTTTGGATTGCATTTCAATTGGTCTTTGTAGCGATTTGAAGCATTTGAAATTTTGAAGTACCTCAGATTACTTTGGTCTTTTTTGTCTTTTGCTGAATCTGACCTGATTGTGAAATCATTCTTTATTGAGAAATAGAGTTACCTGTTTCTTTGCAAATCTTTGAAAATAAACTTTGTTATTAGTTTTTGAATTTCATTTTTAATAAAAACATAATTGAGTGTTTTTGATCTTTTTGTTATTCTGAACGAATAGATCCTTAGTTTGTTGAACAACTAAGTTAAAACATTCTTCAAAAAAAAAAAATCTTAAAGCTTTTATTCATTTGAATTATTAAAGTTTGTAGTTTTGAGTGCTATTAAACATTGTAGATCTCGAAATTAGTTTGTAGTTTTGAGTGCTTTTAAAATTTCTAGATTTATTTTGAAGGAAAATTGTTTTGTAGCTTCAAGTTTTTGGAAAGTGAAAGGACTTTTATTGTGAGCTTTGATAAATCGTTGGAAAAGACAAAAATAATTTCTTTCAATTGTTCTTTATATTTAAATAAGGAATTGTTCATTAAAAGAATTGCATTCTCTAACTTTTCCTTAATTAGAATTTCATTGAAAGAAAACAATCTGATTATCATTTTTCTTTTGGAAATCGAGTCATTTCACACCATCAGAGTTTCATTTCTGCACCCATTGACTTAAGAAACAGCTCTTAAAATTAATGCTTAATTAAAATTCATCTAGCAATCTTTTTATTTTCTAGGGCTCTTATCACCAACATAGCTTAGGCTAGTATCTTGGAGTAGGGAGTAGTTAACTCTCCAAGGTAGTAAAAACAAACAAGTAGACAAAGCTTGCGGTAGGAGATAAATCCAATTGTAATTTGCATAATCTGGGAAGCTTCTCTTAAAGAAGTCAATCACGAGATCATATCTGAACCTTTGAGACAATCAATTCTGTTTCATTGGGGAAGATAGAAGATTTTGCGCGTATTACAAACGATAAACCTCGGATTAACCATTGTCGAGGAGCCTAGGGTCACTTGTCGGTAAACCTCAGATTAACCATGTCGAGGAGCCTTCAAGGGGATTGAGCTTGCTACTCTGCCCTTACGCGTGAAATCAGATCGTAGACTGTTCCCCCAGTTATATTTGTTACTGTTGGTAACCTTAGTGTCCATTATCTTAATATTATTTCCTAAGGTGACGGTGAAGGAAAGATCTCACTGTAACTGGAGCAGACGTCGACTAGACTCACTTGGACTCTCTAGGGGGTTCTCTTCACACGAGATGGTTTTGTGAGGAAACTTGTGCCAGTCTATTTCATTAAGCAGGTTATCAGGGTAATTGTTCCAACCGCCCTTAAATTTCTACGAAGTTGGATTTCATCACCAACTAGTGTTTTTAGTACGGAAATTTATTGTTTGTGTGTGGTTTTAACTCTTAGATTTTTTAGGCATGTGATTCAGCTATTTTTTTTTTTAGAGACTTTAGGTGTTTTCATTGAAATTTTCTTTGTTTGCGTGTGATTAGTTAATATTTAATTGTGGCGGGATTGCCGAGACAATCCTGGAGACTACAAGGGAAACCCCCTGAATATTCACCAAGTCAGCTTGAAGGGCTTCGTGCTCTGGTATCATCCAGTAGTGGTAGGATTAGGTCAACAGAAATTGGAAGTTCATCCATAGTTGTCCATCCTGATCATCAAATACCTACAACATAATACATTCAAGAACCGATTTCAGTTTCTGAAGTTACTGGTAGTATTCCTGCTTCCAGTGAACTGGCTGACGAACCTGAAATCTCTGAACCTGAAACTGAACCTTCTGTTGTGGAAACATCCTCAGGATTTATTTCACCAACTTCTAGCGATCTTGATTCACCTAGGGTAAGAAATATTGTCACTGACGATCTTCCAGCTGGTCTTATTTCTATTGAAGGACTTACTAATCCAGACGAAGACATATCTCTTCCCGACTCCCCTCAGTCATTAAATCTTAGGGAGAGTGAATCTATTTTCTACAGCCCTATTCGAACTAGTGCTTGGTATCTGTCTTTAACAAACTTTTTAGAGAATCTGGGTCTTGTTTTTTCTCCACCTCGAGTTCCATTTCATCCTACACCCAGAGGTTACTATCCACCATCCATTATGGTTGGAGAGTCATCCGTGTTTTCCCAGACACCAGAATCATTTTTACATGGTGGTCCTTCTGTTCCTCCGGGATATTAGGCTTTGTCTGGTACTTTCTCAGGAGCAGCTCCTCAACCAATTGAACAAATGTTGTCATTTGGTAATAGTGGTGTTAAAACTGAAACGTTGAATGCAACACAAATTTATATGATGTCTGGTAATGTTCCGAATCCTCAACCTCAAGGCAGTCATTTTCCGCCTGGGGGGCCAACACAGGGAAATTCGTTACCACCTGGGGGGCAACCTTCAGGTAGTCAGTTGCCGCCTGGGGGGCAACCTTCAGGTAGTCAGTTACCACCTGGGGGGCAACCTTCAGGAAGTCAGTTACCGCCTGGAGGGCAACCTCAAGGTAACTTTTTCCCAGGACAAACTGTGGAATCATATTATTTTGGGGGACAACCCCAAGGGCAGTACATACCTCAAGGGTATCAACCTTCAGGACAGTACATGCCCCAAGGTCAACCCCAAACTCAATATGCTCCTCAGGGTCCTTATCAACCCCAGCTTCAGTACACGCCTCAGGGTTATCAACCTCAAGGTCAGTACCCAATTCAAGGTTTCCAACAGCATTCTGGTCAGCCATCTATTCAAGGAGCCGGAAATGTACCAACTTATCAACCCTACGTTCAACCAGGTTATAGTCCTTACGTTCAGCCTTCTGCGGGGCAATACCCCGGAATGAATATGGTGTGGGATCCGTCCCAATATCAACAGCCTATGCAGCCTAATGTGCAGTTGCCTTATCAACCTGGACAGCCTTTAATTACTGGTCCAACTCAGCAACCTGTCCAGCCTACTATTCAAACTCCTGCACTTGGTCCTGTTCAGCAAGCCGGTCCTAGTTCACCTAAGACTCCACCTCAAACTGCTGCAACAGCTGATACATCTGTTCAACCTGTAACACCTGCTTCTAGAGTATCTGTAACCCTGAGTTTGTCTATCCCTGCCTCCGTGCAAATCCCTCAAGTCTCTGTACCCCAGCCAGGATCTTTGGTTCAGACTTCGGTTCAAATGCCTACGGGACAAGCCGGTACAAGTACAGTTGTCACAAGTCAACCGCAATTCACGTATCAACCGTACCAGGGACAGCCGCAATTCGGTCCCTATACACAAAATCCAAACTATCAGTATCAACCATACCCTAGCTATACTTATCAACAACCTCAACAACCTCAGTTCGTACGATTAATCCTGGTTTTCCAGGAGGTTATACAATTCCTAATGCTAATCCGATTCCCAGCTACCCTGGGTATCCACCTCCTGGAACTGCTTTGGCTACTCAAGGTTTTCGTGACCCTAACCGTCAGTTACCCTTTATCGCAACTTTGGATTTACCTGATTTGACGCGCCTTACAAATGATCCAATTTTCTATTATCAGTACTGGCCGCCAATGCCGCATAAGTTTCCCAGTGATATACCAAAATTCGAAGGTAATCCAGGAGAGGATCCATTAAATCACATCATGACTTATCACCTTTGGTGTGCATCTAATTCAATCATTGATGATTCGATTCGCTTACGTCTTTTCCAAAGAACTCTTATTGGTCTTGCAGCCAAATGTTACATTGAGTTGCCACGAGGCTCGTTTCATAACTTCAGTCAGTTAGCAACTGCCTTATTGACTCATTTTCAGTTGCCGGTCAGATACGACAATGGCACGGAATTATTAACTTCGCTGAAACAATCCACGTCTACGTATATTTCTGATCATATTCATGAATGGCGACGTAGGAGACGTTTGGTGAAAGTTTACATTCCAGATCAAATTTTGGCGGAATGGTTTGTTAAATCATTGTTACCCAAGATTACTGAAGATGTAGCTAAGGCTGGTGTTGTTACTGAAGAGAAAGTAATTTCTCAAGCTCAGTACCTTGACCTCGTTTACACGCAGTCGGGTACTTTACATGAAAAAATCCCAGACCTTCCAAAACAAGGTCAAATAGCTGCTGCTCCTTCAGGGTCTCATGCCGCTGACGGTATGATTGGTACGGTCAATACTAAAAGTAAGAAGAAATCTTCAAAGAATTCTTCTCCAATTATAACTTTACCTGATTCCCCGAAAGGAGAATCTTCCCCCGAAGTTTCTGCCGATATTCATGTTGTGGAGACATCCACGGCTAAATCTAAATCCGGTAATAAAAAGAAAGGGAAGAATAAAAACAAAAAGAATTCGAAAGAAAGAACTGATAAAAATGAATCCAATGACGAAAAACATAAACCACGTTATCCTTGTTACATTTGTGATGAAGATCATTTTACTAAGGAATGCCCACATCGGGTCGAGGTTGAGAAATTCGTCAAGGGTTCACAACCTGTTGTCTTGAAGGATCCTTTTCCAACTCAAGATAGTAAGATGGTTGGTTCTACTTCGACTGCTTCAGAAGAGCCCATTTTGATGATGTCTCATGTAAGGATTGCGACGCGATCGAAAGATTATCGTACTAAGAATCCTGTTGATGATAAAGAAGCAGAATCTTCTAATGCAAATACATCAACTACACCTCCTCCTGTTTCTGGTCCGCTACAGATCGAGAAACCAAATCCAGACTTAATAATCAAACCGCCTGCTAAAGGTGTTCTTCGTAAATCAGCTTTCATTCCACATGCGAGAGCTGCTCAGAATTACAACATTTTTGAAGACTTAGCTATTTCTCCTTCAGCAATGTCGGCTTTGGAAGTGCTGCAATCATGCCTAGCACAGCGTAAATTGCTTTTGTCTGCCATAGGAGCTGTTGATATTCAGGATTCTAATATTATAATCTTCGATCTAGAAAATAGTACACCTCGTCTACCTCATCAGATGGCTTTCCAGATACCAATGTTCGTCAAAAACAAACCGATCTATCGGACTGTGATTGATGAGGGAGCTTCAACGTGTATTATGTCAATTCAGTGTTGGAAATTGCTTGGTTCTCCTACACTGAACCAATCTCCGATGATTCTTAAGGCTTTTGATGGTCGAGGTTTCCACCCTTTTGGTATTTTGTAGGATTTACCCATAGGGGTTGAAGGTAAAGTTGTAAATCTAGATGTGGAAGTGGTTGATGCCCCTATAGACTACAACCTTCTTCTGGGTCGTAGTTGGTATTATGCTATGACTGTTGTTGTTTCTTCGGTCTTTCGACTCATAAAATTTCCATATCAAGGAAGGATCGTTACAATAGATCAGTTAACTTATTTTACTTCTGACCCAGCCTCTACAGAAAAAATCCAGCACGTTGGTAAAACGACTATCCCGTACAAGGATGTTGGATTAGGTTTGATTAAAGATTCTGGTTTGCTAGGAAATTTTTCCATTCCTCCTCCCAACGTATCGCCTTCTGTTGCAACTATTCATATGATTTCGTCAGACTCTGTTATGTTTGATGATCCTTGGATCGTACCTTCCGAATCCGAGTTAGATTCAATTGATGACATGATGCCTTTGAGTCCATTTGAACTTTCATATCAGGCCGTACAGTCATTTTCTGACCCCTCTTCAACCAAGATTGATCCATTGAATGGGATCCACGAGGAATCACTTTCTATATCTAGCTCAGCCACAACAGCATTTCTTGAACCTGTTCATTCCGATAAGCAGATTCGTGAATTATTATCTGTTGATGATTTACCATGGGAAGATCTACATCATCGATCTTCGTTTTTACCTGAACTAGATCATTTTGAAGATGATTTCGCTTCAATTTTTACTGCTGACTATGTCAAGGAACCACAGAATCCATTGAAAAATCCCGATTCTAAATTAAATTTGGAAAATATTTCTCGAACGATTCCAACTGACATTTCAGTAAAACTTGGAATAATTGAAAACATTCATATAGGTGCTTCCTGTACTGAAGAAGAAATTCAAACTTATAAAGCCCTATTTCAAGAATTCTGTGATGTGTTTGCCTGGTCCTACGAAGAAATGCCCGAAATTGATCCGTCAATTGTCGTACATGAAATCAAGACTTACCTGGATTCCAAGCCTGTCCGTCAACGCCTACGTCAAATGCATCCTAGAAAAGCTGCTGCTATCAAAGCATAGGTTGAAAAATTACTTCGTGAAGGTTTTATTTATCCGATTCCCTTAACGGATTGGGTATCTAATATTGTTCCTGTGACTAAAAAACAAGGAACGATACGAGTATGTATCAATTATAGGGATATTAATCGAGCTTATCCTAAAGACAATTATCTAACTCCCTATATCAATCAAATAATCGATGATTGTACCGGTAGTGAAATGTTTTCCTTTATGGACGGCTTTTCAGGGTATAATCAAATAAACATACTCCCTGCTGATCAGCCAAAAATAGCTTTTATTTGTCCGTGGGGGACATTTTCTTACTGCAAACTACCCTTTGGATTAAAGAACGCTGGAGCAACTTTTCAAAGGGCAATGTCTTATGCGTTTCATGACATTAAACACATTGTGAAACTGTATCTCGATGATTTACCTGCTCATTCATCACGCAGGGCTGACCATATCACACATTTACGTGCTATCTTTATGAGATGTCGGCATTATCGAATTCGGCTAAATCCACACAAATGTGTTTTTTGTGTAGAGTCGAGTCGTTTACTGGGATTTGTTGTCTCGAAAGCAGGTATTCGCGTCGATCCGTCGAAGGTCGAAGCTATTGTCAAATTACCTCCTCCTTTGACTTTACGCCAACTCCAAAGTTTGCAGGGGAAAGAAAAAAGTTTATGTCGATTTATTCCTAACTACGCCGAGCTTACAAAAGGTTTTACTCGGTTTCTGAAACAGAACATTCCATTCTTTTGGGATGAGATCGCTGATCGCTCTTTTGATGCACTTAAACACGCGTTGACCCATGCACCGTTATTGCATCCTCCCAACTACAACCAGGATTACATTTTGTACCTCGTTGCTTCTCATTCCACCATTGGGATGGTGTTAGTTCAGGAAGACGAATCTAACGCTGAACATGTGATTTATTATCTTAGTCGGAATCTGCATCCGACTGAAATTAAGTATACGCATGTGGAGAAATTGGCTTTGGCAGCTGTTCAAGTTTTCCAACGATTTAGACATTACATATTGTTACGAAAAACTACAGTAATTTCTGATTGCAACCTTATGATGTACATTTTGACCAAACAATTGCTAGGGGGCAAGTATTCCAAATGGACAGTCATCCTGCAGGAATTCGACTTGGAATTTGAAAAATCCAAGGCGAAGAAATCCTTGGTTTTTGCGGAACTAATGTGTGATTTCCCCTCTACTCATACTGAAACTGTGGCATAGCAACCCATTGTGGACGAATCTCTATTTCTTATCAGTACTCTTGATCCATGGTATGGGGATATTATCGTTTATCTCCAAACCCAATCTTTTCAGCCTGAAATCTCACGATCTCAGAGACGGAAGATACGTTTCCAATCCCAGCAGTATAATATTATTGGTGATACACTTTATCGTCGTGGAGTGGATTCTGTTTTCTGACGCTATCTTGTTCATGAAGAAGCTGAAAAGGTTCTAAATGACTGCCATTCTGGAGCATGTGGCGTTCATATGTCTGGGTATGCCACAGCCCAAAAGATATTGCGCGCTAGTTATTTCTGGCCATCGTTATTCAAAGATTGTATTTATGTAGTTCGGAAATGCCATAATTGTCAACTTTTTGATCGTAAGATGCGCGCGCCACCCGCTCCTCTTCATCCCATAATTTCTATCGGTCCTTTTGCGAAATGGGGTATCGATTTTATTACATGTAACCCTCACTCGGCCGGGGGGCATGCCTATATTATCCTAGCAGTAGATTATTTTACTAAGTGGGTTGAGGCGATGCCTACATTTTCGGCTGACGACAAGACTACTGCAAATTTCGTATTTAATCACATAATTGCGAGGTTCAGTGTTCCTCAAGCAATTATTACTGATCATGGAAGCCATTTTCGGAATGTCATGATGACTGAATTTACAGAACAGCTTGGCCTGCGCCACGATAGTTCCACTCCGTATTATCTGCAAGCCAATGGTCTGGTCGAAGCCATAAATAAAGTTTTAGTCACCATGATAAAACGAATTATTGGTATTCACAAAATGAATTGGCATTCCATTTTATTTTCAGCACTTTGGGCATATCGAACTTCAGTCAAAACATCAACTGGTATCACTCCCTTTCAACTTGTTTACGGTTTGGAAGCTGTGTTTCCGATTGAATGCGAAATTCCATCTTTGAAATTAGCCATAGAGTTACTCCCAACTACGTCTGAAGAGGAGAAACGTTTTTTGTACTTGGCTCAATTGGATGAAAATCAGAGAAACGCTGCAATAGAAAACGAGGCTCATGTCAAAAGAGTAAAAGCTCAGTATGATAGAAGTGTTACCCCTCGTAATTTTTCAGAAGGAGACCTAGTCTTAGTTTATGATCAAGCCAACGATAAGCTAGGAGCTGGGAAATTCGTGCCCATGTGGCATGGTTATTTCATTGTCAAGCGAAAGCTGGCAAAAGGGGCCTATGAGCTGATAGATTTTGATGGTATCCATTTAGATAAACCCAGAAATGGGCTATATCTGAAGCGATATTATGCTTAAACTTGGTATGGAGATCTTTTATTTTTTAGGTTAGATTTCTTTACTGCTGGTGTGTCTTAGATTAGAAAGGTGTGCCTATTTTAGAAGTGTGTTTTTATCACTTTTCCTGCCTATCTGAGTTTTACTCTTGATATTGCATATGTCGACGTCTCTTGAAACCTACATTAGTTTTGCTGATGGTGCTTGTCGTAGTACACGGAAAATTTCTTCCGCAGCTTGGGTTATCTATTCACCCTCTGACGAGTTAGTTTCCATGCATGGGGTAAGCCTTGGTCAAACGATGAATAACATTGCCGAATATAGTGCAGTGATTGAGTTATTGTCTGAGTCCATATCATTTGGGATTCAGAGTTTGATTGTGAGGTTGGATTCTGAACTTGTTGTATTACAGCGTAACAGGGTTTATGCCATTAGAAATCCAGTGTTGTTATGGTTGTTTTTAAGAGTTCGTCTCTTGGAACGTGAATTTGACTACATTGAATATCAACATATTCCAAGACAATTAAATACATTAGCAGACGTGGTTGCTTCTAGTATGATAAATTGACATTTGCAGTGATTAAAATAGTAAAACAAATAGCATTCATAACATGTATACAGATAGCCGGTAAATAGTAATATATCATAGATAGCAATGTTTTCAAAAAATATACATCTTCTTCGATCATAGGTTGGAAACACCTTATGATCGAAAAATGAAAACACAAAAAGTCAAAAATATGAGTCTACAACACGATCATCCCATCACTGATGGTGATCATGATAAGAAACCATTGCCCGAGCCACTCTGCACAGGAACCTCCTAAAAGGTCCTGGAACACCAATCACGTATCTCTGCAATCTGAGTGGAATGTCATCTATGTTTGTCTCCGGAATGTCTAGAGTCAAACGCTCTAGATGATGCTCTAAATCAGTCAAGATTTCTGCTGATTGGCCTGCTGGAGCTGGTGCGGATGCAACTGGTTGTTTTCTTTCATAGGGTTGGAGATGGGCTGGTCGCTGTGGGCCCACATCTGTATTCAACAAACTTTTTGGTTATTATTTAACAAGACGATCAAAAATAAAAAATTAGAAATTAGAATTCATTGAAAATTATTTTACCTGAGTCATCCCACTGTTCCCCTGCTGGGAGAGTCATCTCCCAGTCGCCGTGGAAATCTATCTCGGCATACGGAAAGTCCTCAATAACAAAAAGTTGGCGATCCAACCAACGGAAATATGATGAAGGAAATCGAAAAATCTCAGCGCCCTCAATACCGTGATGAGCCATCAGTGCGGACCAATGAACCATCCTTGGTTCTCTAGGTCGACCAGCATCAACAGGGATACTCTGTCGAGCTAGCATAGGAATCCTCTCTAGAGCAAAGGAGACGACGATGGATCCGTATCCAAAGTTATTCAGTTTCCCATTTTTTGCTCTAGTTAGTTGGCGTTTTACATTAGCAAACACAACGTCAGACCAGTTGAAAATAGTGCCACGAAAACAGTCCACAACAATGCGCATCTGAGAACCGGTAGCTACATGCAATGTTGCACTCCCACACAGCCTGGTAACAGTAAATGCAATAACTTTTAGCTCGAGACGGATGATATTTTTTATATCAATCCATTTGTCCCTGGGGTCTGCTTCATCATTACAGAATTCTTGCTGAAGACTAGCGACAGTCTGGCCACCTGGCCTAGTCCCAAACAAGGAGAGTTGTTCACCCCTTTTGGACAAACCAGTCAAAAAATAAATGTCCTCCAGCTCGATTTCGAGCCGGTGGCCGCTGATAATGAAACACTGGTCCTGCACGTTCCACCTGTTTGCCATCCATGTCAAGAGCTCTACCTGTGCTCTCATGCCTTGGATGGCCCAGAATTTATATATACCGCATGCTCTTAATGCTTGCATTGTGGGCAAATGGAGCATTACGGCGTCATCCACGTCCTCGTGTTCACGTTCTCTCCAAATCAACATCTTGTTAATCCTACAATACATAAAAAGATAGATTAGAATAATCTAATTTGAAAAATTTTGGGCGGCAAAAGAGAAATTTGAGTTTTAAATTTAAACGCGCGGGGACCGCACTTTACCTTTGTAAACAGTGCGTAGGAACGCATGCGTTTTATAAGGAAAGTGCGGACCTACGACTTTTTTCTTTGTAGGAAAAAGTCGGGGTCCGCAGGTACCATGTGTGTCACCTGTGGACCCCCGCGGGCGATTTTCAAACCATATTTTTCCCTTAAAAATAAGATTTAAAGCCTAAAAAACGAATTGTAAACAGATGAAATGCAAGATTAAGAGGTCGTGGATTACCTGGGACTGACGGTTCTCGATTTCATTGGACGAATTTTCCAGAATCTTCACAGGAACTTTTTTACCCAAAAGCTTCTACTTTTCACTCTGAACTTGAACGGTAAAAATGAAGTTGAAAAAGTCCTTTTTATAAGTTTTTTCGAATAGATGAATTTTTAATTTATTTATTTTTTACTTTAAAAAGGGTATTTTTGAAGCATTTTTACTCATCTTAAACAGGTATGTGTAATGTTTCAAGTTTTTGTGCAGAAATTGGATTTTTCAGGAGAGTCGATCATTTTTCAACAAAGAGCATACTTTTATCACTTTTTCGTACTCTTTCAAAAATTTACGAAAAAGTGAAACATTGGAGTCCTCTTTTAAGCCCTTTTCAGACTCTCTAAATATGAAAATATCGCCGAGTACTTGATTGTTCGAACTCGTTAAAGTAAATGAATAATCGTCCCTTCAGTATAAGTTTACCCCTTTTACGGACTGAAATGGACTATTTACGAAAAAGGTATACATTGACTAATTACGGTCAATAGAGTTCTCTCCCGCATTATTTTATCCTTTTTCGGGCTCAAGAGACTAAATTTACGAAAAAGTACACCCATGGATTTTTCTTAAGTTTTTTCTTCTGACTCCCTAAAATTGAAAAACACCGAGTTTCTCCTATACTGGACTCGTTAAAATTTAACAGTAAAGGACCTGTTTAATTTTCAACAGGGACGAACCACTCCTTCTTAGGGTTCGAATCTTAAACTAAGTTGGACTCATCCGAAGGATGAGCTTATAAACAAGCAAATGTTATCCTCCTCAAGCTTGTCAAAAATAAAGAGGTACTTGCCAGAAATGGTGGGGGAAAAGAGATGAAAATGGGTGTGTTTGTTGTATTTTGATTCTTCGAAAATTCAGTCAACCACTCTTGAACACGACACTTTCATTCGCCTGGGTTGGGAAATCCTTTTCCTAATAGTTAATCGAACCTCATTTGAAAGTCTTCATCCGGTTTCTCGGTATTAGCTTTGGGTCAATTATTGCCAAGCCATCCGCAGTGTCGTTATGTGTTCAAGAGGACAGTTCAAATAAACCATTCATCTGCAAAATATATGTCATCCATTTTGACCATCCCTGAGTCAGTCCTTGCCATTATATTTTCAAAACTTGATCTATGATTTCGTGTTGTGGGCTTGCCTACGACAGATCGCTTTCTATTGACAACAACTCATTATCTAGGAAGTTGATCTAGAAATCGTCAGTACCTTGAAATCTGCATGCCTTAATGGCAGGTTTCTTGCTTTCGACGACAGGTTGCATCATTGAATTTCGATCGAATGATTCCGTGACATGTTTGACTTCAGCTCATTCATTCACATTTCATGGATTGTACTGGGTACTTTGAGAGCCATTGACATTACTGGTGGCTACTCTCACACTTGTTAACAGTTTACATCATTGACTGGTAATCAAGTGGTTTCTACCATGTTCGACTTCGACACATTCATTCACATGGATAGAATCGTACTAGTTCGAGATGCGGAAATCAAGACCCTGGATCTAGTTTCTACCATCCAGACTGCGAGGAATTTTGTTTTCATTTATATAGTGGACTATTTATAAATAGATGGTTGCGTCCATACTGTGTTCACACATGTCTATATTGTGATGTACTCAAAATCATTCCTATATCAGAACAGTTGAGTTAGTTTCTAGTTAGTTTTGATCTGAGTATGGGAATGCCTACCTCAATGATGATATGTATACATATATATTTTGCATTGAATATTTTTACAGGTGTCGACTGGGGTGTCCATAGGATGATCCTTGAAATGATAAAGTACTGCACTCTTCATATATGACAGACTTCAGTTTCATCTATTCCAGAATTTGCAATTTAGGGGGCAATATGTTACACTGAAAATTGTCATCCTGACATTCTGCTATGTGTGTGAGCTAATTACTACTCATACTTCCCCCTCTGCAAGTCTAACATATCAGTTCCTCATGTCAAGCCTTGAAAATCAGAAAAAGTTCCTAAAAGTCTCCTAAACTTTGGTGTCGCACTTTCTGGCTATCTTGTCTGCGGTCCCACACCCAATGTTAAGCTTTCCTGCGGACCTGAACATACTTTCTATTCATTATAGGTGTGGACCCCTGTAAGATCAAAAAGGCGCAAGTAAATTCCAAAAATCTCAATTAAAGTAAATTCTGGAAGCTTCTAGAATGGATCTTGCGGTGGCAGAACCGCTCTTGTGAGGTGCATGAATCCCTTACCTTATGGAGCTAACCCCTTGATGTGAGGAGCTTATCCCTTTGAAGGAGGATTCTATCCCTTAATGCTTGGAACAGAAAACCTCCTCTTGTCCACTATAAAAAGAGGCATTGGGTAGCCTCAAAGGGAGTTCAAGCTTTTAGAATATTTGAAGTTAAGTGCTGTTGAGATTTAGACTCAGTTAACTAAGACTTTTGTGAGGAGAGATTACATACCTCTATTTGTCTTGGTTGGAGGAGTGCAGAGCTTATCAAAGTAAAGGAGACTCCTGCTTTGGACCCTGGAAAGTCCTGTGCAACATCAAGGCTCAGGTTGTAAGGATTTTCTTCTTTTGAAGTTAATACAAATATACTCATTTTTCTCAATAAGCTTTCAATCAATGGTTTATTTCATAGACTCCTTGATCACTATGATAAGCATGGTTTATGATGATTTCTATACAGGTGCTATATAATATTTTGCTTGTTTGTGACTACAGGTTTACGAGGAACTCCTTCAAGCGCGCGAGGGACAACAACGACTTCAAACAAGCACTGGACAAACGGTAAGTCTTTTACACCTCTATAGAGCTTTTTGTAAACCTTACATGCTTAGAGAAAGATTAGTACGTTTGGCTGTTTGTTGCTAGATACTTTTAGTACTAGGGAGATCGGTCTTGTCCGCAAGACGGATTAATCCACACAACACTCTCCTCATCTTCAAGCCATTATTCGTAGTATTCAAAAGCTCATGACCGATTTTCAGGTCTTTTCTTTCAATCATGTTTACCGGGAGTTGAATATGGAAGCTGATGCCCTGTCTAAAACAACACTCACTCTGCCTCCAAGATCATTGAAGATTTCAGATTTCTCTTCTAAAAAAGAGAAGTTCATATTGATATAGCTCCTCTTCATTCACTGAATGTATACCTATCGAATCTGAGAAGCAGTTCTATCTGTCGATGATGCTGCGGCCTAGCTAGGAGAACTTGGTTACGATCATTATGGATGAGTTTTTCTTTTTACAAACAATAGCAGTTGTATATACATACTTTATCAGGCATTTTTCCTTGCTCCCTTATCGGATGTTTATACAACATAAGGAAAGCCACCGGACAAAAATTTATGCAGTATATCAAACAAAAATATTTTGAAGGAATGAGGAAGAATATCGATCTTCTAATCCAGATGTAAAGAAGTACAGAGAAAAAATGTTTCTCATAAAGCTTTTGTAAAAAACCTCTTTTGAAGGGGCCGATTTGTTATTTTATTTAATAAAATAAATATTTTTTCCGTGATCTATATATATATATAACTTTCTGTTATGTTAAATAATTATAAAAATATGTTATATTATGTTAAATAGTTATAGAACTGTTATGTTATAAACAATATATATAGACCTATAATATATATAATATATAGCTATGTGATGTTATAAATTTATAATAGTTAAATATATATGTCTATATTTAAATATTTATATAGTTATATAGTTATGAAATAGTTATAATTATGTTACATGCTATGTTATATATATGTGTGTGTGTGTGTGTGTGTATTAGTGTATTTTATGTTATGAACTATAGTTATATATGTGTATTAGTGTGTGTTATGTTATGAACTATAGTTATGGTTTTGTTGCAACATATGTTAAATAATTTTATGCTATGTTAAATAGTTATAAAATTATGTTATGTTATATTTTATATGGAACTATAATATATAGCTATGTGATGTTATATTATAGTTAAATATAGTTATGTTATGTTATAGTTATATATTTTATGTTATGTTATAATTATATATAGTTAAATAATGTATAACTAAGTTAAAAAAATTTGTTAGATATAGTGACATATATATATGACAAAAAAATATTTTTTAGATTTTTAACTTTAAAGATTAATATTTTATTTTTAAAACTAATTTTACTACATTTATTATTAAAAAATATTTTAAATATAAATTAATTTAAATCTAATCTAATAAAATAAAATAAAATTTCTTATTTTTTAAATAGAGGTTCACCATGAGCAACAATATTCATCATGTCAATCTCAAGTTCCTAATTTACTTATTTATTGGTTATAGTTTCGTTGTTTTTTTGTTTTGGAGTTTTTTGTGGTATATTTTCGATAAAATGTGTTAGAAATTTAAAATTTATTTTAAATAACAATTTTTTTTTTTTAAATGAAAATTTATAGCACGTAATTTTTGAAAAAAAAATTAAAAACCTAAAATAATTAGAAAATAATGTTTTTACCATTCAAAATCAGAAATATGCATTTATAAAAAAAACATTGCAAGTAATAAAAAAAATTAAAACCTAAATTGTAGTTTTTTTGGTGGTTTCAAAATGTTTTCTAGGTTCGTTTTGTGGTTTTCTAAGTTGTTTTGAAGATTTTTTTTTATGGACTTTTGTGGTTTTTTGGGTTGATATTGTGGTTTTCTAAGTTGTTTTGAAGGTTTTTTTTAAATGGTTTTTTGTGGTTTACATAGTTTTTCTATGGTGTTTTTTTTTTCCAAATTAATTTGTTTAATTTTGTAAAAAATAAATAAATAAATAAATAAGACAAAAAAATAGAATACCTACCTTCGTTTGAGTCTCTACGACCTTAGCAAGATCATTGGTGAAATTGGTTGGAACGCTGCATGCTCCAATTTCTTGATCGAGCTCCAATACTCTCAGTCGAGCAATACTCTAAAATGGAACGCGCTCCAATACTCTAAAATGTAGACTTGTGGTATGTGCAAATGGAACGCGCAGACCGCAGGAATAGAAAATTTTGTCTCAATCAAGCCCTAAATTTTGATCAAAGGTTTGTTGTCAACCCTCGATCGGTCTATTTTTTTAGCACTCGAGGAGCTCGATCAAGCACTTAAAAAAAGCTCAATCAAGTGCTTAAATTTTTTGATCAAGTCATCTTCCTTTCCACCTAAATGTGCCCTCTCTTGCCAAAAAGTGTAACCGAACTCCATGTTATCACCCATTATCAGTCTTTAAGTTACAACATTGGGGCCCTCTTTATTTTTTAGAATTGTAATATTCCAATGTATATTCCTTCTTAGCCTTGGCCTTCATTGCCTCTCATCCCCCTTTTTGGTGGTGTATTATCACTTCTTATGTTACAACATTGCATCCCTCTTTAATTTTCAGAATTTTAATAAAGGTTACAACATTGTTGCATGTTACCCACCATTTTATGGGTGATACCCTAAGAGAAAATTTTCTCCAAGATGGTCCACAGCTGCCAGCCAACAGCTTCTTGCAACCACCAAATAGCTCGTTGTCCCATTTCCTATGCCACTTAATCCAACCATGTGGTCCCTCACCCATCTATCATGATCGTATGTTTGAAGGTGGACCTCCCGAACCGAAAGGTATGCCTTTTCATTTGGTAATTTAGTATTTTAGTTTTCTTATCATGGACACTTTTGGGCATGAATTAATTGAAGGATTTGGTGGAAAGAGTGGGATAGGTCTATGCTTTTGTATCCTATACTTATTTTGGATGTTACCATTGGATCTCAGTCCCGTGGGATATATTTGACTGGCCTTTGGGTTTTAGGGGGGTACTTCATGGGAAAACTTGATTTTGGTTGTGTGGTCCTGCTCCTCCATCCACATGCATTACTTCCCTTCCATTCATTATAGCCACATTCATTATTCTTCCTACCTGGGTCCACATTTCCCCACTAGGTCCACATAGGGTTGGCCTCCCTTTCCCCTTGCCCACACCTTGGGTCGGGCTTGAAACGATGCCCCAGAGGTTGATGCAGCTGAAAATAAAAGTAAAAGCATAATTGGCCACATTCAACAGGAAAATGTACCACAAAATTTAAAATATTGTCGGGCCAAAAAAATTTAGTACATGGGGAATAGCCAAATGGATAATCTCTACCCCATACCCATGGCCATAAATTTGGTTCATATAGGCCCTAGATGAGCCTCCTTTATCATTCTAGAACCCATGACTGTCCTAACCCCCAGTGGGAAATGAACTGCCCTACCTTAAAAGGGGTATCCAATGTTATACCTTACACATCATCCTCTTATCCTTTGAGCCTCGGGAAGTTAATCAAGCAAAAATCACAAAAGGAAAAAGGAATATAAAGAAGGGTGGAAAAATCAAGGTTTGGGTAGCTTGTGCACCACGATTTCTCCCTCCTATACATTATATACCCAAGCGTGGGCTTCCCTTTAATAGTTACCCTTGTACCCTAACATGTGGCCTAGGATTTACCCTCTCATTCACTATTCCATTCATCTATTTATCACATTACACCACCATTTGAAGGATGTACCTTGGACATACTATCCCCTCTAAAGGTAGAAACCACCTAATAGGATACTTGGTTAACCCCCTTTGGAGATTGGAGACATTAGCACATGTTGAGGCCCACTATAGAAGGGCATGACATTATGAAGTGCCCACATGTTTTCCATTTTTTGTAAGCTCTTTAACTTAATTTCTTTAAATGACTTGTTCTATTAGAAGGAAAGGGGATGCACTAGATATTATGCAGGATTGCAGATGGTCTCCATTTTGGGTATGGTCTCCCTATACAAGGTCCTAACCCTCCATATGCCTACATTGGAACATGTAGGGTGTGTATAGAGATCCATGGGCCTCCAAAACAATAGAAAACACTCCATGGATCCCTAGAGATGCTTAAACATTGCTATAGATTCACCTATTGGACAAGGAAGTTGCATCTAGTTCACCATGCCCATCTAGAACCACAGTTGTGTTGGAAAGTGTAATTAGGTTTGGTATTCAGAATGACTATGTAATTATGAATTTATGTAATGAAGAAGACAAAGATAATAATATATATTTTTGTAATACTTGCTTAATGGTTTTCATGAGAAAGGATTTTTTATTATAATTCAAATACTTCTTCTTGATGTTTTTTAGGAATTTTCCATCTTGTAATAAATGTATAATTTAGAGCCATAAATATGAAGTGTTGTTGCACTTGCAAAGGATCAATATTGATGCTCTAAGACCTTGTTAAATATCTCATAAAATATTTCTCAAGTATGATGCAAATACCCTTGAACAAATTAGTCTAATATATTCTACAGATACTCCTCACCAAGTTATCTTATAAACAACAAACAAGTCAGCTCATGAATAGTCACAGCTATTCATAGATAGGTCGGCTTATTTCCTATGGACAACCACTATAAATACACAGGTATACTTTGTTGAAATAATGGAATAAATGGTTATAACTAATCTGAGTTTTTCGGACATATCTAAGGCCTCATTTGGTGAGACATAACTCAAAAAACTCTGAGATAACAAGCATGAAGATAAGAAATACAGTTAGGGTATATATAGTGAAGCAAATAGTAAGCATTGTGTCACTATATTGGTTCTAACCACTTCAGATATCTCTACCATAAAAGGTGACATATCACAGTTCAGAGGTGCAACATAGAAGTGGCATATCACAGTTCGGAGGTGCAGTATAGAGGTGGCATATCACTGTTTAGAAGTGCAACAAAAGGTAAGGATTAACGCAGGTGCTAAAAAAGTGCAAGGGTATATCTAAAGGATGACAAGAAGGAGCAAAGAATAATAGATAGACCAAAGGCTAGAAGAATGGAGTATATTCTACAACAAAGAGGTTGACAATAGTTTATCTAGGAACTGAGATTTGCTAGTGTTAAGGAGTGCAGAAAGAAGAAGGAGTACAATTAGAGACCAATTTCTCTAGTCCTGGTGCGGAATGGTGCAGAAAAGGAGATCAACATAAGGAGCCAAGAAAAGAGCAGTGACAAGGTCTTGGAGGCATACAAGGGTCAAGGGTACATGTCATGGTCATGGTACTTGTCAACTGAAAATATATAAGAAGAATTACTTGCGGATTTTCCTCTCCAAGAGGGGTAGGTTTTGGACCTGGATTGAATAGACTAAATTTGTGTCTCTTGTGTTTTTTATAACTGAATTGATGAAATAAATAATAAGCTAATAAAGATAATACCTAAGTGACATAATTAAGCTCACAAGTAATTATCAAGTAGAAAATTCAATTACTCTATTCCCTTCCAAATTTTCAACATGGTATCAAAGTTAAGGTGTTGAAGACAAAGGGCTACTTGACAAGGAAACACTCAAGGATCAAAGAGAAAGAATCAATTTCTAGAAGGCATCAAATAAAAAGTCAAATTATACATTGAAAAGTCAAATCAGTTTGCAAGAAAACCCTCAAGCCATCTCAAGGAGACCTTAAACCTTATTAAAAGTATCCACACACAAGGAGGTAATATTTTCCATCAAAGATTTTTAATATCAAAGACTAATCAACATTTTTGGAAGACACATCATCAAGCACTATCCAACACTATTGAATACATCATCATTCTGACGTAATCATCAAAGTCATCCTTGATCATCAAGGATTCTTTGAAGAAATCAATCTAAGAGGGAGTTCCTACCATCATCATCATCCAAGAAGTTTATGGAAGAAATAAATCAATCTACACAAGTAAGTACTTCTATGACCTCATTTAACTTTTTCAAAATGACTTATTGCAAAGAGAACAAAAAATTGGCTAGGTCATCAAACTTTTGTGCATGGAAGAAAAGGACAGATTTGAAGCTAATTGAAAATGAAGTAATGGGCTACATCAAAGGATCTACAACTCAACCTTAAAAATAATATGCTCCAGCTCATGCCAAGTACATGAATGGAGAAATAAGAACCCAAAGTATTCTCATAGTATCCATTAAGAACTCACTCATACCTTATGTATCAAAACTAGTAATTGCAAAAGAAATATATGAAAATTTGGTGGAGATATTCTCTGTAAGTACTACAAGAGAAGTAATCTCTCTAATACAAGAACTATACAATATGAAATTTTCAAGAGAGGAAGGAATCACTTCATTTTCTATGAGGAATTCTTAAATATGAGACCAGCTGCAGGAATTGGTAGAAGTAATGTCTGATAGTGAAATGACTACAGTGGTGTTGAATGCTCCACTGGAAGAATGGGGAAACTTCACTTCAATCATATATGGGAAAAAAGAAGCAACAACATTCCAAGATCTGTGGTCTATATGTAAAATATAGGAGACTAGGTTAAAATAAAAATTTGATACAGGACCAAGTGAAGAAAATCAAGCCTTTGTAGCTAGGTCCATGGAGAAAGGAATAGTTGGTCCTTAGAATAAAAGAATAAATATGGACAAAGTACAATGCTTTGGATGTAATGAAATTGGGCATTATAAAAGGGATTGTCCTAAATCTGGAAAGGACAAGAGGAAAAAGGAAGAATCCCATGTCACAGAATAAATGGGAGAACCTGATGCAAAGAAATCTAAGAAAGAAGAAGTGAAAGATATCTACTATGATTGAGATCATCCTCCTCTTTAAGAGTTTTATGTCAATTGTAAAATAGTATGTTAGGAATCATTGTACATTAATGCATCACTCTAGAAATAACATCATGATAGTATCATGGAAGGAGCACTTTTCATAGGAGAATGTATGCAATACAACTATGCTATGAAAGAAGTGGCTCCTGGGAACTTCATTGATAACAACATTGAAGGAAGTAAGTCATATAGATCAAGGGGCATATATGGAAACAGGTGATGACATTTTCTAATGGAGTCCTCTTTGGATTCACTAGTCAAGAAGAAAGAAAAAAAATTCATCGAGAATTTTGTCTTGTATAATTATAGGATTAGGATATGATGACATATTGATGAAGCAAGTCAAGGGAATGAAATTCTTCATTCTAGGAAAAAAATTTGCAGGATGACTCAAAAGGAAAATGATGAGGTACGTATATTTATATGTTGACACTGGATGCTATGAAGTCATGTCATATGGTTGCAGGTAATGAGCTTCTATCTTTAGAAGTCTCATCAAATAAAGGAGAATATCTTCTGATACCTAGGCTATCAATAACATATGAAATCAACATAATATGTCCTCATATGGAATATGAGGTGGTTATATACAAACAAGGAACAATATACTGGAATTTCTTGGGAATGAAGTAAAACTGTGTAAAGAAAAGAAGAGATCATGAAGTGCAACCATGATAAGAGGCAGTTATCATTTAGAAGCCAAGAAGATTTGATTGGGATATCTATTGGAAATATATGTAAACTCTAATAGAAGTCTGGTAAAGATGAAGACCCTTGCCAATACATATATTTCTGAGATGTGTCAATATGAATAAAGGATGATGATGCCTACAAGAAGATGCCATGGAGAAAGATAACCACCGAGGTAACTTTTGATTAAAAAGTTCATATATATATATATATATATATATATATATATATATATATATAGATGGATAATTTTATGCAGCACTACCAACCATATGGAAGGATGAAAGATCCTTGGAATATGGTTCGAAGGAAAGCATCATGGCATGTAGATGGACCAGATGAGAAAGAATGATGAATCACTTTCTGATATATGATATGACTCATGGATGATATGTTCCCTATGAAGTTATCCCAAAGTTGAAGACTCCTCAATATAAAATAAATTCATTACATTGAAGGGAGGAATTCTTAATGAGTAGCTAGGTGTCTCACCATTGTTGTTGCAAGTCCCTGGTTAAAAGGGAGCCTGGTAGTAAGTTTATTACTTGGAAGAAACTTGGTAATTCCTAAGAATGAGCTTAGGTACATTCCTTGTATAGGAATGATTATGCCCTTCCTAAACTAAAAGGAAGTGACAGATTTGATTCTCTAATTCATGTGTCATGCACCAGACCATGACTAACTGCTATAAGTATTAGTGAAGGTCGTGAAGGAGAGAATGGATAGACACATCATTCTAGTATTCACCTAGGAAGACAGAATGGAGGATTGGGTAATCATCTGGCATCTGATGCTCTTTGAGAATGTGATAGGGAATTCAAGATAAGAGTAGTCATGGACCAATATTATTTGAGAATTAGCTACCCAAGATAAGAATAGTCCATTAAGGTCATACTTTGTGAACACTCAGGTGGAGTATGTACCTTGGAGAGACAATGAAAATGGTGTCTATAGGTCATTTTTCTCGCCAATATTGTAGCCCATTATCTCATTGAGAGATGGGGTTGTTATTCAAGGCCTTGCACTATGACGATGCTGGTTGATATGATGCTATACAAATGTGATTACCAATTTGATTCTTCTTAAGATAGTCTTTAGATTGAGAGTGATCATGTACCATTATGAATACCTCCCTAGTTAAGAGGGAGTGTTGGAAAGTGTAACTAGGTTCGGTCTTCATAATGACTATATATTTTTAATACTTGTTTCATGGGTTTCATGGGCAAGGATTTTTTATTACAGTTCAAATACTTCTTCTTGATGTCTTTTAGGAATTTGTCATTTTTTCATAAATGTATAATTTAGAATCATAAATATGAAGTGTTTTTACACTTGCAAAGGATTAGTATTGATGCTCCAAGACATTGTTCATTGGCTTATAAAATATTGATCAAGTATGATTCAAATACCCTTGAAAAATTTAGACTAATAGATGTTGTAGATACTCCTCACCAAGTTAGCTTACAAACAACAGAAAGTTCGGCTCATGAAAAATCACAACTTTTCATGGACAGGTCGGCTTATTTCTTGTGGCCAACCACTATAAATATATAGGTATGCTTCACTGAAATCACAGAAGAAACAGTTCAGACTAATATGAGTTTTTCGGACATCTCTAAGGCCTCATTTGGTGAGACAAAACTTGGACAGCTCTGAGATAACAAGCACGAAGATAGGAACTACAATTAGGGTATATGCAACGAAGTGAATAAGAAGTATTATTTCATTGTATTGGGTCTAACCACTTCGTATATCTCTACCATAAAATGTGGCATATCAAAAATCAAAGGTGCAACATAGAGGTGGCATATCATAGTTTGGAGTTGTAGTATAGAGGTGGCATATCACAGTTTGGAAGTGTAGCAAAAGGTAAGGGTTAACGCAGTTGCTAACACAATGCAAGGGTCTATCTGAAGGACTACAAGAAGGAGCGAAGAAGGGACTAGATATACCAAGGGCTAGAATAATGAAGTGTATGCTACAACAAGTAGGCCGATAATAGTTTATCTAGGAACCGATATTTCCTAGGGTCAAGGAGTACAGAAATAAGAAGGCATACAGTTAGAGATTGAGTTCTTTAGTCCTGTAGAAGAACAGTGCAGAAAAGGATATTAGCATAAGGAGCCAAGAAAAGAGCATTGACAAGGTCTTGGATGCATACAAGGGTTAAGGATATGTGTCATGGTCACGGTACTTGTCAACTGAAAGTTTATAAGAAGAATTACTTGTGTTTTTCCTCTACAAGAGGGAGAGGTTTTGGCCCTAGCTTGAATAGTCTAAATGTGTGTCTCTTGTGTCTTTGATAATTGAATTTATGAAAGACTTAATAAGCTAATAAAGAGAAGACCTAATTAAGAGAAGTAAGCTCACAAGTAATTATCAAGTAGAGACTTTAATTAGACTATGCACTTCGAAATTCTCAACAAGTTGTACCATGCACTTAGCAGATGACCCAAAACCTATATAATGATGTGGCATCACTTACACCATCATTTGAGCCCTTGCAGATGGTCTACAAGCATCTTTGACCTATTTAGACACCCCTGAGGTTTTTTGTGTTCCCACACACCCATTGGGAGCACCATAGGTTCATTATTTGGAGAACAAGAGGCCAAACCCTTGTCCACTACATTTTGGAGTCATATTTATCATTATGGAACCTATGGACTTCATTAGGCCTCTTATAAGGCCCAGAAACATGTACGATTGATCATTTGACGTCTTGAGAGGCGTATTATTTTGTTTATGAGCTAGTTTGGTGGCCTTGTCACCAAAAGTTAGTTATTTTTCATATTATTTTATTATAGGAGCTAACATAGGCCTAATTAGCTAAATCGAACTCATTAGAAGTGTATAAATACAAGTGATGTGAATTCATATTAACATCGTCACTTGAATTGGACTTGTATCTCTTTAGATAACTTCGTTATCCTTCTTGGAGGACGTATTTTTGGAGCATGGAATGAATTTTGATGTTTGGATAATTTTTTGTTGTCTTGGAGTTTCTTGATTGGAAAAGTTTGGATGGTTGTACATAATATTAATACATGTAAGTGCAATTTAATGCTATTATTTCTTTCTATTTTGTCACATACATTGTTGTTGGGATTTTTCTATACTAGGGCTAATTTACTGCATCAATTTATGTGAAGTTATGGAAATTTCGTTTCTAGATAGTGATGCTTCATGTATGGGCCATGTATTATGAGTGAATGTTCCTAGAGATGCTTCATCATTGAAATTAATCTTGATAATCCTTCTATTTTGCAAAACAAAGTATAAAGCTCTTGAACCTGCTTTTTTTATTTCCCTAATGATAAGCAAAGTTTTCTTTGATACCTCCTTGACATAGAAAATCCAAAGTCCATAGTCATAATTCTACTTGACTTGAATCTCCCCAAAAGGATTAGGGACTCTTCCTCCATAGGTAATCACCTCAAATCTTATTTCTTTCACCTTCTCCTCTTTTCTAGGCCTAACCTACAAAAGTCACCTAGGGATTCAATTATCTCACAATATAGCTATCCAAACACTTCAAATTTTTTTCCACGATTGTGCTAGTGTGTCCTCGATAATCCCTCCAAATTTCATGAGATTACGACAATGAGATCTTGAGATATCGTAAGCCCTAGCTGGAAGATTGATTCTTGCCCCTAGTTTACTTAAGCTAGAAACCTCACTGGGATCATTGCATTATATTTCATTGAAAATTCCTTCCTTTATCCCCTTCTCCCCCCTGATTAGGTCAAGTATATCATTGGTTATTAAACCCTACCCCCTTGACCTAACCCGTGTCCACTCGGTCCGGTGTGGTCTCGCAACTTATTGAATCCATTTTCACAAAGACCACTTGGAATCCATGTTTCCACAAGGATTTTAGGAGATTATAATATTCTTGACAAGTCATGTACTCAAACCATATCTCTTATAATTCCCCTAAGCCCTTCCTAGAGAGCCTTTCATCTTGCTTTCAAGGCAAGCAAGCCATATATTTGAGCCTCTCTTTTGAATATGTTTTTAGGATCACCTCTCATCCTATCATTAATCCATTCTATTTCATCATCCTTACTATAACGGGTCTCCTCCCATTGGTGAAAGTTTGTAAAGAGTAGGGAGCCTTAGTTAAGGTGGCAATTGGCTATTGCTCCATTTTTTTCCTTGACCTAGTGGTAGCCCTTCAAGGATACCCTTTTAGGACCCCTGCTAGTTTGAGCGGTAACATTTATGGCGTAGTTGTCAGGGACACGAAATGTGTGTTTTTTTCCCCATACGACAGATTAGCAAAACATTATTGGTGACTCCATTGGAAGAATGAAGGCCTAATTCTTCATTGAAATTTACGGTTGATGCTTGTAGGGTGAAACGAGCATTTTTCTTAAATAGAACCTAGAGACTCCTACATATTTTTCATACATATCTCAAATAGGTTGTCTTTATTTGATAAATTTCCTGCCTTGTACCTTGCTAGGATCCCTCGGTACCCTATTCATGTCACGGGAAGGATGGTATGTGAGGTGCCCATGTTTGATAGTGATCCACTCTCTGCACAGTGACCACATAGAAATATTTAATGCGCATGCTTCAAGAGAGGATTTTATTCACTAAGATGTTCTTATGTTGTTGTTCATGGGATCTCTCGGTGGTCATAACTCATGGCTGCATGATCATGAACCTAAGATCATCTCATCTATTGAGGAATTAATTGATGGATTTCTTAGACATTTTCAAGTATGCCCCACATTAAGCATCCAAGAGGAAGCCTTCATTGACCATCATCAAGACATCGAGAATATAAGTAATGAGCAGGAAGATGAGCCCTCCTCGGGTCCACATGATGAAAATGATGATTTTGAAAACATATGTGTTGGGAAGGATGAAGTTGAGACCAACCTTACCTTTCTTGAGGATATTACTCCCGAGTACTCTCCTTTTGAGAACCTTGAGGAAGGTGATCCAATTCACTCCTTAGAAGATGACATAGGAGATTACTTCCATATTGAAAAGGAGAAATGGGAAATTGTTGGTCCTCAATTTGATTGTACTCCCATTTACAACACCAACAAAGAGGATGAGGCTGAAATTGATCCTCCCTTTCTCTCAGGTATTATTTATGATGACATATCCATTTTTAGATAGAGAGTTTGGATTATCCATAGTATTCATTTTTCTATCTATATTTCAAGTCTAGAACAAGACTCATCTTCAGGACAAAACCTGCCAAGAAGAGAGGAAACCACATAGTATAAATACAAAGCGGAGAAAATGGAGAGAAAGAGGAAAGGAACAGCCGACCAACAAAATAAATGAAATTTCAATAATAATTTTATACAACAAATCTCTATAATAAGTTAATTAAATTAAATTTATTACGAATTAAATTTAATTAAATTTAAATTATATTTAAATTAATATGATTTAATTTATTATAATTTAATATAATTAGCTTTATTTTTTATTTATCTTTAATGTTTTAATCAAATTATAGAGTGAATGATTAAAAAATTTATCACTTATTAATGATATTAATTTCAATTCAAATGACGTATTATTAATATTAAAAATATAAATAATAGCCAATAGAATTGAAAAATTGAATAATTAGAATAAAAATATAATTTGAATAATTTATAGGAATATGAATTAATTAGAATTTAAAATGTAGAAACCTTTTTATTTTGTTTTCTCATAGATTAAATAAAGGGTGCTATTCTAAAAGATTTTATTAATAAAATTAGTAATGCTATATTATTAACATTAATGATAATATTAATTAGTAATAGATACTCATATTACTAATAATATTAATTCATTAATAATGATAGTATTTATTGTTTAATCATAATAAAAAAGTTTTAAATTATTGATTTATTTTGATGGGTATTTAGATTAGAATTTTAAACCTTAATTATTAATAATAGGTAGTTTAATTAAGATATATTTTCAGAGATTTTTGTTATAAGGGTAGATTAAAGGGTGAAAGGGTTAAGGGAATAAGTGTAGATGGAATAGTAATATGAGGTGATATGCATGGAAGGCAAGAGATATTTAGGGAAGGGCAAATGACCAATGTGACAGGGGAGGGTAGAGGTAAGAAGAAAATGTGAAGCAAGGAACATGTATGGGAAAGGAAAAATGATAAGGGTGATGCAAGGATTCAAAAACACAAGAGGGATAAGTATGTTGGGAGGTGAAAGGAGAGGGGGAACAAGAAATAGGAGACTCAAACGGTTCGAGGGGAATGGAATAGTGGTATTATTCCTTCGTAGAGTGAGGCAGTACAAGAATTCAGTTTCTGCTAACCCCCAAACCTCCATCCCTATTGAGGTTGTGAGGGTGTTTGATGATCTCAAGGGCTTCACGAATTTTACATTTTAAATGATTTTTTAAGTAGCAATCACCACGGTGTCCTCTAGACAGATATGGTGACAATTCCTATTAGAGTGTTCTACTAGAGCCGAGGTTCGAGTTCTTCCATTTTTGATGTTATCTCTATGCTCTTTAAGCTTAATTTTGAAATTCCTTCTTGTTTCTCCAATATAACAGTCCCCGCAAGAGCAGTTAATTTTGTCAACACCCTTTTGTTGTAGGCGATCAAGGTTGTATTTTACAGATTTCATTCTTTATCTGATGGTCATAAAAGGTTTGAAAGAGGTTCCAATATCCTTCTTAGCGAGAACCTTAGCTAGCTTGTTGGTGACTCCTTGAATATATGGAATATGTTTTTTTTCAGTTGGGGAGTTAACAAGGGTATTGCTTTTACTTCCAGGGCTAGCTCTTTGTATGGCTTTGATGATGTCTTTGTTCTTGTATCCCAAGCTTGTGAAAGCCTTTCTTAGATATTGGATTTCATCTTCAACATGACTATCATTTGATATTCTAAAAGCTCGCATGAAACGAGTCATAAGAACCCCCATATTTTGGGCGGGGTAGTGGTGTGAATCAATGTGAAGCTAATTGTCAGTGTGTGTTTTCTTCCTGAACACTTTGTGTCCAAGAGATCCATCTGTATTTCTTATTAGGAGAATTTAAAGGAATGGTATGCAGTTGTTATCCTCACCTTCCATTGTAAACTGGATATCCTTGGATATGCTATTAAGGTGGTCTAGGAAGTTTTTTAACTCCTCATCCCCATGCGGCCAATCCACACTCGTGTCATCCAAAAAACTAATCCAAAATTTAGGTTTAAATGGCTAAGTATCGAGAGATTTATTTTCAAATCTATCCATAAAAAGGTTACCCACTATAGGGGATAGTAGAGATCCCATAGCTACACTAGATGTTTACTCGAAAATTTCCCCTTGGAAGGTAAATAACGTAGAGTGGAGACATATTTCAGCGATTTTTGCGGTCTAGGGGTTTGTGACTTATTTTACAACCTAGACAACTTCATTTATTGATGCCCTTGGGAAGGAGAAGTTTATCTTCCCTTGCGTAAAGAGGGGCAATTGGAAGTGAGCAATTTTCCTGTTAGGAGAGGCCCAATCTTTGATGCTAAGGAAATTGATAAGGCTCCCACCTCTCCTAAGTATGATGTTATATTTAAATCCACTGATGCTTATGATTTTAGGGAAGAGAAACATGTTGGATACAAAAATATGCCCTCCTCTTTTCCTCCCTCTCTTGTCAATCATTTTGAAAGTGATTCCTGCACATGTTCTCATATGATGTCAAGTGACCTTGATCCCTTTCCCCTTTCTAAGTATAGTATCAAGGAAGAGCCCATAATTGAATATTTTTAATCTCCTTGAGCACCCTCTCAGGACATGATTAGTCTATAATTCCCCCTTTCCAATGTGAACATCATGGGAAACCTACTTGTGCCACTCCATCTCAGCAGTCTCCCTTCCCTACTAATCATAACCCTGTAAAGGCCATGAAATATTACATAAATAATAAGGACCACAATAATATGCTTGAGGTTTCCATCCATCAAACGTTTATGAGACTAATCATTGATATCTCTATATTTTGGTTAGAAGAGAGGATCTCATGGACTAGATTACATCCTTTTCTTATCTCTTCTCACATAATTATCCATATGTTGGCATTCTATTTTCTTACCTCCCACTGACCTTATCATCCATGTGATTCTATCCACATTCACTTTGGAATTTGATACATGAGTAATCATATAGGCCGACATATTTATATTTTTTTGATGATATGTTGGTTGCAATGCATTTATGATTACACTTAGTATTAGTTTTGCACCATATGCATGTTAGAGTAGGATGCGTTGCATGTTGATTTTTGCATTAGAACTAATGTCATATGATATTAATCATAGTAGAGTAGCTTCATTTAGATTAAAATTTGCACATCTTATTATTTGTTGAATTTACAACCTAACATTAAGCATGGGTGATCATAAGACATTGTAAAAACATGTTGCCCCATGGGTTTAGTCTTTGATATGTGTAGGTAACAGGTCTATGGTAACCAAGAGATTGTTGGTGTTCTCGTGACCTCGCGTTCGAGTAGCTTTGCCCACTTTAACTCAAGCTCTTTAAATCAATTTATTTAAATGAATTGTTGTCCTGGAAGGAAAAGGGAAGCATTGGATCTTATGCAGGATTGCAAATGGTCCCCATTTTGGGTTTGGTCTCCCTATACGGGGTCATAACCCTCCATAGGGATACATTGACACATGTAGGGTGTGTGTAGAGAGCCATGGGCCTCCATTATAGTATAAAACACTTCATGGATCCCCAAATACGCTCATAGATTTATAGAGATTCACCTATTGGACGAGGAAGATCCATCTGGCTCACCATGCCCAGTCGACCCCACAATTGTAGCATGCACTTGGAAGATGACCCATAACCTATATGATGATGTGGCATCACTTACACCATCATTCGATCCCTTGTAGATGGTCTACACGAATCTTCAATCTACTTGAAGACCCATGAGGTTGTGTGCCCCCACACCCATTGGGAGCACCATATGATTATTATTTGGAGAAAAATGGGCCAACCCCTTGTCCACTACTTTTGGGAGTCATATTTATCATTATGGCACCTATGGAATTCATTAGGCCTCTTAGAAGGGCCAACAACATGTACTATATATCATTCAACCTCTTGAGAGGCTTATTCTTTTGTTTATGAGCTAGTTTGGTGGGCTTATCACATTATTTTATTCGAGGGTCTAATGTAGGCCTAATTAGCTAAATAGAACTAATTATAAGTGTATAAATACAAGTGATGTGAATTTCATTTTAGAATCATCACTTAGATTGGACTTGTATCTCTTAAGAGAACTTCATTATCCTTCTTGGAGGACAGATTTTTGGAGCATGGAATGAATTTTGATGTTTGGATCATTTTCTCTTGTCTTGGAGCTTCTTGTTTGGAAAATTTGTGATGGTTGTATATCCTATTAATACATGTAAGTGCAATTTAATGCTATTCTTTATTTTTATTTTTTCACATACATTGTTGCTAGGATTTCGCTATACTAGGGCTAATTTATTGCATCCATTTATGTGAAGTTGTGGAAATTGTTTCTAGATAGTAATGCTTCATGTATGTGCCATGTATTCTGAGTGAATTTTCCTATATATCATTCATCATTGAATTTCATATTGATAATCCATCTATTTTTCAAAACGAATTATAAATCTCTTGAAGCTACTTTTATTGTTTCCCTAATGATGAGAGAAGTTTTCTTTTAGGCCTCCTTGACATAGAAAATCCAAATTCCACAATCATAATTCTACTTGACTCAAATATCTCCAAAAGGATTAGGCACTAGTCCTCCATAGGTGATCACCTCAAAGCTTATTTCTTTCACCTTTCCCTCTTTTATAGTCCTAACCTATATAGGTCACCTAGAGAATCAATTATATAAAAATATATCCATCCAAACACTTATTTTTTTGGCCCACAAATATGTTGGTGTGTCCTCAAGAATCCCTCCAAATTTCATGCAATTTCAATGGTGTGATTTTGAGATATCTTAAGCCCTAGCTTGAAGACCAATTCTTGCCCCTGGGTTCCTTAAACTAGAAACCTCACTCGGATAATTTCACTATATTTCATTGAAAAGTCCTTCCTTGATCCCCTTCTCCCCCCTAATCAAGTCAAGAATATCATTGGTTGCTAAACCCTACCCCCTTGACCTAACCTGGGTCCACTTGGTCCCATGTGGTCCCGCAACTTATTAAAGCCATTTTCACAAAGTCCACTTGGAAACCATGTTTCCACAAGGATTTTAGGAGCTAAGAATATTCTTGAAAAGTCATATAATCAAACCATAACTCTTATAATTCTCCTAAACCATTCCTATAGAGTCTTTCATCTTACTTTCAAGGCAACCAAGCCATATATTTGAGCCTCTCTTGTGAATAGGCTTTTGGGATCACCTCTCATCCTATCATTGATTCATTCAATTTTGTGATTCTTATTATAATGAGTCTCCTCCCATCGATGAAAGCTCGTAAAGAGTAGGAATCCTTAGCTGAGGTGACAGTGGGATATTGCTCCATTTTTTCCCTTGACCTAGTGGTAGCCCTTCAAGGATCCCCTTTTAGGACCCCTGCTAGTTTGAGTAGTAACACGACCCTCTTTACTTTTTAGAATTGTAATATTCCAATGTATTTTATTTCATTGTTAGCCTAATTTTAATGTTTCAACATATATTCATTCATTCTTATCTTATATGTAATATTCCAATGTATACTCATTCATTCTTATACATTCTTAGTCTTAAAGGGTGTTGGAGGAATCACAGATTATGGAACACATTTCAGGTAGAGATATTCAATTAGAGAAGTATTGAACCTAGGTCCAGGCTCTAATACCTTCATACGGGCTCTACGCGGCCACTTGAATTCGTTTCTAGTTACAACACAGTTACATGTGGGAGTAGCTTAGGGAGCCACTCAATAAGAGTAGCAGCATCCGAGAAAATGCTACGACCATCCCTTCTTGGATGGACTTTATTGGATGTTTGGAAGTTATCACCCAATCTACTGCAAATTCGAGCCCTCCTATATAGAAGCTCATATTTGTGAGGAGAAGATTTGAAACATTGTTATCATATAAAAGGATGTTGATGGCTTCCAACCTTTGAACATAGATGTCTTTCTATTTGCAGGAGAAATCCTTTATTTGTCCCTTTTACACCAAAAGGATGGATAGAATTGTTGCCTCGATCTGATATAGATATGATGGGGAAGAGAGAAGTTGTGAGAGGCCATAGAAATATTGTTGGAAGACCAGTCACTATGCTTCTATAGAGACATAATGCGATTGTTACTATTATGCATTCTTACACCTAAAATGTTGCAGATATTGCATGGGAGGCAAAACATTTTATGGCCACACAGAAGATAGAGGATTCTAGCACACCCCTTGGTTTTGACTCAAAAGATTTCGTAATTTTGGTTGTCGTAGTCCATTTGTTTACAAAGGAATATGGTTGGAACCATAGTTATCAAGTTCATTGGATAAAAAATTGAATGAAATATGTAGTTTTATTTCTGTAACAACAATTTCTTTTGCTTATTTTCTTTTCATCTTGAAATTTAAATAAATTCTATTAATTTTGACTAATATAAACAATTTAATATATAGTTAAAATTAAATATTAAAAGTATATAAAATTTCTTCAATTAATTTTAAATACACATGGAATTTTTTTACTTCACAACTCAAATTCTTTATTTTCTTGCCTCTCAACTTTCTAAACCCTTAGAGGCCACAATTAAATTGAAAAACAAAAAGTTGTGATCACGTCATCATTTATTTTAGCTATAGCGGAGACCGCTCTATGCATGTGGGTATCCCATAAACTCTGAACCCTATTTCCTTTCAGGTAGATGATAAAATCTTTATCATGTTAACTGAATCAAATTTTTGCTGAACTATTCGATATACGAATCGAATTGCCGAATTTTCATATTTTTTTCTCCAATACTAGCAAATTTGGTAACTATGGTTGGAACACGCACTGGTAATGCAGGTTATCCTGTATCTCATGACAAAATTTAAGGTGGAAAAGGGTAAAGCTATGCGTTTAAAACATGTCATTATGAGTAACAACTCAAGTACCTACGATATAGCTTTGCAGGAAATTTATCTTTGATTGGGAATTCCAAGCGATAGTGTCCAATATGTTGTGGTGAAAAACAATGTGAATATCATATTGAGTGCAGTTGATTTAGTGTTGTATGGCTCTTTTCCAGAGGCACAAGCATTTCTAGTTATTATGTCACTGCATAACAGTGACATCTAATATTGCCTCAATATCATTATATTATTTGACTGTACATCAAATTTTTGCAAAATCGTTGAGGTTTCTAAAGTTTAACTATAGGTTGATATTTGTTAGGAAAACGAATGTCAGTGCCCACCGCTACATCAAGGCTCCAAACCTTGACGCAACAATAGATTCATTGATTTTGATTTTGTATGCCCATTGACTATTGCTTTCGTATTTTATAGGCTTGTTCTGATGGTGTGACATGTATGTCAGATGTCCATGAACACTTGTCTTCTTCTGATTACGACTCAAAGATCTCCATCATACATTACATCTATCGTTGAGATGTAGAATTTCCTTGAAATTATGCAACTGCTATAGTGAATAGTCTAGAAACTGAAAACTAGTTTCTTTTCACTAAAACATAGAATTTCTCGACTTGAAATTTGCAATGGAATAGAACAAAATTAAAAACACATTCACACACAATTAAACACAATATTTTTTTAGGGAACCCACCTCGGAAAACCCTCTGCTTGATTATTGATAGAAACTGAGCATTAGATCTCTTACAAATACAACTTATTTTAATCTTAAAACAAACTTGTTTTCTTGCCTTGAACTAGGCTTGAAACCCTTGCAAGAATTTTGATCCCTATCTTCTCTCTATCAAACTCAAACAAGCACCAACTTGTGCTCTCTACTGTCTTGTCTCACCAAATAGTGCTCACAAGGCAATGATAAAATTGTGCCTTCATTCCTCTTTATAGGCACTTCAATTAAACTATTTCTAGCAAGTTCTATTTGAGGAAATTCAAATTGGTGATTGACTTGTTAAGAAAAGCTCACTAGTTGTGTTAACTTGACCTTCCTATAATTTAGGAGGCTCACTCAATCAACTAGTCCTTTACCCAAAATAGCTCACACTAGAAGATAATAAACTAGACCTTCCACTAATTAGCACTAGTCAATTGCTACTTCCACTCCTAACTTTTAGGAATTCACCCTAAATTTTAGGAACTTGTCCTACTTTTTAGGAATTAGGTCCTAACTCATAGGAACTCATTCATGCTTAAGGAAAAACTCGTTGTGGTTCCTCTAATTAAGACACAAATCAAGGAACTTTTGTTGCTAACAATCTCAACCATTAAACCCTACAATATCTACGATGAGCATTCATTAGGGTTTCCTTCTATCTCGATTGACCTTTTTGGTATGTTTCCTTCATCCATTTGTGTTAAGCGAAATTTTTGTCGCTTCGCGACTTAAACCTGTCCCAATTTCTTGTCGTTGTGGTGGATGTAACTCTGAAAGAATCTTAGCTTATGTAAATATTTTTTTGTTATTCTTCCAGATTCAGCATATTGGTTAAGGCTTCATTTAAGGTAATAATTTTTTTTAACGAAAGGTGTTTTTGGTTTACATTCAATATTACCTTGCGGATTTCACAATCATATGTTGTGAATAATTAATCCTCTTTATTCGTGTGTTTACAGGTATACTCAAAGTTCTTGGTCCCTAATTCAGGGGTTCAATTGCCAACTTAAGTTGTCATACCTCAGCGTGCGATGGTTTTCAATGCATCTTTTTTACACTGGTGGATTAATGTCAAATCTGCATTTTCCATTGATGGATTAATGTCAACTCTAGGTTTCATAATTTAATGGGTAAACATCACAACTCTAAGTTGTCTATTTTTCTGTTATTATTATCCTATGGAAGTAAATTACCTGGATTTTATTTTTCTTGTTGAAAATCCTATGGCCACTACCATAGTCGGTCTCGGCGTGTTCCCTCAGGAGACTTTTTCGCCATTCGTGGCTTTCCCGACTTCCTTGGAGAGTGGATCATATCTGCTCGGGTAATTGAGTTTACATTATTTGGTATTTACTAAAATGTGGTTACCTTTTTTTTTTTTTTTCTCATAACCTTCTCTATAAGTGATTTTGGTATAACTTTTTGAATTTTTTAATTTTTTTAAATTTAGTTTGAAGGCTTATGTAGAAATGGAAACCTTACTAATAGGGAAGTTATATTATGTAGAAGAAAAAGATAAAAGTGCTAAAGGGCAAGCAGGTTTAAGGCACACCATTGAAAAAGTTTGGGAGAAGCATTTTGTTTCTTTGTTGATTTCAAAAAAGTGTTTGACACGGTTCATAGGGAAAAGCTTTGGCACAGAATGGAGGAACGTGGGGTTCCTAGACATTTGAGAGCAGTTGTGCATAAGCTGTATGAAGAAGTGAAAGTCAAAATTAGAACTTCAGTAGGCATTTCTGAAATTTTTAGAAGCGATATCGGGGTCAAGCAAGGATGCTCATTGTCCCCTACCCTTTTTGTTTATATATCGGCAAGCTCGAGGAGTGGCTAAATTCGCAAGGGGGTGATGGTATCCATTTGGGAAAGTTTGTTATAAGACTTATTTTGCTTGCAGATGACCTTATTCTAATTTCTAAATCTTATCTTGGTTTGCAAGAGCACTTACTATCCCTTAAGCATTTTTATAGAAGGGTGGGGATGCAAGTCAATAGTAGCAAAACTAAAGTATTGGTTTTCTCTAAAAAAAGAAAGCATAATTGGCATAAGTTCTACTTTGAAGGAAACATTATGGAAGAAGTTGTGGATTACAAATACCTCAGAATTGACTTCAACAGAAATCTCAGCTGTGATGGTTGTAGAAAGAAAAAAACTTTGGAGGCTTGGAAAACATTTTATGCTTTTCGAAACAGGTGTGGAGGGGCAAAATTATAGGATTGAAAAACCACTAAAACTCTTTTTGGCTTATAGTGATTCTGGTGATTCTCTATGGTTGTGAACTTTGGGCCAACAATAAATTTTAAATGCAGTGGAAACTAATTGAGAAAATTCAGAAGCATTTGATTACAAACAAATTCAGAAGCAATGCTATCTTGTTAAGTGAAACAATGGTTGCTTCTATTGAAGCAATTGCTATGGTGCAAGTCATAAGGTGTTTAAAAAAAATGAGTAAATGGAGGAGGGAAGATGGCCTAAGGTTGTCTTTAATTACATATTGTGCAAAAGAAAGAAGACTTGGATCAACAAAATAACAAATGGTTTAGTAAATGGGGTATTTTCTTGAACATGTGTCCCATAAACAATAAAGAGACAAAAGGTTTTGTTATGGATAAGTTCCACAAGTGTACTAGGGATAAGGAGCCAAGGGGAAAGAAAAAGTACTATATTGAAGTGTTTAATCTCATTCACAATCATCAACAAAAAGCGTACATAGAGGCAAATATTTCTTGGAGAGCCAAAACTCTTATTGCTCAATTAAGGAATAATTATAATCAAATCCATTGTGAAACAGGGCGCTGGAAAATGCCAAAAGAAGTGTGGGAGGAAAGATTTTGTATTTTTTGTTAGCTAACTCTTGGGATAATCTATTCAGCGAGAGGTATGTCCAGAAGCTGTAAGCGTTTATTGTGAAGCTTCACAGAAAAGGGATTGAATACAACAATCAGATGAAAAAGCAATCTGTCCCAAAAGCTATCCTTAACCTCGTAGAGATTAAAATAATTTATTTAGTTCTTCTTTCTATGTTTGAGATTAACTACTAGTTTAGCCGTGCAGTTGTGATAAATATATTTTCCCTGTTTCATGGTGAGGTTTCTGTACTAATATTTAAGTGTTATATGTGTGGCAGAGTGAAATCGTCAATGACCCTGAAAATCATGTTAGTGATTCTGCATTTGGCGACGGACTACGTTGATGTGGCAGTCAAACGAACGGTGGAGGCCAGAGCAACTATTACTAGAGAGATTTTAGAGCGTCCCGAGGATCAACGGTACGGGAAGGTGAACGATCCTTATGACTTCTTATGGAGTCTTACTACTCCCTTTAAGGAATTTGTCGCAGCTGAAGACCACGTGCATGCTTAGGCTTAGTCTTAAGGTCTGTGTAGTTTGTGTCTAACCTCTTTTCTTTGACTCTACTCTGGTCAAACTCGTAATTTGAAGTTGGAATACGAGTTTCGAAGAAAAGTTATATGGTTTAGATTTTGTAGACTTGTTGACTTTGAAGTTCTGGGGAGGGTACATATGCCCTTCTTTGCTACTGTTACAAGTCTATTTAGACAGATTGATGATAACTATTGTTTCAGACATGTACTGTACTTTTTTAGAATTTCTTTGAAATATATTTTTGTGGATGTTTTCATAGGAATTGCAGGAATGACATGTACTGTACTTTTTTAGAACTTCTTTGAAATATATTTTTGTGGATGTTTTCATAGGAATTGCAGGAATGAATGGCTTATTAATGGGAGACACTTTTGATGTCGTGATTGTAATGTTGTTTTTTTGGTCTTGCTTTGAATATGTTGTTTAATGCTTATTTTTAATAATAATCAGTAATGGAAGTTTATTGTTGTTTTTCTGTAATTGAGTTATTATCTTGTAAGCGACGGTTTTAGGGCTTGTGTTAAAAATGAATGACACTAGTTTTGGCAGTCATTTCAAAGGTATATAATAACGATAGTGGTTTTGGCAGTTATTTCAAAGTATTAGATATTTTATCTTTTTTATTGACTTGAATTAGGGTTTTAGTACATTGTAACTAATTATAATAAAATTTTAGATCTTAGACTTTTTGTGATTCATATTGTGAATAAAACTATATATGATTAATTCAAAAGACATTTTTATTTGTCATAGAATCTTTTCTTTCGATCAAAATTATTATTATCTCTATATTTATTCATTCAGATATTTGCTTGGTGAATAAAGAAACACCTCACAGTGTGGTTGGTGTAATTGCTCATTTCGTTGAGTTTGATGTTTATTATTCACTTTCTTATGAAAGTAGCTTAGATCTCATGTTGTTGAGGACAGGCCTGGATTTTCTTTTTTATACCTTGACATGCATGATTTTTTTTTTTTTATAAATTTGATAGAGTTTTTCTATTTTCTATCAACCTGCCAAAAAAAACCATAGCCATCTTGATACACATAATATTATTACTAGTTTTTGTTGAAAATTAGATCGTGCAAAATGCACTGGGTTATACTAATAGTAATTTATTATTTTCGAACGAGTTACATGAAACCTAAACCGCTCTTGTGATGAGGAGGCAACGAAAACCTAAAAAATAGGAAGCGGCGCCAATGGCCTTTCAGTAGCAAAAATAAATGCGACGTGAAATAAATGAGTGTTTCTCTTTGAAAACAACAGTATCAATAAGATATAATTTATAAGAGGCCAGATATGATCATTAAACGTTTTGGGATCGTACACTTTTCAATGAATATAAAATAAATGAAATGAATATAATGATGTTTCCATTTTATTTTTAGAGATACCTGGGATTAATATTAAATTTATTTAGCATAATTTAACTGGGTGCTTGGATGCTTGGATGTTTTTTTTCCATGTTGCTGCAATAAATGTTTTTAAATGCGTTCAAAACCTTATGAAACCTTATTATTCATAAGGTTTTGGTTGATTTTTAATGTGGGTTCGGTAAGTATTTTTTTGGAGATATTATTATTATTATTAAATAATTTTATATGTAATTTTATAACTAAAAAGGTATGAAGTTAAATAATATATATATTAAAAAGGTTATGAGAAAATATTTTTTAATTATATAATATCTTATAAATTTAGAGTTAGATTTCATAATTGTAAATTGTTTCTACTCACTTGCTTAAATATTTAGGTCTAAGGAGTTGGTTTTTAAGTATGAATTGATACAAAATATAATAAAGATAAAATGTAAAGTGTATTTTTACCATTTATAAAATAGATTATATATATATATATATATGAAGTAAATAATTGAATATTTATACTTTATATTAAATATTTTTTATTATAATATTGTTATTTAATATAATAAATTTATAAGTAATATAAATTGGAGTTATCAAATATCATTTAATGATTATTTGGAATATTTTATTTTATATAGATGAATTGTATGCATGTTATATGTAAAAAATATATGTATACAAAAGAGGAAAAAGTAGTGACATTGATACCAATTGGCTCTTGTTTTACTATATGTCATGTCTTTTGAAAAACCAATTATTGTGTCTAACCTGACCGTGGTTCGAACAATATTGAAGATGCAAAACATGAGTCTCCTTTCCCTATTGGAAATGCTAACATGCTAACAAAGGAAGTCTCACTTGCAATATTGAATGGTAGATTGTCTCCTTTGGCTCATGAAATCGCTTTAGATAGCAAATTACATGCGAAGGGTGTAATGGTTCAAGATGTTATTGTTGGGTATTTTGCCATACTTGAGAATGTTTCATAATTTTCGTTAGAATCGATGCTTTCCCATCCTATTGCAGATATCCCGAGGACGATTACGAGGGAATGAAAATGGTAATTATTTATAGATCCATTTGAATTGAAGCTTGAATCCCCACATCAAAAATTTAGCAAAAAAATTGTGGCTTTTCAAGTGGAAGATCTTTGGAAAAGTCGTTATATGGAATAGTTTGTGCCTTAGACTAGCAATGGAAGAATATTATAATATCCATGAACTTGGACCATCAGAGTAAGCGATTGAGCCTATAGTTAAAAGATATTTTATTCAATATTTCTCAAAGTGTCTTGCACGTGGGCATGGATTATGAGATCTGATTTCACATTTTTTCTACTTGCATTATGTTTGAGTGTCTTGGTATGGAGTGTAATAAATGAGTATATATTTAAATATAGACCTTATGTAATTCTGGAAAGATGAAGAAAAGTTAAAGGAAAATAAAAACAATTTCCAAACAGACGAAAGGAATGCAATTTCCCAACACTCATACGACAATCATTGGAAGAAATATCAAAGTCATTCATCAATATGAAGAAATCTATAAAATAAGCAATGACTTTGAAGAAAAAATTCCCGCATTTTCATACCCAAATCCTACCCAATTTGTGAGTGAGAGCATGACCATTTAGTGAGGTTTTTCCCTTTTATTTTTTAGTTCCATTTTCATGCATTGATCTCTACCTGTATTACGTCATTGTTGGTTTGCAGGTTTCCTTTCAGAGTGCTTCCTAAAACATGAATGCAATGTTCTATTAGTTAATATCCAAACAAAGGTATAGATCATTTATTTTGCATTATTTTTAATATCCAAACAAAGGTATAGATAATCTATTTTGCATTATTTTCATTTTTATTATCATTAAATTGGTATTAACCAGCCTAGATCCATCTTAAATCCATATCTACCAAGCGCTGAGAGGGATCAAATCCTTTTTCACTCTAAAATAGGTATGAACATCTTTGATCCCTATTGACGCTTGGTAGATCTGAAGTTAAGATGGATCTAGGCTAGTTCAATTATTAATAATTGATAATTATAATTCTTAATTTGACGATTCAAAATGTTTACATTGTTGAGTTCAGCAGCGGAATAACTAAATAAAACACATAGAACACATAGCAGAAACAAGCATAAAAACACAGATTTTAATGTGGTTCACCCAACCAATCTGGGCTATGTCCACCTAACAGGGCATCGACAATCTCATTCATCAACTGGAGAAATACAATAGCAGAGTTTCTCATCTGCTTAGCTCTTCCACTCAACAGTTTTCCTCATCATGCTCACTTGCCTCTACGGGCTTACATTTTATAGCTGTGAATGGAAACAAAATCATAAATTCACTCACAACAAATATAGGATGCATTAACTCCTCATCATAAATAGATGGAGTCAATGTAGCAACAAATCCTATTGTTGTCACCTACATGAGATTTTCTCCAAGAATAATTAAAAGAAAAATCTCAACAATCTCCACCTTGACAACAATTAGCCTGATACCCTATTCCATTATTATTTTTATCTTTTCTGCAAGCCAAGAGAAGCCAAACACCATCGTATCTTCTCTAACAAAACTGGTTTCGTGAACATGTTTGCACAGTTTTCCTTTGTATGCACTTTTTCAAGAGAGACTCCCCTTTCAGTGATAACCTGTCTTACAAAATGGTACTTGATAGGTATATGCTTTGATTTACTATGATAGGCCGGATTTTTAGCCAAATTAATTGCACTTTGACTATCAAAAAATAACTTGATGTTGTCTTGCAACCTACCAAACTCACCAAACAAACCTTTCAACCAAACTGCTTCTTTGCAAGCATGTGAAGCAGCTATGTATTCTGCTTTTGTAGTGGATAAAGCAACAATGTTCTGTAGCTTTGACATCCAGCTAATAGCTCCACCTGCAAGAGTAAAGACATACCCTGAAGTTGACCTTCTCTTATCCAAATCACCTGCAAAATCGGAATCAACATATCCGCAAACAAATTCACTACTCCTGTTATAAGTGATACAGTAATCACTTGTGCCCCTCAGATACGGAAGCACCCATTTCACTGTTGACCAATGTTCTTTTCCTAGATTTTCCATATACCTGCTGACAACCCCAACTGCATGTGAAATATCTGGTCGAGTACAAACCATCGCATACATCAAACAACCTACTACATTGGCATATGGAATTCGAGACATATATTCCTTTTCTTCATTAGTGTTAGGACATAGACTTGAAGAAAGCTTAAAATGGGAAGCAAAAGGGACCAAAACAGGCTTCACATTGTTCATACCAAACCTCAAGAGTATTTTCTCAATATACTTTTGTTGTGATAGCCACAACTTACCATTGCTCCTGTCTCTGAAAATCTCCATGCCCAAAATCTGTCTTGTTGCTCCTAGATCTTTCATATCAAACGTCCTAGCCATCTGAGCCTTTAACCTGTTGATCTCTGTTATGCTTTTGCTTGCTAAAAGCATATCGTCAACATACAACACTAAGATAATGAACATGCCATTACTTAATTTCTTAAAGTAAACACAATGATCATATTCACTTCTTATATAATTTTGACTCATCATGAAAAAATAAAATTTCTTGTACCATTGTCGAGGCGACCGCTTCAGACCATACAATGATTTCTTGAGCCTGCAGACAAATTTCTTGTTGCGATTTTGAACAAACCCTTCCGGTTGTTCCATGTAAATCTCCTCATCTAAATCTCCATGTAAAAATGCAGTTTTAACATCTAGTTGCTGTAATTCTAAATCAAGTAAAGCAACTAATGCTAACACAATCCGAATTGAAACAATTTTTACAACTGGTGAAAATATCTCATGAAAGTCAATACCGGATTTCTGAGAAAAACCTTTCACAACCAGCCTCGCTTTGTACCTGTCTTCTGTATCATCAACACCCTTCTTCAACTTGTAAACCCACTTACATCCCACAGTTTTTTTGTCTTTAGGAATTTCTACCAGATCCCATGTGGCATTCTTGTCTAATGCCTTCATCTCGTCCTTCATAGCCTCTTTCCACTTACCATTGTTTGAACCTTCTATAGCTTCCTGATAGCACAAAGGTTCATCATTGTTAACAGTTAAAGCAACTGAAGTAACATAATCATCATACCTTTTAGGAAAACGTCTGATTCTCGTAGACCTCCTTAAAGATGTTTCTGGTACTTCCCCAATTTGCTGATTATTATCTGTAGGAACTTCTTCATGATCAACATCTGAAACACGTTCATGATCTGCATCTGAAACTTGTTCATGATCTGAATCTGAAACTTGTTCATCTGGATTATTATCAGTATTTGAACTGGTTTCAAACTGAATGTGTTGAAGCTTAGGTACATTATCCTGTTTCAATTTATCATCTACATCTGGATTTTCAAGTGAAGATTCATTAAATTTAACATCTATGTTAATGATGATCTTGTGAGTAGTAGGATCCCACAACCTGTATCCCTTAGTCCCATCACCATATCCAAAAAAGATATATCTTTTTGATTTAGGATCTAATTTAGAACGCTGATGTTTCGGAACTAGAGCATATGCATCACAACCAAAAAATTTTAGTTTAGAATAATCGCATGGATGACCTTTCCATACCTCGTGAGGAATTTTTCATCCTATCGCAGTTGATGGTGATCGATTTACCAAGTAACAAGCCGTAGAAACCGCTTCTGTCCACAATTCCTTCTGCAAATTGGCGTTACTAAGCATACTTCTTGCTCTCTCTAAAAGAGTCTTGTTCATGCGTTCAACAACTCCATTTTGCTGAGGAGTATATACAGTGGTTTTATGTCTTTCGATCCCAACGTCCTTGCAATAATTATCAAATTCCTTTGAAGTAAAATCACCATCATTGTCAGTTCTTAAAAATTTAATGGTTCTTCTAATGATGTTTTCAACTAATGCTCTAAACTGTTTGAAAACTGTGAATACATCAGACTTCCTCTTTAACATGTAGACCCACACTTTTCTAGAGAAATCATCAATAAAAGATACAAAATATGACGATCCTCCATATGAGGTTGTAGGATATGGACCCCAAACATCAGAATGGATATAATCAAGGATTCCCTTACTAGTATGTTTCCCAGTTTTAAACTTCTGCTTGCTTTGTTTCCCAAATAGACAATGTTTGCAGAAATATAACTTAGAAGATTTTAAACTAGGAAGTAACTTATGATTAGATAAAAATTTTAATCCTCTTTCGCTCATATGGCCCAACCTTTGATGCCATAAACGAATAGAATTACTGTCGTTTTCAGATATTGTAGAAGCATGATCTGACTCTGTTCTTCCTTCTAACTGAAAAATATTTCCAACCTTCTTTTCTTTCATTACTAGTAAAATTCCTTTATAAACTTTCATTACTCCACCTTGAATAAAGGTTTTATATCCATTAGTGTCTAGTACTCCTAGTGAAATGAGGTTTTTTCTTAGTTCAGGTACGTGTCTTACATCAGTTAAAATTTTATTTGTCCCATCAAACATTTTAATCTGGATGCTTCCAATTCCAACAATATTGCACGAGACATCATTTCCCATGTAAACAACTCCATCATTGATTGATTTATAAGTTTTAAACCACTCTCTATGAATGCACATGTGATTTGATGCACCAGAATCTAATAACCAATGTTGATCATGATTAGACAAACCAACTGATAACACTTCATCACTCATACCTGAAATAGATGCCGAACCTGTATCTGTCGTGTTTGCTTCTTTTTCTCTGTCGAAGAATCTCCTTTGGATGTTTGCTGTCTCTTCCAACAGTCCTTCTTCAAATGTCCTGATTTGCCACAAAACTAGCACTTTACCTTACTCTTCTTCCCTTTCGATTTTGAACGCGAGTTGTTGTGCTTACTGAAGCGTCTTTCTTTAGAACGACCTCTGACCATCATTGCTTCTGATGTAGAGGTTTCTGAATTTGACCTCCTCCTTGTTTCTTCGAACAACAAAGCTCCAACAACATCATCAAATTCAAGGGTTTCTGATGAACTAAGACTTATAGAAGTAACAAAATGATCCCATGACTCGGGCAACGAGCATAATAAAGTTACAACTTTATCTTCTGATTCAAATTTTACTTCTATACTTTCTAACTGCACCAGGAGAGTATTAAAGGTATTCAGATGATCAGTTATCGTCGTACCTTCCTTCATGCGCAAACTGTACAACTGTCGCTTTAGAAGAATCCTATTGGTTAAGGATTTTGTCATGTACAACTTTTCAAGCTTTGTCCACAAACCAGTAGCGGTTTTCTCTAACACGATGTTAAACAAAACATCATCCTCCAAACACAGTTGAATGTCGCTCAGTGCTTTTTCATCCAAGTCACTCCATTCATCATCTGTCATGGTATAAGGCTGTTTGGCTTTTCCCAACAACGCCTTTGCCATGCCTTGTTGTACGAGTAGATCATACATCTTCACTTTCCAGATCTCGAAGTTGTTTTTGCCATTGAACTTCTCGATCTCAAACCGAGCACTTTGTGTTTTTTCCATAGCTTAATAGCTCGTGTCACAAAAAATCTCCAATTGCAACTTTTAATAAATGAAGTTTTTTTGTTTATTTATTTATCAAAATTAATTTTGATTAAAACATGCCCTTGCCTTAAAGAATTCCCTTCACCTTATAAAAGGCCTTTCCTTGAATACCATATGCAAATGGCATTTACATTATTAAATGTCAAATCGATTTAACTTTTAAAACCACCACTCAAATCGAGTTATATAAACTCAAATCTTTTTTTCATATATTGATTTGTTTTTTTCTTAAAAAACACTGCACTAAAAATTTAATGCAAATCGATTTATATAAATCGATGTTTAAAAACCTTAATTCCAATAGAATCGATTTATAAATGGCATTTAATATACCATCATACTTCAAAAACAAAAAAATCGATTTTGTAACACGTTAATGTAACACCACCTTCAAATACTTCAAATCGAATTTTGAATAAAGCGATGTGACTTAACCAGCATCGTTTCACTAATTTATATGAATTAAATGGCGTTTCAGCGTTTAAAAAAATCGACCCTTCATAAATCGATTTAAATTTTCTTGCACTTATTTAATGGCATTCGACTCTCCTTTTATGAACCTGTCGACGCCTTTCAAAAACGTTGAAATATCGACTTACCAAGTCTCAGCTTCTTGGTCAACGGCCCTGAATGCTGTAGTTCGTTGACTTGACGCTGTCCATCGACAGCCTCCACGCAAGATGCCTCTCAGCAACACAGCAACGCAAAAAATATCACTTCTCTCCACCGCAGCAAACCTGGCCTTATGCAACAGGTCTTCACAGTCTCAGCTGTCACAGCTCCGTTCTACGCTCACACAGCCACCCTTTGGTCAAAAAAAATTTGCGTTGCTGCACAATACATCGATTTCTAATGGCTTTGGATAAACAAAAAAAATTTCGTTGCTGCACAAGCTATTCTCCCTGCTCACGGCGCTGTTTCATCTGCAGTCAGCGTCCCTCTGAAGCCAAAAAAAAATGGCTCTGATACCAAGTGTTGAGTTCAGCAGCAGAATAACTAAATAAAACACACATAACACATAGCAGAAACAAGCATAAAAACACAGATTTTAATGTGGTTCACCCAACCGATCTAGGCTATGTCCACCTAACAGGGCATCGGCAATCTCATTCATCAACTGGAGAAATACAATAGCAGAGTTTCTCATCTGCTCAGCTCTTCCACTCAACAGTTTTCCTCATCATGCTCACTTGCCTCTACGGGCTTACATTTTATAGCTGTGAATATAAACAGAATCATAAATTCACTCACAACAAATATAGGATGCATTAAATCCTCATCAGAAATAGATGGAGTCAATGTAACAACAAATCCTATTGTTGTCACCTACATGAGATTTTATCCAAGAATAATTAAAAGAAAAATCTCAACATACATAACATCACATCATATCAAATCACATAACATAACCTTACAACATCACTTCCAGACTGGGCTGGAGAGTGCCTCTCAGCACAATGATATGACAGTTTTATAGGATATAGTCTTTGTGATCACTCTGCCAGATTTCTAAGGCTGAAGAAGAAATCCCAACAAAGGTAACCACAGACTAATATTTTAGCTTGGTAGCTAGCCCTACCAAGTCGGAGAGGGATCTCTCCACAAATTTCAGCCAAGAGGGCTGGATGAATTAGGGTTTTAGGCTAGGTATGAAATGCAGAAGGGTTTTTTTTTTGTGATTGGGTTTGTTGGATGAGAATTAGGTCAAAGAGGCTAAGTCAAGGCAAATGATATTAGGGTTACAATCCATTCAATGGGGCAAGGTAAGTATGAAGGCTAGCACATTAGGGTTCTTGTGATGGAATGATTCAGACCCAGAGCTCACTGCACCGTTTTTCCCGCATTGGATATTTCCGGGGACATTTGTCTGAAAATTTTGTGTGTCACTTTTCTATCAGGAAGGCCAGAATCCTAATGGTCCTTGAGGCATACGAATTACGGGAGCATGCATAAGGAGTCTTGTCTAAAAAAACCGATGTTTCTCTTCTCACGAAGCATAATGAAGCTGAAGCACATGCTAAGCACATGTTAAGCATCTTCTTCTAGACATATTTCCCTTGATAAATTGTGGTTAACACTTTACACATATCATTAGTCGTTTTCTTCTTGGCTATGTGTGGGACCACATGATCCTTGACCATGTCCATGAATTCTTCCTAAACTGAAAGAAAGATGAACAAACTATGAAAATTTTCCCAAAACAGAGCATGTGAGATGAATTGTGTTTCTCTAACTTGAAAGCGATCATACAATAGACATGAAATGGAAAATGGACCAACAATACATTCATACAAATGAAACAAGAGAAGAAACAATGTTAGACAACCATACCACAGGAATCCCAAAGAAATAGTTGCAACACTTTTATTAAGCTCCTACCAAAATGATTACAATAGAGTCTCTGATCAATATGCCAACATCCAAATGATTCCAATAGTGAATAAGGGAGTGATATAGACATCAAAACCACTTTCTCTCATCCTTAGGGGTCAAATCCCTGAGTTGAGGAAGAGATCCACAAAAATCCGAACTGATAGCTGGAGTATAGGGAGTTCAAAATGACTCCTCCCTAATTACAATTAAACTGATTCATTTGACTTGATGATAACATTTACACAATGAATTTACCCCTAGATAACTCATCCACGTGATATTTACATTTACCTTCATCAATTACATAGGTAAAATCATCATTTCCCAAGATAAAATTCAAAAATATAGTGAAATTTGGAAAATATCAGACATTGGTCAAGTGCGCCATTTTTGTGCCAAGTGCGCCCTCACAGTGCCAGGTGCGCTCGTCTATTTCCTTTAAGTTATGATGTTATGTAAATTTTTTTCATTTTACTTGGTTTTACTTTCTTTTACATTAACCCTAGTTCTTGTAAATAATTGGATAATTATTGCATTAACTTTTAGGTTGTTTGACATTTTATTTTAGTTTCTTTTAAAACTTATTTAGTTGTACTTTTTTTATTTAGTTTTACTTTTGTACATTACTATTTTTATGTTTTAATTTTAATAACTATTAATTGACTACCATACGTCTTAATGTTTAATTATTGTTTAAATAAAACTTATTCACTATAAATTACATATAATTGATTAAGGTTTCAATTTCATAATATAAACACACAAAGATTATATTATATAAGGAACAATTAATATCGAAAAAGATGTCTTCTCTTATTTCATTAATTATTTATTCAGACTCTTCATCACACCATGGTTTTCGGATTTTGACGCTAACACTATGGAGGTGACCAGAATGTCAGTCTGGGTTCGGCTATACAACCTCCCACTTAATTTTTGGAATGAATGTGTACTAGAAGGCATATGGAACATCATCGAGAGATACATAAAACAGATACACAACGCCTAGAGGAGAGGATCTTCACCTTCGCACAAATATGTGTGGAAGTGGATCTCAGTAAAGGGCTACTAGAAAGCATTCAGTTGATTGATAAATAACAGAAATGGACACAACACCTAGACTATGAAAATACATCATTCAGATGCAGGATATGCAGGAACACCTGCCACTTGAAAAACACATGCCTAAAAGAAAAAAGAGATAACAAAAAAAAAAAAAGACAGGGAAATCGCTGAAAGGATGGAAATTTCCTTTTGTTGAACCAGAACAAGAGACATAATAAGAAGTGAACGTCCCCATTCCCAATGAAAATAACTAGACAACAATCTATCCAGTGACACACGAACAAGAGATGCAAGATCCTTTTGATCTCACCTCCACTGTTCAGATGGTAAAGGACACTGGGGCCCTAGAAAATGGGGGAATCAAAAGGCAACACAACTTAGACAACTCAAATTCAGACAAGGACAATGGAACAATCACAGAAGAAACCCAACTTGCCCTTATCACCGCCACGCCTACTCAAGGTACTTGGCGAAAGGTCGAAAAGAATAAAGGGAGAAAATCTTGATTTTCTCCCCTTGTATTATAGTTTCTTATTTGCAACTTGATAGCCTGTCTTGATTAAAAATTACCAGCACATGCAACATGTAATTTTTTTTTTAATTAATAAAATTACAACTTTTTTCCTTGGAAAAAATAAAATAATCATTTATGTATTTGAATACTTGGTTCATAAATAAGAGGAGGGATAAATCATTTAATTATTTCTTGCATAAATAACATTATGGTCAATTTTATTACTTAAGCTATAGTATTTAATGTTTTATTTTTCTTTCGTTTGTCAAAGTTGTGAGTTGTAGGTCTCTTCCTAGTCAGTCGCAATTCCTTTGATACATGAGAGGGTTGAGTTGTGCCACTCTTGGCATGAATTCAACCCCTCAATAGAGAAATTTTGAGGTCTAAAATGGGCCTCGTAAGGAATATTATAAAATAATAGTGTAAATAATAAAATAACATTAGATTACCTCATCAAGTTTTAGAGGGAAAAAAGAAAAAACTATTTTTACAACTCATATATTCAACTTATATCTCTATTATTTTACTCAAATTTCGAGCGGGATCACCCATTGGATGCAAAACTTAATATTTTAATCTAAGGAGCACACATGTTTGCATACTTTCAATGGACCCTGCTACACAAAAAATGTGAAATACATGAAAAAGTGTGATTGCAATCACGTTTTTTCATGTATTTCACATTTTTTTGTAGTAAGGCTTATTAAAAGTATGCAACATGGGTACTCCTTGGATGCAAAATTAAATTTTGCATTCAATGAGTGGTCCCACTCAAAATTTGAGTAAAATCATAAGAAGATAAGTTGAAATACGAGTTGAAAAAGAAGTTTTTTATTCTTTTATTTTTTTTCTTTTTACCATTTTACTTCAAAAATGGTGAATCGTCCCCCATGGTTGAAATCATCATATGGAATCTTATTGATTCTTATAAAATTTATTTTTGTTGTACATTTTTGTTTTGAGGCCCATTTTTTCCCTCGAAATTTCTCTAACGATTCGTGCGGATATAAACTCTAGGATAACACTATCATTACTTCTCCTTAGTCGTTGAGAAGTTTGAGATGTTGATGTAGTGTTGGAGAATCATTTAGTTTCGAAACCATCAACAACATGTCTCAGTACTAGATCTCACTGTGCTTTGACCCATCATTATGGTCGCCATTTGCACTTGATTGAGACAGTCCTGCAAGTAGCCTCTAAATCCATATTGTTTTTCAACTCGCCAACCAAGATGCAATATACTCACCCTTTGCAATGTTGAGTGTGATAAATACTTGCTTACTGCTCATCCAAGAAATCATCACAGAGCCCAAACTGAAGCAAACTCTTTCTACACTCCCTTCCAAATCTAAATATGTGAATCCCTACAGTTGTACTTCATTGTTTTATGCATATTTAAACCATAAGTAGGCAGGATTCCTTTAATGGATCCATCACCACATATACTTTCGTGTTACTCTGATTGGGTTCTCCCTTTAACACTGTAACAAATATTGTTGTGAAAATCTAGGTTTCTCCCTCTTTCACTGTAGATTTCAAGTTATTATTATAGTTAAGTTGTCTATCTGACAGTCTATCATCTCAATCATCAAAATTATGTTTCAAGGAGGTAATACACCAAATATAGATCCTTTATCTCAAGCTAAGAGATCAACTCCCTCTTAAGCTATAAGAGAGTCAAATATTTCTACCACAACTACTCCCTCTGACACATAAGTCCTTTTGCTTCTATTAGAGATAAATCATAGAGGATCAAACTTGATCCATCAATCAAAATATCAAGCCTACCATGTATGTGTGTAATCATACAAAGCCTTCTTCAGTCATGCGAATTTTTCTCATGTACCTCAAAGGCTTGAGATATATCTATGTATGCTTCTTTCTCTTTATTGATATTTTTTGTTGTTGTAAGGATTGACTCAATCACCTTATTTGTGGACTCTACCTGGAAATTTTCTTTCGGGTGGTACAATGTATATTTCCTGTGTTGAATCTTGTACTAATTTACAATTCCTTTCACCATATTATAAGAAAAATGTGGTCCATTATCAGTAACAATTTCTCATAGTACACCAAATCGAGTAAAAAATTCAGTAAATAAGAAATCAACGACAATTTTTTAAGTGGCATAAGAAACAATCCTAGCTTCTACCCATTTTGTTACAAAATATGTACAAACCATGATATTTCTTTTATTTAAATATGTTGGGGCTATAGGTCCCACAAAGTCAATGGCCCATTTTTCAAAGGGCTCTAACATGACTTGCAGGCATAAAGGAATCTCATTGGCTTGACAGGTTTTCCCATCCACTGAAAACTATCACAATGCTTAACATATTGCTTGGAATCCTTAAACAAGGAAGGCCAAAAGTAGCCAGCGTGAATTTATATGTTCTCATTTTGTCTGTGAAATGGTCTCCACAAGGCTCATCATGGGTTGCTTTTAAGATATCAAACACACCCTCCTCTCTTACACATCTACGGATAATAAGATCAAGTCATGTGTAAAAGAGTTATCCTTGAATCTAGAAGTACGAAGCACTATTATGGATGATCCTCTGCCTTTCCCTAACGGATAGGTGTGGAGGTATTTTCTCGTGATTAAATAATTTTCTATATCAACAAACCAATGGGGAGATTGTTTTAATCAAAAAGGTGTTCATCGAGAAATGAGTCATCTACAGGGATTGCTTGACCAAGGTTTTTCAATCTAGAAAGAAAATAAACCACTACATTTAACTTCTCTGGCCTATGAATTATAGTTATATTTAATTGTATCAAAAGTAACCACCTATTTATTCTACCACTAGTTAAAGGTTTGTTCATTAGATATTTTATAACAGAGTGATATGTGTGTATAAATACTTTGTATCCTGTAATGCAGTGTCTAAACTTATTAATATGAACTCTTTCTTTATCATTGTATAATTAAGTTCGTCATATGGAAAGTTTTTACTAACAAATTATATGGCATAGGATGTTTTATTTTCCTCCCAATGTTTTACCAAAGACAATATCTGAGGCATTCGAGGAGATATGAAATGGAAGGGACCAATTAGGTCCCCTCAAGAGATTTTGAGACATGTTTTTACGTCTTCAAATAAAACGTGTATTATCCCAATATTTTTCTCTAATAAATTCACTCATCAAATAGAATACCTATAAACATCCTCATACTTCCCCGGACAACATGAACACCCACTCTACTACAATAAGTTGGAATTAGTGGAAGTTAATCTTAAGCAATGTTAAGAAAACAAAAATGGGTTGAAAAAAAGTTCAATGAGAGGTTTGATAACTTTGAAAATAATTTGATGGATAAGTTTTTTAGTATGTTAGCTTGATTCATACTAATAGAAAACCACATGACTGCACAACAAATTGAGCTACACTAAGAAGAATTTCTAACTCGGAAATTTTTATCCACCCACAATACTCCACATGCCTACACAACAGTAGATAAATAGATAACAACATATGGAATTGTTCTCCTAAGGTGGATTTGAACAAAGTTTGATGATTTTGATCCATCAGGATCATCACTCAAATGGAATGTTACTTCTCACTCCAAGGTATTAATGATGACATGATGAAACTCAAGGTGTGGGTCTTATATTTAGATAAAGAATGATGGAATGGTGGGAATGGCATAAAAGAATCCTATATGGGCTACATTTCATGGATTCATTTTGTTAAATTTGTATATGAGTGTTTCAAGAGGGATACTTATATTTTGGGGTGACTTACTAAGTTACACCAAAGTAGCTTAGCCACTAAATTTTGAGTAAAATTTCATCAGTTAGTCATCCATACAAATAACTTAACATATTCCTTCTATAAATAATGTTTCATTGGTGGCCTCAAGGAGGAGATTCGATCACAAGTTAGAATGCATTATCCTACTACATGGTCAGAAGCAATGGAGAGGGATCTAAAAGAAGAAATGGTGATCAATGAGAAAATGAAAAATCGAACATTTATTCATTATACTCATCCACCCCAAGATAATTCACTAAGAACACCTCCTACTTATCGCTTAAAGGTACAAAATTTATCTCTATTATAAATATAAAATTCCAAAGACACGGACTTTACTAAAATTGTGATGAAAAATATGCTCTAATTCATAGGTTTAAAGAACATAAATTGTTACAAATTGATATGACTATTCAGGACTTGATGGAAGACAGAAATAATGAAGATAATCTAGCACTACAAGTAAAAGACACCAACAATCAAAATTAGAAATATATTGAACCATCATTTCCTGTTGAAGAACCCATAATCTCCTACATTCATTTTCAACTCCATAAGAAGTGAAACTCATAGGCTACATCAAACAATAGAAAGTTATAGTCCTAGTTGACAATGGCAATACTCATAATTTCATTCCTCGAGGAGTTGTAGAAGAAACCCATTGTTTTGTACACCCAGTGCACAAATTTCAAATTATGATCACCAATGGAGTTATAATGAAATTTGGGGGAAGTTGTGAAAATGTAAAACTCTAGATGGGAGACTATCAACTCAAAACCCATATATATTCCATTGACATGCATGGTGTGATACATTGGGGGGAAATTGTTAGAGAATAAAAAAGGCAGAAAGATCCTCTTGTTCTTGATTATTTCCTTTTAATCTTCTTTATTTCTTATTATGTTCTTCTTATTATTTCATCAAGAAAATATCAAAACAAATACACATAGATCAAGGACACCAGATGTAGGCCAGAGGCCAGGGAAGAACCCCACTCTTGGGGAAAACCCAGCCAGTAATTCTTCCTTAAATAGTGATTCTTGAGGCTCTATACCTTAACCTAGACTTCCTCCACACCAAGTCATCCTTCCTTGTGATCCTTCCTAAATCTGGCAGCAGAAGCAACAGTAGCAACACTATGATGACCTGGAAATTCGATATTTCTTATTGAGACTTAGATATTGAGGTAGAGACTTTGATATAACTTTAAAGACTTCAATTTAGGCCCAATACAACTTCTCCAAGAAGCAACATTCAGCAAAACAAACTTTGAATTTCTCTTCTCTTGGCAGCATCACCTTGGCAGCAACTAATGCAAAAATTGCTACAGTAAAACTTTGAGAACTTAGATATACAAAACTATAGCTTGAAATGAAGAGAGAGTGGTGCCAAAATTTTGATTTCTTAAACTCTATAAGATTTCCCAAAATCGAATCTAGAAAGTCCTTCTCCTCCAATTCACAATTTTTCTTTGTTGTAGCTTCAAAATTGAATTTATATTTTCCAGTGAGATGGTTCCAAGTGAGTTCGATTCCACTTTATATATAGGCTTGAGATGAGTTTGAATTCATGGGCTTGAGGCTGAATCGATCACCTTAAGTCTAACTTGGTGTGGAGCTTCATAAATCATATTTTACTCAATACTTGACCTATTTGTATGATTCAAAAGCCCAATATGCATCAATTTAAATATGTAATAATCCTATAGACTCAGAATAAAACCTAAAAATCCATAAGGAACTTTGACCTAAAATAAATATGACCCAAGCATAAAACCCATGCTTTAATAAGTCATTTAATAATAATATAAAATTATTTTCTTTATTCTTTTGACAAGTACAATAAGTATTGACTCAAGTAAAATTTATAAAAATCGAACCTAGTTACATTCTTCAACACTCCATCTTAACTAGGGAGGTATTCATAAATCAATATTACTAGGTAGATGTCAACTATATGGACTATGAATAATCTTTAGACGCTTAAATTTTATGGAATAGATTCATGAACATGGAACTCTATCCATTAGTCGCTCAATAGTTTAGCAATACAAGGAAAAGACCCTCTAGCAGAGGTTATAAAGGAGGTTTTTAGTGTTATAAAATTGGCCAAAATTGTCAAAAAAACATTTGCTACAACATCTATTTATGGTTATGGAGGTTTTGGCGGAGATTTTAACAGAAATTCAACACAACTAAAAAACCTGGGCAGCCGGAGGTTATTACGAATGTTTTTTTCATCGGTGCGCTACTAAGGTTTCAACGCACTGGGACCTCAAGGTATAAAACCGCACCGAGCGCAACGTTGGTGATACAACGCATGGGGCCGTACCAATTGGTCTTGGGATTTGTGCGATGCCCATAGGTCGTCGTAACGCAACGGTACCTAGATGTATAGAAACGCATCGATGCGCCGTATCAGGCAAACACACCGATATCTATAATTGGTATTGGTATTTGTGTGGTGCCCATACATCGTAAAAATTCACTGGTGCGTAGTCTCACATAAAAGCACCGGTGCGCGGTATCGCACAAACGCACCGAGATTTTTAACTAGTTTTCGTATTTGTACGGTGCCCATAGGTCGTAGAAACACATTGGTGCACTGCAACATACTGTTATGAAGGTAAATTCTCTATGCAGACATAGATGATCCCTCTAGCCCTAGAGTGGGTCTAGTAACAAAAGGACAAAATAGAGTGTAGGTTCCTAATTAATGAATGAAATAGACAAGGTAGATCAACCTACCTGGAGTCCAACGCCATCGTCGTGGCTATTGTAGTGATGGCCTCTCGATTCCTATCTCGGCAATTCACGATCCTTCCGCAGTAATGCTTGGATACTTGCACAATATCAACAAACAAGAGCAGCATACGAAACAACAATCTCATTCATAACTACAAACCAGTCAAGGAGGGTTAAGAATATTACATCAAATAAAAGACATCAATGCAAAATGGGAACCAGACAATAGTTATACATATGTATTAATAGAAGAAAGAGTTACAAACAAGCCTTGACGTTGCAGCCTCCTTTAGCAGGGTTCAGTTGAAGCACGTCTCGACGAATGTCAGGGAATTCAGACGGGATGAAGGCACAAGCCTAAGCTCTCTCATAAGGGACTCTTTCATTCTATCTTGAATAGAAATCTCTCCAACATTTCTGATATAATATCTTCAATTCAGCTAGCTTCATCAATGGAGGATGGCTATATTTATAGAGGGAGAGGAGGAAGTTGGGATCCCTATTATGGTGGAAGGGAGGCCTTATCCCTTGGGAGGTTTCCCCAAAAGGTGGAAACAAGAGGCCAAAGGAGGAAGGCCGTGGTTATTCAGTCGAACCACCCCCTATGACTCATCCACGAAGTTGTTATGATCGAAAATTTGCCTCTATTTTAAAAAAAATTTCCATAAACAGATTGGTGCAGGTATCTAACTGAGACAGAGAGCTAGCTAGCATGGGGGCCAGCGTTAATCTTCCTCATTGGCGCGAGGGAATAACTGGCTACCAGCGCTAAGGCAAAAACAAGTGTTTTTGGTGGTCTATTCAGGAAATGGTCAACTGAAGGAATGTTAGACTCATGGTAAGGGATGAAATGATGGTATTTGCAAGGCATGAAACTTTATTTTGATCACAGAAATGAGCCTCCAATGTGCGGGATGGGGATTGCAGGGACAGTGACAAAATGATGTGTAATAGATGCCCCTTAAAGCATGAGGTTTGAGAGAGAGGAAGGGGTGAAATGCTTTATGAGAACGTGTTCAAACCAAACATCATTGTTGGAAGACTTTCAAATACAAGTACAATAGATATCTCTCAGACATGAGCATGTGGCATGGGTGTAGCCATCCATAATAGAGTACATATAAAATGAGATCCATGGTATGGATGCAGCCATCCAGCAGTAAGGATCAACAAATTGACTCAGGTATGGTCGCAGCCATCCAATCAAAAGAGTCATGTAATAAAGTCATGATAAATCATAATATCTCGCAGCCTGGATCTTATCAGACAAAATCCAGGATCTTGCGCTCCATCTCGACTCGTACAAGTACAAATTCAAACATGCGAATAAATGAGCTGAAGTCGAACATGCAAGAAAATCACCTGATTACCAGCCAATGATGAAATTTGTTAACAGGTGTGAGAGAAACCACCAATAATGACAATGGTTCTCAAGGTACAATAGGTACAATCCATGGAATTTGAACAGTGAGCTGGCATCGAACACCCGCATAATCACTTGATCGAAGGCCAATGATGTGGACCTGTCGTCGAATGCAAAGAACCTGCCATTGAGGCATGCAGGCTCCAAGGTACCGATAGGGAGTCTCTAGACCAACATCCTGTAGAGAAGTGACCTGGTCAAAGGAGGGCCATAATGTTTCCCACATCATCGACATGAGACAGAGGAACATGATGATAGTGAATCAGGACCAACAAAGAATCAGAGGGAGGTTGAAAACTGCAGAGGCAAACTTCTCTTGAACATATCAGTGACATGACTCTGGATTTGGCAGTATTTGACATCAAGGGATCTGAGGTAATGATGACGTGGAAAAGAGCAGATGAGAGGTCAAAACAGATTACCCAAACCCACAGAGGCAAAAAATGACGAAATGAGATGTCCCCAACTCGACACTAATGCAAACGAGTGTCGTGTTCAAGAGCGACATACTGCCAACACAACTAAAAACTGGTTCCATTTTCCCCCACCAATTCTGGCGAGTACCCCAATTATTTTTTAAAACAAGCTTGAAGGGGATAGAATATGCATGTGTTGTAAGTTTTTCCTTCAGAAAAATCCATCCTAGTACATTTTACAAGCCCTAGGAAGGAGGAACTTGATGAACGTCATGGTGACGATGTCTAATTTCATCATGGTTTAACGATTCTAACAAAGGAAGAACTTGACATATTTTCATGTTTAGAGAGTTTGAAAAGAAGTGGAAAAGAAAACTCTAGCATGTCCCTTTTCGTAAGTAGTCTCTCAGATCTGAAAAGGTAGAAAACAATATCTGAAAGAACCTCTTAGTCGCGATTGGCTAAGGTTTTCCTTTTTCGTAAATAATTTATTCCTAGCCTGAAAAAGGGGTAAATGTATACTAGGTAGATATCATTTCGCATCCATTTAACGAGTTCAAAACGAAAAGAGTCTTGAAAATCTTATAATTTTTATAGAGTCAGAAAAGAGTTGAAAGATGACTTTAGTAGTGACTTTTTCGTGTTTTTACCGAGTCCGAAAAAGTATAAAATACAACTCATGACTTAATCACTATCACATTAAAGACCTGTTGCTGCACAAGAAACAAACATAAAACCCATTTATCGAAATAACATAATGTAATAATTGAAAAACATGTCTTAAAACCTAATTAGGGTTTTGAAAAGTTATAAATTGCCAAAAATGGTAAAAAATACTTACTTTTCACTTTTACCTCATGTGGAGCAATATTGACCCATTTTACCTTGCGATTTTGTGGCGACGATAGCTGGCAATCCATCAGACCAATCTCGAATTCGTCAGTTCCACGTAAGAGTCGACATCCTTCCCCATATTTTAAGCATTATTTCATTACCTTCAACCTTCAGTTTTGATTTCTGAGGGGGAAATTGTGAAAACTAGGGCATGACGGTCGGCGCGGGTTTCAGGCACGGACTCGTGCCAACCACCCAATTTTCTAAACTGGGGTGCGCCCATTGGCGCAACTGTTTCTAAAATAGTCACGCCAACCATGCAGACCTCTTAAAAAGCTTTCAATGCAAGAAAGAATCCTAAATTTCACAAACTTCAACTTTGGATTTGGCTAATAATGTCCATATGAACATGTTTGCAGGTGAAAGAGTGACAAAATGGTGATCGAGTGGAAGGAACGGGAACACAACGAAGAGGATGAGCTTGCCATGGGAAATGCGAGATGCATGGAAGCTCTCAGATACTATGGATTGAAAAAGTTCTTCATGACACCGTGTCTCAAAGCTCAACCGGAGCTGCTACAATACTTGATTAGTATCTGGAATGAGGATCAAGAAAAATTCATTCTTCAAGATCAGGAGCTCGAGATTGATGTTTTTGATGTCTATTTCATAATATTACTTTCATGGAGGGGGGTAGCACCGATCTTGACCGGCACTCAGCCCACCATGGAGAGCAGGGGCATGGTAATTGACAGGGTATGCCCGGAGCACAGAAAGGATCAAAAAGTGGGAAGGTGGACATCCATAAAAACCCAGATCTAACACTAAGGGTAGTGCTACACATGATCACACGAGCTGCAAGAACACAAGCACCGCAAGAAGCAACAAAAACACAACTACTTCTTGTTGTATACTTCTTGTCACCGACCATCTACAACTGGGAAGAGGCAGTAACAATCAATATAAAACATTAGCTGACAAAGTGAAAGAAGACCAAATTGAAACAATTTGGTTATGGGTCTATCCTAGTATCATTCATTCTGGAACTATTACCAATCTTTTAGCGCCAGGAGGTGATAGTCCCGACACCACCAGCACTGGAACCACGGATGGCCCAATGGGAAGCTCTGATGCCAAGGTTAGGGGGGCGGTCATCAGATGTCCTGGAGACTAGAGTTATTTGATTGGCTCCGCTGACAGTCAGTTGTCGTGGAGGACCGGCCTTACTCTGGCACAAATTTCACTGGTGATCCGGACCTCCCACTCTCGGAAGGAGAGGATTGGGATGAAGCACTTGGTTAGACTCATTTTTTAAATTTTTATGAGTATTATGATTTTTTAGTATGTATGTTTTGACACTTTATCCATGCATTTTCATATGTAAGCCCAGAGAGACCTACAGGGATGTCTCCAATAGCGAGGCAAATACCTCACAATTTTGATGTTTCCCCTCAAGGTGAGGAGGAGGAGATCGTATGCAACTTGGAGGGAATCACTCGTGGGGTCCCAGACTATCCGCGATTCGACGATGTTCCTCATGCATATCAAATATATACTGTAGGGGTGTCAAACCAAGTTCATCGCTCGCTGAGGAGGCTTGTCCAGGCAGTGACATGCTATTATGATCATCATGTCGATTAGACACCTAGGCTTTTATTTCTGCATTTTGTTGAGAGACATGGTGTTTCAGGATGTAACAGAAACACACATATTTTTTGAAACTTATGGTGCACACTGATGCAAACCTTTTATATATATATATATATATATACATCTATTTTCCTATTTGATATGAGTCTCTCATGTGATGATGATTTTATAGATTACACAAATGTTTATCCAATACAATGTTAGCCACTGTATCAGTTAATGTATTCATTTGTCTAGGAGTATGTTGATATGTGATATAATCAAAATGTCTTTCCATCAAACGAACACGTAAATACAATCTTAAATTGTGAGGGTTTCTAACTGAATAATGCCCATTAAGTTGAATAACAACAAGCTATGAGTCTAGGTTTACAACCAATGCACTAATGCCGAGGGTAATTGCCTCGGTTAATAGTTCAATGACGGCACTATATTCAACGACATTGTTTGTAGTTCGTCTTAGACAAATACCTTGCAGGTCTATCAACTTACTAGCAGGATCATAAATCACCTAGGCTACCGAAGACAAGTTCCGGGTACTATAGGAAGCACCATCTGCGAAACTGACATAAGGGGTAATAGACATCTGCACAATAAGCAACGACCCAATAAGCAGGAAAACACTCACAAAACACACCAAGCCAAAAATGTACAAAAATGAAAAAAACACCTATGTACAAAAAACATGCATGAATGACTCGTGCATAATACTTCTTGAGATACAACCCATTTCTGGGCTGATCTAAAGGATGACCTTCATAATCAATGAGGTCATAGGCCCCGTTCTTCAAAACAAGTTTAACGATATAAGGCCCATGCCACATGGGTTGAAATTTCATACCCCCAGCTTATCATGAGCTTGGTCATATAGGAGGACTAGGTCTCCTTCTACAAAGGAGCGAGGGGAAATCGACTGGTCAAAATGGGCTTTGACTCGCTTCTTCTGTGTCTCGATTACTAAAGAAGCAAAGCAGTGAGTTTTATCTAGCCTCTCTAAGTAGATAAGACACTCTTCTTCAGGTGAAGTGTTGGGCAGTAATTCAACAGCTAATTTGAGCGAAGGTATTTCAGATTCAATTGGAAGGGTAGCTTCCAAACCGTAAACAAGCTGGAATGGAGTGAATCCAGTCGCATCCTTGACTGAGGTTCGGTATGCCCAGAGAGCCGAAAATAACATGAGATGAAAATTGGATTTGTGGATCCCAATCGTACGTTGAAGCATAATGACTAGAACTTTGTTCACAGCTTCAACCTGGCCATTGGCCTGAGGATAGTACGACGTTGAGATGTCATGATGCAAGCCCAACTTGGAAGTCAACTCCACCACCATATAATGCCGAAAATGGGAACCATAATCGGTAACGATGGATTGAGGGACACCAAACCTAGAAATGATGTGATTGAATATGAACTAAGCTGTTGTCTTACCATTGATGACAAGTGTAGGCATTGTTGCGACCCATTTGGTGAAGTAGTCAATAGCTACGATAATATAAGCATGCCCCTCGGTCGAGTGAGGGTTACACGTCATAAAATTGATGCCCCACTTCATAAAGGGACCAACAGTAATGAAAGGGTGGAGATGTGCAGGCGGTGCACACATCTTGCGCTGATAGATCTGGAAATCATGACATTTACGAACAACAACAATGCAATCCTTGAAGATAGAGGGCTAGAAATACTCATCACGAAGAATATTTTGTGCAGTGGCATAACCAAACATGTGACCGCCATAGGCGCCACTGTGGTAATCATTCAGAACTTTCTCAGCCTCCTCGAGGGTCAAACACTGATGGAGAATGGAATCTACTCCGACATGGTAGAGTGTATCTTCAACTATATGATAAGGTTGCGACTGATGACAGATGCATCAGCGAGCATCCTTCGTCAACTCAGATCTAAAAGTAGAAGTCTGAAGATATATGATGATATCACCTACTAAGGATCGAGGGCGGGGATCAGAAAATACGTATCGTCTGGAATGTGTTCTTCAAAACCAGATGGAGTAGAGTCAGAAGGAAGGGAACATATCAAATCATCAAAGACTAATGACTTCTTCGACTTGGCATTAGTAAATTCCAAATCAAACTCTTGGAGGATTACAATCCACTTTGAGTATTTTCCCCCTAGCAATTGTCAAGACAATATGTAAGTCATGGGGTTACATTCAGAAATCATAGTCACAGTACGCAACAGAATATAATGACGAAAACATTGAACCGCTTGAATCGCAACTAACGCTAACTTCTCGGCATGGGCATAGCACGTTTTGGTATCGAGAAGGTTAAGAGAGAGGTAGTAAATAACATGCTCATCACCATCATCATCATCTTGAACCAGAACCATGGCAATGGTGCTAAAAGCGACATCTAAATAGAGGGGAAAATCACAATGATAATTTGGAGGACGCAAAAGAGGAGCATTGATGAGCAACGTCTTCTATGTGTCAAAAGTCTTCTGAGCAATCTCATCCCAGAGGAATGGGACACCCTACTTCAAGAATCGCATAAATCCTTTAGCTACTTCGACATAGTTAGGGATAAAGTGTCATAGAAAATTAGCCTTCCTTTGTAGACTCTGCAACTGATGTAGTGAAGATGGAGAGGGGAGATTGATAATAGCATCAACTTTGAGGGGATCAAGGTGAATCCCGTCTTTGGACACGATAAACCCTAAGAGTCTACTGGAATCGACGCCAAAGACGCATTTGTGTGGATTTAACCGGATGTTGTAGTGTCAGCAACGAAGAAAAATCTGACGAAGATGGCCAAGATGGTCTTTATGCTTAGCTGAATGAGCTGGGAGGTCATCCAGATAAGGCTAAATGATGTGCTTAATATCGTGAAAATAATACGACATCGCTTGCTGAAATGTGGCCCCAACATTTTTCAAGCTGAAAGGAAGCTTCTTATACGTGAAAGTACCCCAAGGACAGATGAAGGCCGTCTTATGCTAATCAGTCGGGAGAATGTTAATATGGTTATAGCAAGAAAATCCATCCATGAGGGAAAAGATCTCAGTCCCAGCGCAGTAATCAATGATCTGATCGATAAAGGGAGTAGGATAATTATCCTTCGGACAGGCCCGATTAATGTCACGGTAATCAACACAAACGTGAATGGTACCTTGTTTCTTATATACAGGGATGATGTTTGACACCCATTCTGTTAAGGGAATCAGGTAGATGAAACCAACATTGAGAAGTTTTTCAACTTCACTTTTAATGGCAGCAGCCTTTCTAGGGTGCACAGGACGAAGGCGCTGACGAATAGGCTTCGAGTCAAGGTAGGTAGGAATCTCATGCACCACTATTATAGGATCGATGCGAGGCATTTCTTCATAGGACCATGCAAAGACATTGCGAAACTCGCGGAAAATGCTAGTATGAACCTGAACTTCATCAAAAGAATAGGTGACCTCGAGATGGATGTTCTCGAAAATTCCTGATTTGACGGAAATGTCAATAGGCATCGTTTGCGTAATGTTACTCAAGTTACCCTCTGTAAAAACTTCATGTGTCAAAATAGGCGTTTGAAGCGGAGGAGAAGGAACCTGAGATGCGAACCTCTCAAGACACATAGACATGGTCCTAAGGCCAGGCATGAACGAGGAACGATGATGGGCATCATCCCATGGAAAATCCTTGAGAGATATAGTTTCCATGATGGCTTCATCGGAAGGAAATATATCTCGCAAGGGATCGGATGAATCTGAATCGCCGAGCCAAGGGGATTGAGAATAAGCGTCCAAAGACATGCTCAAAGGAGCATGATCAGAAGGCGGAAGATTCAAAGCTGGAAGAAGTTCACAATAATCAATCTCAATTAGACTTAAAGGCATCGAATCTCCAATAGAATTGATCTGTTCAGGCGAAGGGATGATCCATGGGTCATCAGACCGAGAGATCATATTGATCTGAACAGTGTTAGGTGGAGGAAGAGGAAAAATACCCATGAGGGCAAGATATTTGAAGAGACCCGACCCAATGCTCTCGTAGGGAGTAGGAATCTTATCCACATACGGAACATTTTTCTCGAAAGAAGAATTGAAGAATGACAATTGATCAACAGTAACAATATTTCCTTCGTGCGGGAATTTCAGGACACGAAAGAAAGTGGATGGAACACACAGCATGGTGTGAGTCCAACTGTGACCGAGGAGAAGATTATAATTGAGCTTGGCGTCAACTACTTCTACCTCGACATTGAATGTATTCCCTTTCAAGGTAATTGGTAAACTAGCGAGAACACTCAAAGTTTTTGATTCCCTTCCATCAAATGCTTACAAGGCATTTGGTGATGAATTCAAGTTCAGAGAACCAATGGCTTTCTAGCAAGAAGATGACATGATGCACGTTGACGCACCTTCGTCCACAACTTCTCGATGAATATTGAGACCATTAATGACAACCTGTATAATGAGCATAATTTGGTGCGGTAGTTGTGGAACGAAATTCTATAAATCGAAAGAAAGAAGGCTAGTATCAGCAAGATCAACCCTGCCAATCGCAGATAACAAAGCTTTTTGTTGAGACTGACAACTCTGAAGTACTTCTAGAGCAGAAATTGTAGATGGCGCTTGAGCCAAATCCTCAACAATACTGTAATGTTGGGCAGCACGGGAATTTGGATTGTAAGAAGACTTGTGGAGTCCACCTTTAGAATATGGCCGAACAACGAGTTCAGTACTGGGCCTTTCAATCTGAAGAGGGCTAGAAGCAGGCAGAGGAGGAGGACCATCATCGATCTCCTTCCCCGCTGCCTGAGGTGATTTGGTATAATCCTTTGATCAAGTGGCAATAGAAACGAGCGTAGAACCATTCATCATGAACACCTGAGAGCCAAATGTGGTGGAGGACTGAGGTTGCTCTACCATCTGGGTCTGCTGAGATGGAAAAATTTGTTTAAGAAAAGTTGTAGTTCCGTAAGTGCCTTTGAGAAATCTACTCACTTCAGCTCGTCAAAGACAATCCTTGGTGTAGTGCTCTTCATCACAGATCAAACAAGGGTACTTCGGCCTGCGCTGTGAACCATCATCAACACGAGATTTGGATGAATATGGTTTCGGGGCATCGGCTTTGGCCTTACCTTTACCCTTCTTTTTCCCCTTGGAAGTTTTGTCCGTCGGATTGGCCTGAACGACATTGACTTCCGAGGTTTTACCAGGATTCAAAGTGGGCTAAGAAACAGCATCGTTGGAAGAATTAGACTTTTGCTTCCCAAGATTTGAAGGAGAAGACTTATGAGAAGTCTGAGACACAAAACCAATAATACCATCGACGGATGGGGTCAGTGGTGCTTCAGAAGTTCTAGGTCGTGGGGCATCGGGAAAAATATCATACAGTGTGCCATACTAAGAGTACTCAAGATCAAGGTAATGGGCACGAGAAATGGCTTGTTCCTTGGTTACACATGCTCCCATAGCTATGTCTTTCACAATCTAATTGACAAAGGAGGTAGTGAACCAATCAGTTAGAATTTGATCAGGAATATCAAACTTGATCAAGCGATGATGACGTCTCCATTCATGAATATGATCCAAGATATGAGTAGCTCGGTCTTGTTTTAAGGATATGAGGAGGTGTGTCCCGGTTTCATAATGAGCCGGTAACTGAAAATGTGTAAGGAATCCCATGGCGAGAGAGTTGAAGTCTTGAAAGATGCCACGAGAAAGCTCAATGTACCACTTTTCAGCGGCAGCAGTAAGGGTCTATTGGAAAAGATGGTGTCGAATGGAATCATCAACCCAAGAGTTAGAGGAACATCACAAGTGGTAAGTCATAACATGCGCTTGGGGGTCTTCTCTGGACTTGCCCTCAAACTTAGGACAATCACCAGGAATCTTAGTCAAAACTGGAGGCCAATATGGGTTATGAAGAATTGGATCGTTCGTTAACTTTGACACATCAGGTAGTTCCAACGTAGCGAGAAATGGTAATTGAGGATTAAAAGGAATTGGAGGTCTTTGATAAGGACCCATGTTAACATTCCACCCAGCCTGCGAGAAATTCTGCCCCCATATGTTTTGTCCTAGAGGATTTTGACCATAGGGGTTATAAGCCTGATAATTTTGTTGATACTGGGGTTGAGGACCAGGATACTGATTCTGAGCATACCATTGAGGTCCTTACTAAGCAACGTATGGATTTTGTTGCAAAATGTAAGCATGGCCTTGAGGTTGATTATACACCAACTAAGATTTATTTTGAGGGTAAAAAGTGAAACTTTGGGGCGCACTATATACCGGTTGATATTGACCTTGGGGGTAATAAGCGCCTTGGGGTTGAGCAGGTGGACCTTGCTGAGTAGGTTGAGCAGGCTTCTGAATAGATGGACCCTACTGAGTCAGATAAACAGGTTGAACCAGCTGCTGAGCAGGTTGAACAGGATGTTGAATAGATTGAACTGGCTGTTGAACGGGTTGAACTGGTTGCTGAGCTGGTTGAGCAGGCTGCCCCTGCGGAATAGGTTGGCCTAGATAATGAGGGCCACTGGGTTTCCCTTGTGGAAGAGGTTGGCCCAATGGAGGAGATGGACCAGGTTGTCCCTGATGACCAGGTTGACCCGGAGTAGGACCGTAGGGTTGTCATTGTTGCACAAAGGTTTGGCCATACTGAACGTATGGTTGTTGTTTCTGTACAAGAGGTTGTCCCTGTGGGGCATACATTGGCCCGCCGACAACATACGATGTTCCTGGTTGAGGCTAACCCGAAGGACCGTAGGGTTGTCCTTGTTGGACCGAAGGTTGACCTTGAGGACTGTAAGGTTGTCCCTGAGGACCAAAGGATTGTCCCTACTGGGCGGAAGGTTGTCCCTGTAAGGGTTGTCCTTGTAAGCCTGAGGGTTGTCCTTGTAACAAAGTTCCTTGATGAGTAACGGGTGATGAGGATCAACAGGAAATGAATAATCGAGGTTGCCGAAAGCATCATAATGATGGGGAATATTGACAGGAACTTGGGGTGACCGAAAACCTTGAGAGTTATGTTGCTGAACAGCCAACAAATACTCTTCAAAAGTAAGGCTGCCAGGAATCAAAAGGACAGTTGAGGTCATACTAGAAGTAGACGGAGCCCGAGGAGATCGAGCATCTAGAGAAGGAGCATAACTTCGGTGAATGTCCAACATGTTCTCATCAAAAGTATAGGTAGAAACCATAGGTGTAGTCGTAGCCGCACCAGCAGGTGCAGTCTCCAAAGCGCGAGCTTGTGATCTGCTCGAACCCTAATTGACAAGCCACATAGGATTAAGTAAGATAGACCTACAAGTGTGAAAAGACTCTGACGACTATGTTGTAACAACCAGCGTAGACAAAGCTACACAGTCGGTAGGTCAGTGTTGGACGGATAAATCGTTCTTGCTGACAAGACAGATCTCCCTAGTGTCCTACAGACAGCTAGCAACAAACAGACAAACAAAAACTATTTTCTCTAGATAATATTCAACTCAGAATTAGCTACAACAGAGGTTTTGAATACCTGCTTGTAGTCTAGCATTATTCGTAATGATATTCTTTCCAGTTGCTTGAAAGAGTCATCTTCAAAGATCTGCAATCACAAACATGGAAAAAATCAATAGCACCTACATAGTATAAACTAATTCATGAATCATATATCTATCAAGATGATCAAGGAATTCAAGAAAAATATAATTAATTAAATAACTCATTGAGAAAACAGGATCCATTCGTATTATCTTTGATGAAGAAAGAGCCTTACAACCGTGTCCGCCTTGATGTCGTATAGGTCTTTCTAGGGTCCGGAACAGGCGTTTCCTCTACTCTGACAAGCTTTGCACTCTCTCAGCTAAAATGCACATAGGTGTGTAATTATTCCCACATAATGATCAGTTAAGAGAGTCTGAGTTTCTACAGCATTTCTCCTAAAAAATTCTCAAAGTCTCTCCCTTTGAGGCTGCACTATGGCTTCAATTTTTAGGAAAAGAGAAGAGGTTGCAGCTCCACATAAGAGGGGATAGAATCCTCTTTTGAAGGGACTGAGCTCCATAAACCAAGGGGTAGGCTCCCATAATGGAGGAATGAATGTTCATGATAGGAGCGAACCTTCGACCAGATAATTGCTTCCAGAAGCTTCCAGATTTGAATGTTGGGCTTTTAAATGTTACTTTCCACCTTCATTTTACCTTTTACAAGGGTCCTCACCTTTAATGAAGAAAACATGCATTTAGCTCCGCATGATTTAGAACAAATAGGTGCGGCACCGCAAGCTATGTTAAGAGAAAGTGCAGTACAAATTTTTTTAAGACTTTTATGAGCTTTTCTCTCAATTTAAAGGCTTGGTTTTAGGAAATTTGATGTTGTAGAATTCTAAGGGAGTAATATATGAGTAATGATGAACCCATGTAGACACTAAAACGTCATGGTGACAAATTTCAGTGTAACAGTAAAACCGGGACAGATGTGACAGTAACCGACGAACTCAATGTCGAAGGTGACAGTCCCAATGAAGGGAGGACCAAACTCCTCGAGGGAGTTGATGTACTAGATTATGCTATGGATGCAACACCAGACATAATCTAACTCAGATTCTGATAACCGGGTGGAAGTGACACCGATTGAGGAGAATATTGAATAGAAACATGCAGAAGATCTTTAGGGAAAAGTCTATATTTTCTGTAGAAACAGACATTCCTTCACTGTCAACAAGACTCGAAGAATCCATATCTCACGAAGTCATAAGATCATCAGAAAGACGACGAGGACTAGGAGGTGTAGCAGCAGCTACAAATGGTGATCCCAAAGTAAGAGGAGGGAATTCTTCCTCGTCCCCAAAACCAGACCAAGCACCTGGAGGAGGCCAATTGAACTCAACTGACTCTTCAGGAGGAGATCAAGTAGAAAGAGGTAAAACAGTCGGGCGAATAGGCTGCGAAAACTCGACAGAACTAGTAGACTTAGGGATTTCGTAATAAACATCAGGAAAGGAACTACCACTAGGAGGCAGTGAAGAAGATGACGAAACTGGTGGTTCCGCCACTGTGACCGTATTTCAAAACAAAAAAGGAAAAAGAGATAGCCAAAAGAAGGCTTCAAGACCAAGGCCTAAGGATAAACAAAAACAAGCCAAGTAACAAAATTTTAACGAGCATGTAATCCTGGGTAATTAGTTTTACAACATTAAAACCGGACTTTACGGTTTCATGTTTTAAGAGTCAAGAAAAAGATAAAAGATGACTCTAGTCACTTTCAATTTTAAACGAGCGTGAAAGGACAAGTGCTCGATGATCTCTTCTCTTTTTAAAGAGTCACGAAAAGATCGAAATGACTGCTCTGGTAATCTAAGAAAGAGGGTGTACCAAGTTTACGTGAACTTCCATATACACCTTGGTGATCAAATGAAAGAGAAATGACCAAGGACTTTCCGTACGTGCAGGTAGTCTCCCCGAATGTTGTGTTCTGTGTATCATGGTTACAGGGTGGCAGAATCGGCTTCCTATGGATAAAATATTTTAACCTATAATGGTCTCCCTTTATATACTCGACGGTACAGGGAGCACAAGTCCGTACTAGCGTTGTCTAAAGCCAGAAGATGAACGACAACTACTAGGTTTTAAGGCACCGGAACATGTCTCTAGCCTAGACCACTAAAATATTTGCGTTAGGTTCCAATGTTTCCTTAGGTTAATTCAATTGATTTTATATCTGATCTTGAATTATGTTTCAATTTCAAGGCCCTACTGAATGTCGATCTCAAATTTCCTAAATTCAAACTATATGCAAATGAACACCATTTTCCATTCACTGAATTCTAATTAAGAAAAGGATAGAGATCTTTCAAACAATAGTAATCAATGAAATCAAATGAAGAAATCCACTGATGCATCTAATACAATCAAGTGAAAAATGAAGAATTTTTTCCTAGTTCATCAGGCACTAGTTATGCAAAAGAACTTTCCTTTTTCTATGCAAATGAAATAATGCAATTTTTTGGTTTTTTCAATGAAATGAAGCACACAATGCACTAATTACACGAAAAAACAAAACAAACACTAGTTCGATGATTGTGAATTTAAAGAGCTAAACCAACTGATTCGATGAAAGCAACACAAACACAATTATGCACTCAAACCAATAATGCACTCTTCCAAACAAAGAAAAAGCTTTGAAACAATCCAAACAAGCAATGTGATCTATGCTTGGAGTGGCAAGACACCGAAACACGTCTCTAGCCTAGACCACTAAAATATTTGCGTTAGGTTCCAATGTTTCCTCAGGTTAATTCAATTGATTTTATATCTGATCTTGAATTATGTTTTAATTTCAAGGCCCTACCGAATGTCAATCTCAAATTTCCTAAATTCAAACTATATGCAAATGAACACCATTTTCCATTCACTGAATGATAATTAAGAAAAGGATAGAGATCTTTCAAACAATAGTAATCAATGAAATCAAATGAAGAAATCCACTGATGCATCTAATACAATCAAGTGAAAAATGAAGAATTCTTTCCTAGTTAATCAGGCACTAGTTATGCAAAAGAACTTTCCTTTTTCTATGAAAATGAAATAATGCAATTTTTTGGTTTTTTCAATGAAATGAAGCACATAATGCACTAATTACATGAAAAAACAAAACAAACACTAGTTCAAGGATTGTGAATTTAAAGAGCTAAACAAACTGATTCAATGAAAGCAACACAAACAAAAATATGCACTCTGCACTCTTCCAAACAAAGAAAAAGCTTTGAAACAATCCAAACAAGCAATGTGATCTATGCTTGGAGTGGCAAGAAGAAAAATCAAACGAAACTTGAAATGATCATTCAACCAAAACAAACATTCAAAGGATCCAGAAAGACTTAATGCAATTGATCTATAGATGAGACTGACAAGAATCAGAAGACTTGACTTCCAAACATAAGGCTCGGTGAGCTAACACACTTAGAAACCCTAAACTGCACTGATAAGTAAACATATGTACAACTGAGAAGAGCAAGCCTATGACAGTCAAAATAATCTCAACAAAACAATTACAAATCAAAAAATCCACCCAGAGGCAATCACAACTGACCAAAAAACTCAAAAGGAAAGTCAAAACAAACCCTACAGGATTTAGCGCGATTGGAAGGCGGTAATCCACGCCAAACAGGGGTTGGCGTTAGTGCAACATAAGAAACATGCACCAATCGGTGCGACTGTTCAACTAAAAAACGTTCCAAGCCGGAAATCTATGGGAGAATGGGAAATCCAATGAGAAAAGGTTAATCTTGACACTCTAGAGCCAAACAAGAGGGCTCTAGAGAAGAAAACAGACTAGAAAAGATAGATAAACAAGCAAATGACTAAAGTTGACTTGACAATGGAAAAAATAAAAACTCACACTGTTTCCCAGTGGGTTCACCAATTTGTTATGAAGGTAAATCCTCTTGACAGACAGAGACGATCCCTCTAGCCCTAGAGTGCGTCTAGTAACAAAAGGACAAACTAGAGTGTAGTTTCCTAATTAATGAATGAAATAGATGAGGTAGATCAACCTACCTGGAGTCCAAAGCCATCGTCGTGGCTGTTGTAGTGGTGGCCTCTCGATTCCTATCTCGGCAAGTCACGATCCTTCTGCAGCAATGCTTGGATACCTGCACAAGATCAAAAAACAAGAGCAACATACGAAACAACAATCTCATTCATAGCTACTAACCAGTCAAGGAGGCTTAAGCATATTGCATCGAATAAAACACATCAACGAAAAATGGGAACCAGAAAATAGTTATACATATGTATTAATAGAAGAAAGAGTTACAACCAAGCCTTGACGTCGCAGCCTCCTTCAGCGGGGTTCAGTTGAAGCGTGTCTTGATGAATGTCAGGGAATTTAGATGGGATTAAGGCACAAGCCTAAGCTCTCTCAATATGGGACTCTTCCGTTCTATCTTGAATAGAAATCTCTCCAACATTTCTTCTATAATATCTTCAGTTCAACTAGCTTCATCAATGGAGGATGGATATATTTATAGAGGGAGAGGAGGTGGTTGGGATCCCTATTATGGTGGATGGGAGGCATTATCCCTTGGGAGGTTTCCCCAAAAGGTGGAAACATGAGGCAAAAGGAGGAAGGCCATGGTTATTCAGTCGAACCACTCCCTATGACTCATCCACAAAGTTGTTATGATCGAAACTTCACCTCTATTTAAAAAAAAAATTCCATAAACAAATTGGCGCGAACAACTAACTGAGACAGAGCGCCAATGTTAATCTGCCTCATCGATGCGAGGGTATAACTGGCTACCAGCGCCAAAGAAAAAACATGTGTTTTTGGAGGTCTGTTCATGAAATGGTCAACAGAAAGAATGTTAGACTCATGGTAAGGGATGCAATGATGGTATTTTCAAGGCATGACACTTTATTTTGATCATAGAAATGAGCCTCCAATGTGCGGGATGGGGATTGTAGGGATAGTGACAAAATGTTGTGTAGCACATACAAAAGCATCGGTGTACAGTAACTGACACGCACCGATGTTTATTTTGTATTTTTTAGAAACATCAACCCGTGACAGTGCAATTATTGTGATTTTTCTAAATTCATTATTCATCAAAAGTTGACACATCTTATACCATTATTCATATTAATTAAATTTTTATTAATGCATTTGAATGTGATGTTTGGATTAATTTGTTATATCATATCATAATTATTGTGGTTTTTTAAAATTCATTATTCATCAAAAGTCGACACATATATATCTTATAACAATATTCATATGAATTAAATTTTTATTGGTGCATTTGAGAACGATAATGGAGAACACAATAACGATAATGGATAACGCAATAGAATATATATATATATATATATATATATATATATATATATATATATATATATATATATATATATAAGACAATATTTTTCATACAAAATGGGACAGTTATTGGTATCCCTTTGTCTTTTAATTGGGACACTATGTCCATTACATTAAACAAAATGTCTGATTTCACAGACAAATATTTCAAAAAATACAACGCCTTGCTTTGATATACAAACATATTGATCATAATTCTGTAGAAATTATATACAATATGCATGTATATATCTGGACTCTCTTGACCTAACAATATTTATGTTCTTGCTAAATACAGAATCCTTCCACTATAATTCTTGCAGAAATTTAATCAACAATTGCAAAACACTTGAAGCAATAAAACACACATAACACAATTGTTTACCGGGAAAGCCTGAAGCTAAAAACCCCAACTATCATATTATGTATCATGGAGATCATGTAACAATCTCATACAAAGCTTAGTACCTCAAGCTCTCAGTACAATACAATCGTCACACACTAATTAGGCCTAATCTTGCAAATCCATGCACCGATCTTTGCCACCTGCTAGCCTGTCTCCACTGCGCAATCCAAGCTGATTACAAAGACAAATTCAATGTAATCCCACTCTCAATTACTGTGTTATTATCATTGGCAACTCCAATGTATATGTAGATGCAATTCATGCATCACTAATAGTCACAACAGATAGTCTATCTTGCCCTTTCACCTATCTCTCCACTGGGTCTCCACTGGAACAATCATGCACTGTAGTTAACTGCTGTATTGTTCAGTTGATTAATGAGTTATCATTTGTGAATTAATTAACTAATCAATTCACTCCACTCTCACTAGTGTATCAATCAGTTAGACTAGATACAACTAGCTCAACTGAGTCTAACTGAGTTAAACTGAATACAACTCCATGAACTACTCTTCCAACTCTGTCATAACTTTGCCACTTCAGTTCTAACTGAGTCTTCCATGCATTAACTCCAGTAAACCCTTAGGAATTGTGTAATTCCTTCTGTCAACTGTTGTGCCACATCTATGCACTGAACTGAAGTGCTCCAAGAGAATAAGTTGCTAAACTGAAGTGCTCCAAGAGAATAAGTTGCTATTTAGAGTCTGATTATTATTAAGAGCTAATAATAATCGACATGCATCTATTTTTAGATCAGTGATCTATAAATAGACTTCGCCCAATCTTATAAAAATAGAATCTCATCTATTTTTCACATTTGACCAACCATCTACAAATAGCCTCCTGCTACATATAGAATATGCTCACCATGTATAAAAATAGACATACACCTAAAAATAGCTTGTGTGGGCCCCACCTAGTTTAGGTGATTATTTTCCAACTAGGATCAAGGATGATGTTTCAGGATGCCTCCTTTACTGTTTCTTGTTGCGATATTCAACACTCCCTCTCAACAAGAAAGGACTGTCTTTTCATGCGACATGCAACTCCATGCATTCGCCCTACAACCTTTGCAAGCGCCCTACAAATCCATGCATCTGCTCTGCAACTCTTGCTGCAGCACTTCCGAAACTGAAAGGCTCCAAACAACTCAATCAGTATAATGCATCTGTCATCAAAGTCTTCGACTTCTGCTTAATTATTGCACATGTCTTCAGGAACCACTACGCTGTTGAACTCTACACCCATGCACTCTGCACTTGCTGTCAACTCTGAACCGCGCTCTAGTATCCGACACTGTCACTTTGATCTCACTACATCAATCCAACTGATCATGCTACTGCTCCTCTATGGGCTCCTCGTAGCCAGGTTCAATTCATTAGATCTACACCATCTCAATGAGTCCTGCCCAGAAATATCCTCTTGGGATTACTCATGCATGTCGCCCCACCTCTCACCTGGTGGTATAGCCACATGCACTCCCTCTGCCCATCTGGCACGAAATTTCTCTGCATGAGTGGTTGGTCCCACTCCATGATCCTCATCTTGTGGCTTCTCCACATCCCGAGGTTCACTCTTACCTGCATGCAAATCCTGCTCCCTCTCAAGCTTCAATTGCATGTATTTCTTGCACTTCCCAACAGTAGGAAGCTCCGTAGAAATCCCATATATAACAAATCTATAAAGATTCTTCTGCATCTCTAGTTGTGGCTGCTCCAAAACCTTTTGAGATTGCTTCTCACGTTGCATGTTGAGAGGCTCCCTCTCAACCACCAAGTCACTAACCTCTGATTTTCTCCTCAAAGCTTTGCATGCATCTTGTACCTCAGTGCATGTAGATTCTTGGCTCGTTCACATTGTAATTGTTCCGCCGCCACAAAATTTTCTAACAAAAGAGCTGATTTTAAATCGACGATATCTCCCTCATTCGAGCTCCGATTTGACCAATTTTTTTTTTCAATTTGGGTATTTTTTCACAAGAAATCCAAATATGATATTTTTTTCTGAAAATATTTAACCAAAAATTTCAGATATTCTCTGCAAACTCGCACGCCCAAAAATTCCTGCTCTCATTCCATGTAGAAAAACTATAACACAGCTCTGATACCATGTAGAAATTATATAAAATATGCATGTATATATCCGGACTCTCCTATTCTAACAATATTTATCTTCTTTCTAAATACAGAATCCTTGCACTATAATTCTTGCAGAAATTTAATCAACAATTGCAAAACACATGAAGCCATAAAACACACATAACACAGTTGTTTACCGGGAAAGCCTGAAACTAAAAATCCCAACTATCATATTATGTATCATGGAGATCATGTAACAATCTCATACAAAGCTTAGTACCTCAAGCTCTCAGTACAATACAATCGTCACACACTAATCAGGCCTAATCTTGCAAATCCATGCACCGATCTTTGCCACCTGCTAGCCTGCCTCCACTACGCAATCCAAGCTGATTACAAAGAACAATTCGATATAATCCCACTCTCATTGACTGCGTTATTCTCATTGGAAACTTTGATGTATATGTAGATGCAATTCATGCATCACTAATAGTCACAACAGATAGTCTATCTTGCCCTTTCACCTATCTCTCCACTGGGTCTCCACTGGAACAGTCATGCACTGTAGTTAACTGCTGTATTGTTCAGTTGATTAATGAGTTATTATTTGTGAATTAATTAACTAATTAATTCACTCCACTCTCACTAGTGTATCAATCAGTTAGACTAGATACAACTATCTCAACTGAGTTCCAACTGAAATAACCGAATACAACTCCATGAACTACTCTTCCAACTCGTCATAATCCTTGCCACTTCGGGGGCCTAAGTAAGTCTTCCACATAAACTTAGTAAACCCTTAGGAATTGCGATTCTTCCACATGCCTCTAACATCTGTGCACTGAACTAAAGTGCTCCAAGAGAATAAGTTGCTATTTAGAGTCTGATTATTATTAAGAGCTAATAATAATCGACATGCATCTATTTTTAGATTAGCGATCTATAAATAGACTTCGCCCAATCTTCTAAAAATAAAATCTCATCTATTTTTCACATTCGACCAACCATCTACAAATAGCCTCCTTTGTTCCATACTTTGTTCCTACAATTTTTATACCCCATAACAAATCATATATTTAATATAAAAGATTTTTTTATTCTATTAATTATAGACGGAGCTAAGTAAAACAAGATCGATAGATGCTTACAAATTCCACAATTAATTTATGATATGCCAGCATATACTCACAACCCATATTTAACCCAATTTCAATCAATTCGTCTGATGGTTCTTCTTTGTATGTTAGCACTTGTTTGAAGACATTCAATGATGATTTTTGTAAAACAACTTAAAAAATACAAAAATGAAATCTAGTTAAGTTATTATAAGGAAGTAACAATTACTCACAAACTTAGATATCAGCCGTTTTCTTCCTTTTCGTTCTGTTTTATGTGTTGAATGGGTTCCAATTTCTTTTATTTTCTGCAAGAAAATTCTTGAAAATTAATATTTAATGTTAGATTGTTTATTTATTGTACCTAATGATCAAAAAATTCAATGATTACATATTACATTTTAAGAACGTTGTTGTTGAGATGGCTCCTCCTGTGATGCAATTTTGTCCATTTCTTTGACCATCTCCTTGTAACCTTTTTGGACATTCCTACTGGCATATTTCTGATATCAACTCGTTCATCTTTTGAGATTTTCATAATCTTCCTGAAAATGTAACATGACAATAAATTATTTATTTTTTATATTGATATATGAAAAGTAAATATAACAAAAGTGATATTTATAAATAATTATGAACAAACATTTAAAAGAATATTACTTTTTCATTTCTATTTTTTGTTGTTGTACGTTTTTTCTATTAAAAGTCTGACATGTCTCATTGACCAATTCTCTGGAAACTCTTCCTGTATTTTAGATAAAATTTGGTTCTTGGAATCATTGGATTGGTTTTTGTATTATAAGTGGAAAGCACATCTATACATTTGTTCCACTAGATCCCTCAAACTTTTGTAAAAGTTTCCCCCCCTTTCATTAACCTCCAACACCACTCCAGATGAGCTAAGGAGAAATTCATTTTCATTTGCATGTTCTATTTTTTCTTTTCTTAGAACAACATTCAATTTCTGAGTTGTTGATCCCTGTAGAACATTAAACAGATGTGAATTAATAGATTGCTTGACACATGTTATCTAATAATTTTAAGTATATTATTAATGATAATTAAAAAAAGAAACTCATATTGGATCGATAGTATTTTTTCATTCGCCTGATTCATCCTTTTGCAATTTTTCCATCAAGAATTTATGCTCTTCTGGTCCTAGATCAAAAATAATATTATCGAGCTTCGTCATTTTGTGGCTTTGCCTGATACACAATAAATAATACATATTAGTTAAACTTACATATAATTCAAAAATAATATTTTTTGTAAAGAATTTACAAAGAACTTGCCTTTTTTGCTTTTCTTGATGTGTTATCAATATTTTTGTTACTTGACCTCTTGTCAGTCATTTCTTTATCAATCTGAAACCTGTACCATATCATTCATTAATATATTTATAAATAAATTGTCAACTTTTCAGGTAAAAAATAAATCTTAATAAAATGGTGTGCCTTTCATGATGTACGCACCGACGTCAGTGTGTGGGGATATTATAAACGCACCACACAAACAGTATAATAGACCATACGGTGTGTGGGGGTATTATAAACACATCGCAAAAACAGTGTAATAGACCTTACGGTGCTATCCTCATAACATAGAGCACCGGTGCCCTATTTTAGATATGGCGCATTGATTTAAAAAAATTGTTTTTAAATTTTTTATTACACAGAACTTGTGCAGTGCATTGTTTAATACAACACACTAGTGCGATCGGTTACGCAGGGCGCACCGATAAAAAAAATCCATTTTTTTTAAAAAATTCACGCAAGGGCCGAATGCATTGGGATCCGACTATGCAAGTCGTCTCGTGGATTGGATGTCAAAATAAAATGAAAATCCCTAATTCTGAAATCATAGAAACGGGGAGAAGAAAGGGCAGAAACAAAAAAAAATGAAGGGTTTAGGGTAAAAATGGATAAAACTGCAGAAAAAAGTAAAAAAGCTGCAAAAAAAGTAAAAAAAATAATCAAATTTGATCACGAGATGGTTTGAAATTCTATGTTACAGGGTTTGAATCACCAGAGGTTTGGTTTCTGATTGTCTGAATACTTCTGTTCGAGTATTTCACTGCTCCACAATGCTCTCATGCTCTCTTGCTCCAAGTATGTCTCCTGCAAATCTCTGACTAAAATTTTTAGCAAAAATAGTGAAATAATGAAAAGTTTTTAGTATTTAAAGAATTATTTTATGAAATTAGATTTTCGAAAATATTTTTCTGCCCATTTTTCAATTTGCCGTTTTTTTTCACTTAAAGAAAATCAAGTTGCGTTTTTTTTTTTAAATTTGCGTTTATTCATCATCAATGCGTCACTTAATCGCACCGCACCAGTGCATCAATTTTTAACACGACACCGGTGCACAGTAACTAAAACGCACCGGTGCGGTTATATGTACAGTAGCACCGATTTGTGGTTAAGGCACCGAAATTAATTTTAGGTGTGTACACCAAAATTTAGTGAACTCCAACCATAGAAATTGAGAATTATAATTTTGTTTATTCTTGAGAATTAGAATTAGAATTGAGAATTAGAATTGGATAAATTCTTGATGGAAATAACTATTCTTCCAATGCATTTTGTTTATTGTAGGAAGTCCCCACTGATTATGTGGAAAGAATGCAATGTGAGGCATGTGAAGATGCAATACTACAGGGCCCAAGTGGGAAATTGTGGCATGTGAACCTACGTTATGCTAAAATGTGGGCAATTCACAAATGGTTGGGAAATTTTTGTTTCTGAGCAGTTTATTGAAGTTGGAGATATTTCAGTTTTTAGACATGTTGGAAATGTACATTTTGCTGTGAAAATCTTTGGTCCATTTCTTTTCAAAAATATACCTCTTCTTCTTTTAGAAAAAGAAACTTGAACCTTTCCATAACCTGCAACAAGAAAAGGTGCCCCATGATCTGCTTGCTCATTTGTAAGTTCCTCCTCCATCTTGGCATCCAATTTCCTCTTTTCTCCTTTGCGCTTTCTATCTTGATCTTAACAAAATTTATAAAATATTTGTTTTACGAGAAACTGAACTTGAATGTCCTGGGAGCAATGACAACGAGTCCTTCATTTTGCATTTGTTAGCAGAAGAAGACCGATTTTCGACTAGACAATGCAGTTATTGCATGTGGAGGCAATGGTTTCCCATATAAAATGAGTATAGGGTTGAGTAGAGGAAATACATTGCAAAATGGGCTATTACATTAGCTTTTCCAATGGGAAACCGATTTGTAAGTGGAAATATGGTAGCTGTAGGTATCTATGCTTTTCTTCCCACAGAAATGGTCAGTGGATTTCCATTTATAATATAAGCAGATTTTTTACTAGCCATAGGACCACAACTCAGGCAAGTTAGAGATGCCATTCAGGTTCAATTGAAATTTGAAGATGTGATTTTATGCGACGTCAGCTTTGTCTGTAAAAGTTTATGTAAGCCGGCCGAAGCTCAAACAATACTCCCAGCTGCTTTTAAATGCATTCTGGAGAATCTTTCCCTTCATGGGACCTACCAGCCCGATCAACAACACCAATTGATCTTTCTCTGTTGTCCTTAAGGGAATGAGAATCCTTCTCTTCATGGTGCCTCTTGGCTTTATCGACTGCCTCGATTAATATTTCTCTACTGTCCAATATTTCCCTACCATCCTTGTGAGAAAGATAATTTACCTTCATGTGATCTCTTAGCCCATTCAAGAGACTCAATTGATATCTCTTTGACATCCCTTAGCGAATAGGACTCCTTGCTTTCGAAGGACTGTTTCACCTTACTAGTCACTAGAGCGCCGAAAATTATTTCTCTGCCATCAAATCTGCTCTCCCTTTCTCCATCATGGGACCTCTTAACCCTATCGTCGGCCTCAACCGAATTCTCTCTGCTAGTCTCAACATGTACTCCTTTTCTCCTTTTGTACTCTGTCGAGCTCTGTAGCTGTCTGCATCCTTGTAAGCGTCTTTGTCTGTCTTTATGTTTGAATCACTCATTTTCTCTGCTAAAAACTTCTCAGCTGAAATTCGAACTCTCGTCTTTTCAAACTCTCATATTTGCAGAAAAATTCTTGCCTGTGATTCAAACCCTCTGCTGCTTCAATACTGCACTTTACAGAATAATCCTGTTCTGGTGTGCGGGATTTTATAGGCGCACCGGTGCGGTTTCGTAAGATCGAGGTTTATGTTTTGGCGCAGTGTTTTGTGACACACCGGTGCGGAAGAGTTGTGAAGCACTGGTACATTTTAGTACTAAGACTCACCGGTGCGTGTTAGGATGATAAGCGCACCGGACGAAAAACCAGGAATCTCCGCTAGAAATGGCGTACTGCATAAAGTTCATTTTTTTGGTATGTAAGGTCATAATAAAATAATGATAATTCTAAAATACATGAATTTATTTGCATTATTTTCTAAACTTTATTATATTACAAAATTCATATTATTCTAGATTTATTATTTTACAATTATTTACAAATTTACAAATTTAAATATTTTAATAAAATCATTTCACATTAATAAAATTAAAATTTTCACATCAATAAAATAAAAATTTTACAAATATTTTACATACAATTACAATTACAATTTTACAATTTCACATACAATTACGATTAGAATTAGAATTAGAATTTTAATTTTACATAAAATTACAATTAAAATTACAATTACAAATACAATTACAATTTTAGAATTTTACATACAGTTAGAATTACAATTACAATTTTACAATTTGTCATATATACAATTACAATTACAATCATTTCACAATAAATTAAATATTACAATTACAATTAAAATTTTACATTAAATATTTTACATACAATTACAGTTAAAATTACAAATATAAATACAAATACAATTTTACAATTTTACATACAATTAAAATTTCAATTTCAATTAGAATCACGACATAATATTTATTAAATATCATGGTCATTTAATATTAAATTAATTAATAAACATCACGATCATGATAACCATCGTACAAACATCATATTGGACTGAAAAACACATTCAAATTTTCTAACATCATCGTGATCATGATCATCTAACAAAACATAATTAGCATTGTATAACATCATCGCAACATAAACATCAAATATACATCTCATGTCAAATAACTCATGCTATCACATACACATCTATCTGTAAGTTGCACATTAAATGAACATATCTTACATGACCTAACAATATACACATCATGATGATCACCAACATGTAAATTAAGTACAACTGCAACATGAACATAAAATACATGGACCATATATATATATATATATATATAATGTTAAAAATATACAATTGTAATATAAATGTCATGGATCAGTTGGTGGTACAACATCAATAGTAGTACTAGTCGAGGCATGCTTAGTCAATGGTGTAGCATCGATGGTCGATGGTCCAACCTGCTCATGATCACGAGTACTGATGGATCTTGCAAGCCACTGACTAGATGTGGCCAATGGTCCAGCCTCATATCCATGATGACTACTGCTAGATACTAGTGGAGGCTCATGCTCATCTAGCGCAGCACAAGATGAACGATCATGAGATGATGAGTTGTTGCTCGCAGACTGTCCATCATGTGTTGCATCTCGACCATGACTATAACGTGCAAAAATCCTCCTTAGCCGCGTAACTAAGGTCATAGATTCTACGACATGCCGCATTAGGCTGTACATGTCACACGACATGCCTCTCCACATCTGTAATAGCCTATCATTGGTCTGTATGTCTATGTAATGAGCGGGCCTGATGCCCGCCTCAATAATCAATGCACTGAGTTGGTCTCCCAACTCCATCCTGTATCTAGTATCAAGTCAACTATGCCTAGCAAAAGGCGGTACTGGTGCACCAGCAGGAGCATGTCTCTCTACATCGGCCTCGTGATGATCCTCGGCATCTGGCATGCCTTGATCGTCATCATGATCCACACCTGGATCATGTGGTGGTGTCGGCATCTCCTCGCCATCAAAAGAGCTAATGTCTTCAAAATATATACAAGTACACAACAATAATTAGACAATTTCATTACACAATTCAATAAAAAAAAGTTAAAGAACATGTTAGAATAAATTTAAATAAAACAGTAATATTACCTCTATCATCTGGTAGCTCATCATCTGTGAAGAGGTTGTTGGCACATCATCACCAATCCAATCCAGCATAAGGACAGGGGACCATAATGAAGGGATGCAGCTTGTCAAAACTGGCTAGTAAATCCAGTGCATCATGCGATATCCTAGCTGGAAACATAGTCTCGCCCCTCTTGGGCATCATCTGCCCCCACATGTGCATTTGTGCCTCGATCATCGGCCTACAAGGCTACCGAACAAAATTAGGCCTCATCTCTGGAAACCTCTCAAAAAATAAACAAAAAAGATCTGAAGAAATAGGGAAGTTGACCCTCCCTTGTGCATGAGCACGACATCTATTTAAGGTTGTACAGAAATGCCGCAAAAAAATGGTAGACCACCTAACAAGTCGTGGCTCCTGTACTAAAGAATCAACATAATATAGAAGTGAACAACTAATGCGTTGTCTGTCACTGGTGTTGTGTGAAATGGTCGAAATGAGAAGTGAGAGGCACTGCACCTCCTCACTACCAAATGCACCAATACGTAACTGACCTCCAACGACTTGAAAATCTATAGGAGATATTACTAATGCTCCAATGTATCTCCGAGAGTAAACTAACTGACTCCCTACTACACAACCAGTTGGAACCTCTAGGAATGAGGGAAAATCCACCCCTCTCCTCGATAGCCCTGTAATGAAATATATATCCTCCTCAGTGGGTGTGTACCACTGGTTAGGACCAACTTGGAAAGCCTGTTGGTAGGCATTCCACCTACGGATAAGATGTCTCAAAAACACACCATGGGCCTTTAGGGAAGTAGCCTCCTCATAGATCTTGAGGAGGCCTAGAGCCCCTGGGTTGCTGCTGTAATAGGGCGAGGGTATACATCTCTCTCCCTCTCTCGTGCCTCCCATAGGCGAACCATTTCATACTGCTCTGCCTGTTGTTGTTGTTGTTACCCCTCTTCTCTATGAATCATTGACATATTAAATAAAAAAAAATTATTAAATGAGACAGATATTTAGGAATATACATATATAATTTTTTTTGAAAAAAAAAAATAGACCAGTCGGTGCGCCACAAAAAACAATCATGCACCAGTTTCGATGCGTTGTTTTTTTGTCACGCACTGGGGGCGGTGCCCTAGATGACATTCAACACACCGTATGTGGTGCACCTGAAAATTTTTAAATCACCGTTGACTATGTATGGTGTCAAAAGAGAGGTGCACTAACTAAAATGTATGCCCCGACGTCTATAGTTGTGTCAGTGCACCGACTTCCTGACTAATTACATAGTCAACGGTGTGGTCTTTTACCAGGCCGCACCATTGACCCTATCAGAATGCTGAATGTGGTGCGCTGACAGACACCGGGGCGGGTATTTCCGTCAACGCACTGCTTTTCTATTCCACATGGTCAACGATGCAGCTGGTTAAATGACCGCACTACACTTTTTTTAAAATTTTAAAATAACGTGGTTCGCCTTTTGGTACTGCCCTAGAAATGGTGTGGATACTGTTAGCACCAGTTGTGGTGTAGCCTGTAAATTTTACAGGCAACACCGCTTATCGGTGCAAGTCGAACGACTCGTGTGCACTACGCGACAAAAAAAAAATCTTTTAAATGGTTAATTTTAAGGTTATTTTAAATTATAATCCACTAAAAAGCTTAATTATGGAAAAGCAAGAAAAATACTTGTACATTTTACTGTCGAGGAGGCATATTGGTTGTAGAATTTTCAAAAGAAAATTTTCCCACCGTTTTGCAAAATGCAAGCTGGAGATTGCTGGGCAATGCACAGCAGCAGTGCGTGCAATGGGTGTAATGGGAGCACCTATGTCAGGGCGGCTCAGACAAGGATAAATTGCACCGATGCTTAAGAGCTCTGGAGCACTGAGAAAATTGAAAAATACAGTTTTTTGGCTAATTTTTTTTTTTTATTTGACCCTGTTCTGGTGCGCGGGGTTTTATAGGCACACTAGTGTTGTTTCTTACAAATGCACCAGTCAGTTTCTATTTTGGCGTGGTGTTTTATGATGCAACGATGCGGTTTCTTAATACCGCACCAGGCGGTTTCTGATTTGGTGCGGTGTTTTATGATGCACCGGCGTGGATGAGTTGCGAAGCACCGATGCTCTACAGTAATACAATGCAACGGGCAGGTGTGTACGGAGCATACGTTGTCCGGTGTGCCAATGTTTTGTGCGCACCGGTGCTTTCTCTTATTAAGAGCACCGGTGCGATTTTGGATGATAAGCACACCGAGCGAAAAACATCCGCAAAACCCTCCGCCTGCCAACCTTCTCTAGTAACCTCTGCTAGAAATGGATGTATGGGGTAATTTTATAAGGGGTTCCTTAAAAACATCCGCTAGAAGGTATTTTCCTTGTAGTGTAGGCACCTCAATGTCATGGACTAGATTCCTAACCAAGGTAATGTATCCAAGTGGGACTAATATGGACTAAATATTTCAACCTATATAGGTACCATCAGGCTTACTTACTAACCATCAACCCAAGGAACTAGGTGCACATCCACCTGATGTCACTCTCACAACTAGACATCAACACAAAGTGTTGACCCGATGTCTTTCCAGATAATTCTTCACTCACAAAGCCTCGTCATAACTTCATCCAACAGATCAAGGAAAACCAATCTCTCCCAATCAAATTGATTGGTAACCAACATGCTATCAAATCCTTCGAGAGATTCACCTATGAAAACACAAACCCCAATAATCAATAATTTAAAATATATAATCAAAACAAATTTCGAGGTTTCGATGTTTCCCTTCAACTAATTCCAATAGGACTATCAATAGGAATAATTCCAATAGGACTATCAATAGGACTAATTCCAATAGGACTTTACTTTCCTAATTTTCTTGTAGCAACATATTATTCAATCGGATCATGCTTTCCTTATTATAGTAATACTTGTTACACTAAAAAATGTTATCCTGACATTTTTCTATCAGTATGAGCTCATTATTACTCATACTTACTCCTTTTGCAAGTCTAACATATTAGTTCCTCATATCAAGCTTTCAAAATCAGAGAAAAGTTCCTAAAAAATCCCCTAAACATTGGTATCGCACTTTCTCTATTCATTTCCTGCGGTCCCGCACCTAAAGTTCAGCTCTCCTGCGGAACCATACCGCACGTTCTTTGTGTTATGGGTGCGGACCTCTGTAAAACTCAAAAAGGCGAGAAAGTAAAGATAAAAAGTTGATTTCAGATGAATTCTAGAATATTCTAGATGGGAATTTTCGGGAATGGATATGCTTTGAGAAGGTTCATGCATCCCTCACTTGATGGAGCTAACCCCTTGATGTAAGGAGATAATCCCTTTGAAGGAGGATTCTATCCCTTCATATTTGGAACAGAAAACCTCTTCTTTTCCACTATAAAAAGAGGCCTTGGGTAGCCTCAAAGGGAGTTCAAGCTTTAAGATATTTGAAGTTAAATGCTATTGAGATTCAGACTTAGTTAACTAAGACTTTATGTGAGGTTAAATCACTCACCTCTATCCGTCTTGGTTCAAAGAGTGCAATGCTTGTCAAATTAGAAGAGATTCCTACCTCAGACCCCGGGAGGACCTGCACGACACCAAGGCACAGGTTGTAAAGGTTTTCTTTTATTTTAAGTTAATACAAATATACTCATTTCTCTCATTAAACTGTCTATTCATGGTTTATTTCATAAATTCCTTGATCATTATGATGAGTATGGTTTATAATAATGTCTATACAGGTGCTATGTAATCTTTTTGCTTGTTTCTGACTGCAGATTTATTGAGGAACATCCCTTCAGTGCACGAGGGACTTCAACGAGATCAAGCAAGCGCTGGACATAAGGTAGGCCTTACACCTATATAGCATTTTTTATGAATCTTATATACTTAGAGAGAGATTAGTATAATTGGTTGTTTGTTGCTAGTTACTTTTAGTACTAGAGAGATCGGTCTTGTCTGCAAGACGGATTAATCTACACAACAAAATGGCGACTCCACTGCGGAAAGAACTTGTTGTTTTTGGTTCTCTTTTATTTTTGATTTGAGGAAACATTTTTTCCTGGTTTTTTATTGATACATATCTGTCTGGGTAATTTAGATTTTCCCTATTTTTGAAAATTTAGAAATATTTTAAGTTTTTCTATAATTTTTCCTAGGACCGCACTCTGGCTTATTTTGACAGTGCGGGCAGGTTTGCACTTTCTGTAAAGAATACAGTGCCGGACCGCACCTGTCAATACTGGTTGCCCGCGGACCCTGTAAAATTTTTAGAAAACCTCCATATTTCTTTCTGTAGTTTATTTTTATTTGGATTTAGCTCTTTGGTTTCTGCCTAGATTGATTATTGTTTCTGTCGAGAATTTTTTGTGAATGAACTCCAACAGTATTGATGTTTGATGATTTTCTAGAAGATTTTGCATTTTGGATTGTTTTTCCACTTGGTCTTTGTAGCGATTCGAAGCTTTGACAGTTTGAAGTATCTAAGATTACATTGATCTCTTTTTGTCTTTTTGAATCCGACCTAATTGTGAAAACATCCTTTATCGAGAAATAGAGCCTTTTGTTTCTTTGCGAATCTTCGAAAAAATTGGTTGAAAGTTTTGAATTTCATTTTTATAAAAAAAACATATTTTGAGTGTTTTTGATCTGTTTGTTATTCTAAACAAATAGACTCTTAGTTTGCTGAACAACTAAGGAAAACATTATTCAAAAAATCTTAAAGCTTTTACTCAATTTAGATTGTTTAAAATCATAGTTCTCAAGATTAGATTTTGTGGTTTTGAGTAGTTTTTAATTTTTATAGCTTTCTTTTGAAGGAAAATTGTTTTGTAGCTTCAAGTTTGGAAAGAAAAAGGGTTTTGTTATGAGCTTGATATATATCATCGTTGAAAAGACAAAATATTTTCTTTCAATCATTCTTCATGTTTGAAGAAGGAATTGTTTATTAAAAGAATTGCATTCTCTAACTCTTTCTTAGATAGAATTTCATTGAAAGAAAAAGAATTGATTATCATTCTAGGTGCATTTTAGTGTTTTTTGGAAATCGAGTCTTCACATCATCCAAAGTTTCATTTCCGCACCCATTGAATTAAGAAACAACTCATAAAAGTAACGCTTAATTAAAATTCATCTAGTAATCTTTTATTTCTAGGGTTCTTATCACCAACATAGCTTAGGCTAGTATCTTGGAGTAGGGAGTAATTAACTCTCCAAGATAGCTAAAACAAACAAGTAGACAAATCTTGCAGTAGGAAGAAATTCCAATTGTTGCATCTATGCTCTGGGAAGGTCCTCCTAAAGGAGTCAAGCACGAGATCATATCTGAACCAGTGGGGTAATCAATCCTTCCTCATTGGGAACGATAGAAGATATACACGTATTAACAACGGTAAACCTCGGATAGACCATTGTCGAGGAGCCAGGGATCACTTGTCGGTAAACCTTGGATTATTTCAAGGAGCCTTCAAGGGGATTGAGCTTTGTTACTCTGCCCTTGCGTGTGTGTCGGATCGTAGACTGTACCCCCAGGTATATTTGTTTCAATTGGTAACCTTAGTGGCCATAATATTTAGGATTCTTTCCTAAGGTGACGGTGGAGTGAAGATCCCACTGTACCTGGAACAGACGTCGGCTAGACTCACTTGGACTCTCCGGAGGGTTATCTTCACTCGAGATGGTATAGTGGAGAAACTTGCACCGGTCTGTTTCATTAAGCAGGTTGTCGGGGTAACTGTTCCAGCCGCCCTTTTCGTGTTGAAATTCTACTAAGTTGGATTTCATCACCAACTAGTGTTTTTAGTACGGAAAGTTACTGTTTGTGTGTGGTTTGAACTCTTATATTTTTAAGCGTATGATTCAATTGTTTGTTTCTTAGAGACTTTAGGTGTTTTCATTGAATTTTTTCTTTGTTTGCGTGTGATTAGATAATTTTTAATCGTGGCGGAATTGCCGAGACAATCCCGGAGAATACAAGAGAAACCCCCTGAATATTCACCAAGTCAACTTGAAGGGCTTCGTGCTCTGGTATCATCCAGTATTATTAGAATTAGATCAACAGAAATTGGAAGTTCATCTATAGTTATACATCCTGATCATCAAATACCTACAACATAATACATTCAAGAACCGATTTCAGTTTCTGAAGTTACTGAAAGTATTTCTCCTTCTGGTGAATTATCTGACGAACCTGAAATCTCTGAACCTGAAACTGAATCTTCTTTTTTGGAAACATCCTCAGGATTTATTACACCAACTTCTAGCGATCCAGGTTCACCTAGGGTAAGAAGTATCATTACAGAAAATCTTCCCTATGGACTTATTTCTATTGAAGAACTTACGAATCCAGATGAAGACATATCTCTTCCCGACTCCCCTCAATCATTAAATCTTAGGGAGCATGAATCTATTTTCTACAGCCCCATTCGAAATAATCCTTGGTATCTCTCTTTAACAAAATTTTTAGAGAATCCGAGTCTTGCTTTTTATCCACCTCGAATTCCATTTCATCCTACACCCAGAGGTTATTATCCGTCATCTTTTATGGCTGGAGAGTCATCCATGTTTTCTCAAACGCCGAAATCATTTTTACATGGTGGTCCTTCTGTTCCTTCGGGATATCAGTCTTTGTCTGGTACTTTCTCAGGAGCAACTCCTCAACCCATCGAAAACGTGTTATCATCTGGTTTTGATGGACTTAAAATTGAAACGTCGAACGCAAAGCAAATTTTTATGATGTCTGGTAATATTCCCAATCCTCAAACTCAAGGCAGTCAGTTTCCTTTTGGGGGGCAACCTCAGGGAACTCAGTTACCGCCTGGGGGGCAACCTCAGGGTAGTCAGTTACCGCCTGGGGGGCAACCTCAAGGTAGTCAGTTACCACCCGAGGCACAACCTCAAGGTAGCTTTTTCCCAGGACAAACTGTGGAATCATATTATTTTGGGGGGCAACCCCAAGGACAGTACATACCTCAGGGTTATCAACCTCAAGGACAGTACATTCCTCAAGGTCAACCCCAAGCACAATATGCTCCTCAGGGTCCTTATCAACCCCAACCTCAGTACGTGCCTCAGGGTTATCAACCTCAAGGTCAGTACCCAATTCAAGGTTTCCAACAGCCTTCTGGTCAACCATCTATTCAAGGAGCTGGAAATTTACCACTTCCTAATCAACCCTACGTTCAACCAGGTTTTGGTCCTTACGTTCAACCTTCTAAGGGACAATACCCCGGAACTATGGTATGGGATCCATCCCAATATCAACAGCCTTTGCAGCCTAATGTGCAGTTTCCTTATCAACCTGGCCAGCCTTTGGTTTCTGGTTCAACCCAGCAACCTGTTCAGCCAGCTATTCAAACTCCTGCACCTAGTTCAGTTCAGCAGACTGGGCCTAGTACACCTCAGACTCCACCTCAAACTGTTGTAACTGCTGCAACGTCTGTTCAACCTGTCACACCCGTTTCTGGAGTATCTGTAGCACCGACTTCTTCTATCCCTGTATCCATGCAAATCCCTCAAGTCTCCGTACCTCAGTTAGGACCCTCCATTCAGACTACAGTTCAGATTCCTGCAGGACAAGCTGGTACAAGTACAGTTGTTACAAGTCAACCTCAGTTTACGTATCAACCGTACCAGGGACAGCCGCAATTCGGTCCCTATGTACAGAATCCAAGCTATCAGTATCAACCGTACCCTGGTTATACTTATCAACAACCTCAGTATGGTCCGGTTCATGCTGGTTTTCCGGGAGGTTACACAATACCTAATGCAAATCCGATTCCTAGTTATCCTGGGTATCCGCCTCCTGGATCTGCTTTGGCTTCTCAAGGTTTTCGTGACCCTAACCGTCAATTACCGTTTATCGTAACTTTGGACTTACCTGATTTGACGCGCCTTACGAATGATCCCATTTTTTATTATCAAAACTGGCCGCCAATGCCTCATAATTTGCCCAGTGATATACCAAAATTCGAAGGTAAGTCAGGAGAGGATCCATCGAATCATGTTATGACTTATCACCTTTGGTGTGCATCTAATTCAATTATTGATGATTCGATTCGTTTACGTATTTTCCAAAGAACTCTCATAATTTTTGCAGCCAAATGGTACATTGAGTTGCCACGAGGCTCATTTCATAATTTCAGTCAGTTAGCAACTGCTTTCTTGACTCATTTTCAGTTGCCTGTCAGACACGACAATGGCACGGAATTATTAACTTCGCTAAAACAATCTACGTCAACATATATTTCTGATCATATTCATGAATGGCGACGTAGGAGGCGTTTGGTGAAAGTTTATATTCCAGATCAAATTTTGGCAGAATGGTTTGTTAAATCATTGTTACCCAAGATCAACGAAGATGTAGCTAATGCTGGTGTTGTTACTGAAGAGCAAGTAATTCCCAGGCTCAGTACCTTGACCTTGTCTATACACAGTCAGGTACTTTACATGAGAAAATCCCCGATCTTCCAAAGCAAGGTCAAATAGCTGTTGCTCCTTTAGGGTCTCATGCCACTGACGGTATGATTGGTACAGTCAATTCTAAAAGTAAGAAGAAATCTTCAAAGAATTCTTCTCCTATTATCACTTTACCTGATTCCCCGAAAGGAGAATCTTCCCCTGAAGTTTCTACCGATATTCATGTCGTAGAGACATCTACGACCAAATTGAAATCCGGTGGTAAAAAGAAAGGGAAGAATAAAAACAAAAAGAATTTGAAAGAGAAAACTGATAAAGATGAATCCAATGACGAAAAACGTAAACCTCGCTATCCTTGTTTCATTTGTGAACAAGATCATTTCACGAAAGAATGTCCATATCGAGCCGAAGTTACGAAATTCGTTAAAGGATCGCAACAACTTGTTGTCTTGAAGGATCCTTTTCCAATTCAAGATAGTAAGATGATTGGTTCTTCCTCGACTACTTTAGAAGAGCCTATTATGATGATGTCTCATGTAAGGGTTGCGACGCGATCGCAAGATTACGGTTCTAAGAATCCTGTTGATGGTAAAGAAGCAGAATCTTCTAATACAAACACATCAATTACACCTCCTCATGTTTATGGTCCGCTACAGATCGAGAAACAAAATCCAGACTTAATAATAAAACCGCCTGCTAAAGGTGTTCTTCGTAAATCAGCTTTCAATCCACATGCGAGCGCTGCTCAGAATTACAACATTGTTGAAGACTTAGCCATTTCTCCTTCAGCAATGTCGGCTTTGGAAGTGCTGCAATTGTGTCCAGCACAGCGTAAATTATTATTGTCTGCCATAGGAGCTGTCGATGTTCAGGATTCTAACCTTATAATCTTCGATTTAGAAAATAGTACACCTTGCCTACCTCACCAAATGGCTTTCCAGATTCCAGTGTTAGTAAAAAACAGACCAATTTTTCGGACTATGATTGATGAGGGAGCTTCAACGTGTATTATGTCGATTCAGTGTTGGAAATCGCTTGGTTCTCCTACACTTAACCAATCTCCGATAATTCTAAAGGCTTTTTATGGTCGAGGTTTTCAACCTTTTGGTATTTTGTAGGATTTACCCATAGGGGTCGAAGGTAAAATCGTTAATCTAGATGTGGAAGTGGTTGATGCCCCTCTAGATTACAACCTTCTTCTGGGTCGTAGTTGGTCCTATGCTATGACTGTTGTTGTTTCTTCGGTCTTTCGACTCATAAAATTTCCATATCAAGGAAAGATCGTAACAATAGATCAGTTAACTTATTTCTCGTCCGACCCAGCCTCTTCAGAAACAATCCAGCATGTTGGTAAAACGGATATCCCTTATAAGGATGTTGGAGTGGGTCTGATTAAAGATTCTGGTTTACTAGGAAATTTTTCCTTTCCTCCTCCTAACGTATCGCCTTCTACTGCAAATATTCACATGATTTCGTCAGACACTGTTATGTTTGATGATCCTTGGATCGTACCTTCCGAATCCGAGATTGATTCATTTGATGGCATGATGCCTTTGAGTCCTTTTGAAATTGTGTATCAGGCTGTACAGTCACTTTCCAACCCCTCTTCAACCGAAATTGATCCAATGAATGGGATCCAAGAGGAATCACTTTCTATATCTAGTTCAGTTACAATGACATTTCCTGAACTTGTTCATACAGATGAGCAAATTCGTGAGTTTTTGTCTGTTGATGATTTACCATGGGAAGATCTACATCACTGATCTTCATTTTTACCTGAATTAGATCATTTTGAAGATGATTTTGCTTCCATTTTTACTACTGAATATGTTAAAGAACCGCAGAATCCATTGCAAAATCCTGATTCTAAGTTAAATTTGGAAAATATATCTCGAACGGTTCCCATTGACATTTCAGTAAAACCAGGAATAATTGAAAACATTCATATACGTGCTTGTTGTACAAATGAAGAAATTCAGACTTATAAAGCCCTATTTCAAGAATTCCGTGACGTGTTTGCCTGGTCTTATGAAGAAATGCCAGGAATTGATCCATCGATCGTTGTTCATGAGATTAAGACTTACCCGGATATAAACACATTTATCACGGTCGTCAAATTCATCCTGAAAAATTTGCTGCTATAAAAACGAGATTAAGAAAAATTACTTGACGCGAGGATTCATTTATCCAATTCCCTTAACGGATTGATGCTTGAATATTGTTCCTATGACTAAAAAACAAGGAATGATATGAGTATGTATCGACTATAGGGATATTAATCGAGCTTGTCCCAAAGACAATTATCCAACTCCCTATATCGATCAAATAATCGATGATTGTGCCGGTAGCGAAATGTTTTCCTTTATGGATGGCTTTTCCGGGTATAATCAAATAAACATACTCCCTGCAGATCAACCCAAAACAACTTTTATTTGTCCATGGGGAACGTTTGCTTATTGTAAACTACCTTTTTTATTAAAGAACGCTGGAGCAACTTTTCAACGGGCTATGTCTTATGCATTTCATGACATTAAGCATATTGTCCAGCCATATCTCGATGATTTACCTGCTCATTCATTACGTAAGGCCGACCATCTCATTCATTTACGAGCAATTTTTATGAGATGTAGGCATTATCGGATAAGGCTGAATCCGCATAAATGTGTTTTCTGCGTAGAATCGGGTCAATTACTGGGATTTGTTGTCTCGAAAGCAGGCATTCATGTCGATCCATCGAAGGTCAAAGCCATTGTTAAATTGCCTCCTCCTTCGACTTTATGCCAACTCCAAAGTTTGCAGGGGAAAGAAAACTTTTTACGTAGATTTATTCCTAACTATGCCGAGCTTACAAAGGGTTTTACCTGGTTGTTGAAACAGAACATTCCGTTCTTTTGGGACGAGATCACTGATCGATATTTTTATGCACTTAAACACGCGTTGACCCATGCACCGTTATTGCATCCTCCCAACTACAACCAAGATTACATTTTGTACCTCGCTGCTTCTCATTCCACCATTGGGATGATACTAGTTCAGGAAGATGAATCTCACAATGAACATGTGATTTATTATCTTAGTGAATTGCATTCGTAAAATAAAATACACACATGTGGAGAAATTGGCCTTGGTAGCTGTTCAAGCTGTCCAACGTTTTAGACATTACATTTTGTTACGTAAAACCACGGTAATTTCTAATTGCAACCCTATGATGTATATTTTGACCAAACAATTGCTAGGGGGAAAATATTCCAAATGGATAGTTATCCTGCAGGAATTTGACTTGGAATTTGAAAAATCCAAGGCAAAGAAATATTTGGTATTTGCAGAACTGATGTGCGATTTCCCCTCTACTGATACTGAAACAGTGGCAGAAGAGTCCATTGCGGACGAATCTTTGTTTCTCATCAGTACACTTGATCCATGGTATGGAGATATTATCGTTTATCTCCAAACCCAATATTTTCGGCCTGACATCTCACGAACTCAGCGACGGAAAATACGCTTCCAATCCCAACAGTATAATATCATTGGTGATACACTTTATCGTCGTGGAGCGGATTCTGTTTTCCGACGTTGTTTAACTCATGAAGAAGATGAAAAGGTGTTAAATGACTGCCATTCTGGAGCATGTGGCGGTCATATGTCTGGGTATGCCACAGCCCAAAAGATATTGCGTGCAGGTTATTTCTGGCCAACGTTGTTCAAATATTGTATTTATGCGGTTCGGAAATGCCACAACTGTCAAATTTTTGATCGAAAAATGCGCGCGCCACCCGCTCCTCTTCACCCTATAATTGCTGTTGGTCCTTTCGCGAAATGGGGTATCGATTTTATTACATGTAACCCTCACTCGGCCGGGAGGCATGCCTATATTATCTTAGCAGTAGATTATTTTACAAAATGGGCCGAGGCGATGCCTACATTTTCAGCCGACGGCAAGACTGCTGCAACTTTCGTATTTAATCACATAATTGCTAGGTTCGGTGTTCCTCAAGCTATTATTACAGATCATGGAAGTCATTTTCGGAATGTCATGATGACTGAACTAACAGACCAACCTGGCTTGCGCCACGATAGTTCCACTCCGTATTATCCGCAAGCCAATGGTCTAGTTGAAGCCATTAACAAAGTTTTAGTCACCATGATCAAACGAATCATTGGTATTCACAAGACGAATTGGAATTCCATGTTATTTTCAGTGCTTTGGGCATATCGAACCTCAGTCAAAACATCAACGGGTTTCACTCCTTTTCAACTGGTTTACGGTTTGGAAGCTGTGTTACCGATTGAATGCAAAATACCGTCACTAAAATTAGCCATAGAATTACTTCCAGCTACGTCTGAAGAGGAAAAACGTTTCTTGTACTTAGCCTAATTAGATGAGAATCGACGAAATGCTACAATAGCAAACGAGGCTCATGTTAAAAGGATAAAAGCTCAGTATGATAGAAGTGTGACCCCTCGAAATTTTTCAGAAGGAGACCTAGTTTTACTTTATGATCAAGCTAACGACAAGCTAGGAGCTGGGAAATTCGTGCCTATGTGGCATGGTCCTTACATTGTTAAACGAAAGTTAGCAAAAGGGGCCTATGAGTTGATAGATTTTGATGGTGTCCCTTTGGATAAACCCAGAAATGGGCTCTATCTAAAGCGATATTATGCTTAAATGTGGTGTGGAGATTTTGTTAGTTTAGATTTCTTTACTGCTAGTGTGTTTTAGATTAGAAAAGTGTGCCTAGTTTAGAGAGTGTGTTTGTATCATTATTCCTGCTTATCTGAGTTTTACTCTTGATATTGCAGATGTCGACGTCTCTGCAAACCTACATTGGTTTTGCTGATGGTGCTTGTCGTAGTACACGGAACATTTCTTCCGCAGCTTGGGTTATCTATTCACCCTCTGACGAGTTAGTATCCATGCATGGGGTAAGCCTTGGTCAAACAACGAATAACATTACCGAGTATAGTGCAGTGATTGAGTTATTATCTGAATCCATATCATTTGGAATTCGGAGTTTGATTGTAAGGTTGGATTCTGAATTTGTTGTATTACAGCTTAACAGGGTTTATACCATTAGAAATCCAGTATTATTACGGTTATTTTTAAGAGTTCATCTTTTGGAACGTGAATTTGATTACATTGAATATCAACATATTCCAAGACATTTAAATACATTAGCAGATTCAATTACTTCTAGTATGATAAATAGACATTTTCAATAATCAAAACAGTAAATCAAACGCATTCATATATGTACACAGATAGCCGGCAAATAGTTATATATCATAGTATAGGAGTGTTTTCAAAAAATATACATCGTCTCCGATCATAGGTTGGAAACACCTTATGATCGACAAAAAATGATAACTCAAAAGTCAAAATATGAGTCTACAAACGATCATCCCATCACTGATGATGATCACGATAAGAAACCACTGCTCGGGCCACCCTACATAGGAACCTCCTAAAAGGTCCTGGAACACCAATCGCATATCTCTGCAACCTGAGAGGAATGTCATCTATGCTCGTCTCTGGAATATCTAGAGTCAAACGCTCTAGATGATGCTCTAAATCAGTCAAAATCTCCGCTGATTGGCCTGCTGGGGCTGGTGCGGCCGCAACTGGTTGTCTTCTCTCATAAGGTTGGAGATGGGCTGGTCTTTGTGGACCCACATCTGTATTCAAAAAAAATTTGGTTATTAGTTTTCAAAGACGATAAAAAATTAAAAAAAATAATTAGAATTTAGCAAACGTTGAAAAATGATTGTACCTGACTCATCCCATTGTTCCCCTGCAGGGAGAACCATCTCTCGGTCGCCGCGGAAATCTATCCCGGCGTATGGAAAATCCTCTATCACAAAAAGTTGGTGATCCAGCCAACGAAAATATGAAGGAGGAAATCAGACAATCTCAGTACCCTCGATAGCATGACGAGCCATCAATGCGGACCAACGAACCATCCTCGGTTCTCGAAGTTGACTGGCATCAATAGCAATACTCTGTGGAGCTAACATGGGGATCCTCTCTAGAGCAAAAGAAACTACGATGGATCCATATCCAAAGTTATTCAGTTTCCCATTTTTTGCTCTGGTTAGTTGGCCTTTTACATTAGCCAACACAGCTTCACACCAGTTAAAGATGGTGCCGCGAAAACAGTCCACGGCAATACGCATTTGGGAACCAGTAGCTATATGCAGCGCATCACTCCCACACAGTTTGGTAACAGTAAAAGAAATAGCTTTCAATTCAGGACGGATGATGTGTTTTATATCAATCCGTTTGTCCCGAGGATTGGCCTGGTCATTGCAGAATTCTAGTTGGAGATTAGCGACAGACTGGCCACCTGGCCTAGTCCCAAACAAAGAAACTTGTTCGCCCCTCTTGGAAAAACCAGTCAGAAAATATATATCCTCCAGCTCAATTTCGAGCCGGTGGCCACCAATAAAGAAGCACTGGTCCTGCACATTCCATCTGTTCACCAACCATGTCAGGAGTTCTACTTGTGCCCTCATGCCTGAAATGGCCCAAAATTTGTACAAGCCACATGCTCTTACTGCCTGTTGTGAGGGTAAATGGAGTATGGTGGCTTCATCCACTTCCTCATGCTCACGTTCTCACCAGATCAACATCTTGTCAATCCTACAATGCATAAAGAGGCAAATTAGAACAATCTTATTTGAAATTTTTTGGGAAACAAATGATAAATGAGTGTTTTAAATCAAACCGCGTGGGTACCACACCTACGCTTTGTAAACAGTGCGTAGATCCGCACGCGTATTGTGTGCCAGGTGCGGAACCCACGACTTTTTCCTTATAAGAAAAAGTCGGGGTCCGCAGGTAACGTGTGTCCCACCTGCGGACCCCGCGGGCGAACTTTTAAACCATTTTTTGCCCCAAAAATACAAACTAAAGCCTAAAAAAAAATTTGAAACGAATGAAAAACAAGATTGAGAGGTTGTGGATTACCTAGGACTGACGGTTATCGATTCCAACAGACGGATTTTCCAGAATCTTCACAGGAACTTTCTTACCCAAAAGCTTTTTACTTTTCACTCTGGAACTGAATGGTAAAAATGAAATTGAAAAAGTCCTTTTTATAAGTTTCTTCGAATAGATGAATTTTTAATTTATTTATTTTTCACTTTAAAAAGGGTATTTTTGAAAGCATTTTTACTTATCTTAAACAGGTATGTGTAATGTTTCAAGTTTTTGTGCAGAAATTGGATTTTTCAGGAAAGCTGATCATTTTTCAACAAAGAGCATATTTTTATCACTTTTTCGGACTCTTTCAAAAATTTTACGAAAAAGCGAAACATTGAAGTCAATTTTGGTTATTTTCAAGACTCGTTAAACTCATGAAAATCCCGAGATCATTTTGCTATTTTTCATTCTCGTAAAACATATAAAAATGCCGAGTTCTTTCCGTCTTTTCCTGCTCGTAAATTAAATTGAAAGTCGGTCGTATGAGTACATTTTTATCCCTTTTTCGAACTCGTTCAAACTTACAGAAAAAGAGAAACCATGGAGTTCTCTTTTAAGCCCTTTTCAGACTCTCTAAACATGAAAATATCGTCGAGTACTTGATTATTCGAACTCGTTAAAGTAAATGAATGATCGTCCTTTCAGTATAATTTTACCCCTTTTCCGGACTGAAATGGAATATTTACGAAAAAGGTATACGTTGACTAATTACGGTCAATAGAGTTCTCTTCCGCATTATTTTATCCTTTTTCAGGCTCGAGGGACTAAATTTTAGAAAAAGTACACCCATTGAGTTTTCTTAAGTTTTTCTTCTGACTCCCTAAAACTGAAAAACATCGAGTTTCTCCTATACTGGACTCATTAAAACTTAACAGTAAAGGACTTGTTCAATTTTAAACAGGAACGAACCACTCCTTCTTAAGGTTCAAATCTTAAACTAAGTTGGACTCATCCGAAGGATGAGCTTATAAACAAGCAAATTTTATCCTCCTCAAGCTTGTCAAAAATAAAGAGGTACTTGCCAGAAATGGTGGGGGAAAAAGAGAGAAAAATGGGCGTGTTTGTTATATTTTAAATTTTTCGAAAATTCAGTCAACCACTCTTGAACACGACACTTTCATTCACCTGGGTTGGGAAATCATTTACCTAACAGTTAATCAAACCACTTGAAAGTATTCAGCCGGTTTCTGGGTATTAGCTTTGGGTCAATTATCACTAAACCATCTGCAGTGTCGTTATGTGTTCAAGAGGACAGTTCAAAAAACCATTCATCTGCAAAATATCTGTCATCCATTTTTGGCCATCCCTGAGTCAGTCCTTGCCAATATATTTTCAAAACTTGATCTATGATTTCGTGTTGTAGGCTTGCCTACGACAGATCACTTTCTATCGACATCAACACATTATCTAGGAAGTTGATCCAGAAATTGTCAGTACCTTGAAATCTGCATGCCTCAATGGTAGGTTTCTCACCTTCGACGACAGGATTGCATTATTGACCTTCGATCGAATGATTCCATGAGATGTTCGACTTCAGCTCATTCATTCACATTTGATGGATTGTACTGAGTACTTTGAGAGCCATTGACATTACTGGTGGTTTCTCTCACACTTGTTAACAGTTCACATCATTGACTGGTAATCAAGTGGTTTCTACCATGTTCGAATTCAACACATTTATTCACATGGATAGAATCGTACTAGTTCGAGATGCGGAAATCAAGACCCTGGATCTAGTTTCCACCATCCAGGCTGCGATGAATTTTATTATTATACAGTAGACTATTCATTACAGATGGTTGCGCCCATGCTGTGTCTACACTATTGATGTAATATTAAAATCATTCCTGTATCAGAACGATTTGAGTTAGTTTCTAGTTAGTTTTAATCTGAGTATGGGAATGTCTACCTCAGTGATGACATATATATGTATATATTTTGCATTGAATGTTTTTACAGGTTCCGACTGGGGTGTCCACAGGATGATCTTTGAAATGATAAAGTACTGCACTCTTCATATATGACAGACTTCAGCTTCATCTATTCCAGACTTTGCGCTTTAGGGGGCAATTTGTTACACTAAAAACTGTTATCCTGACATTTTGCTATGAGTATGAGCTCATTATTACTCATACTTACTCCTTTTGCAAGTCTAACATATTAGTTCCTCATATCAAGCTTTAAAAATCAGAGAAAAGTTCCTAAAAAATCCCCTAAACATTTGTTGGGTATGTGTTATATTCTTTCCACGACTAAGCACGCGCGGGGGGGGGGGGGTAAGAGGGGAGTGATAGTCTCCTTTGTGTTGGGCGCAACGGGGTCACAGAGAGTCTTCCCCTTGCTGTGGCTCGGCGTCATCGACGAAAATTTTTGGTCCTTAATTTCAGGCGGTAGTCCGCGTCCATGGTTTTGTGCATGGTTTTGCGCATGGTATTGGGGTACGTAGCGGTTTTCGACCCCTGGTATTTTTGTAGATCTGGTCAAGGGAACTACGGTTATGTTCTAATCCAGGGTTTATGGATTGGGGTTTATGTATGCTTCGGCATGTATATATATGTGTTGTAACACTAAAAGGAATATAATGAAAAATCAAGTCAGTCGTCCCGATTTGGGATCCAGGGGAAAATATTTGTGTTTATCTGTTTTATGTTTTATGCTCTCGCTATTGTTTATTTTCTGTTATAAGATTCGTGTGTAGATAATTTCTGTTCAGGGTTAAAACCTACATTTGGTATCGGAGCTATTTTGGCTTCAAGGGGATGCCTTTGTTGCTGAGGGTTTTTTAGTTCGGGCCAGAGGTAGACCTTGTTCAGTGGGAGATCTATGGGATTGATTCTTGTGGTGAGAGAAGATGGCAAGCGGCGGAAAGCTAGAGATCGAGAAATTTAATGGTTAGATTTTTGAGTTTTGGAAGCTCAAGATGGAGGATCTGCTGGTGGATAAAGATCAGTGGATCGCGGTAGATCCAGGTACTAAGCCAACAGGAATGTCAGATGAAGACTGGAAGAAACTGGATCGGAAGGCTAAAAGCACAATACGGTTGTGTGTCTCAAATTCAGTATTGTTGAATGTATCTGGGGAAGCTACGGCGAAGACCTTGTGGGAAAAGCTAGGGACTTTGTACCAATCTAAGTCTCTGGTGAATAAGTTGTTCCTGCGGAAAAAGCTGTATAACCTGAGGATGAAGGATGGAGATTCGGTGACAGAGCATCTGAACGCCTTCAATACTGTGGTAAGTCAGCTGTCATCTGTTGATATTAAAATCTCAGATGAAGAGAAGTGCATCAGTTTGTTGTGTTCTCTACCAGACTCGTGGGACAGTCTGGTTATTGCAATAGGTAGCAATACAACTACCTTGAACTTTGATGACATTGTCTTAGCCTTGCTGTCGGAGGAAATGAGACGGAGAAATATGGAGGGTCAGAATGGAGATGCCTTATCCGTACGAGGAAGGTCACAGAACAGAAACAAGAATAAGGTTTCGAGTGGGAGATCCAAATCTAGAGGGAGATCTAAATCTCCTGGAAAGTTTGTAAAGGTGTGCTGGAAATGCGGAAAGGAAGGGCACTACAAAAAGGACTGCAGATCTAAAGCTCCCGAGAAAGGAAAGGGATCTGATGATGCTCCTTCTACAGAGGCAAAAACCACCTCGGATGAAGGTGGGGATGTGTATTTGGCTTCTTCTTCAAATACACATGTAGATCATGAGTCATGGTTGATTGACTCAGGTGCATCCTTTCACTTCACTCCCCATAGGGAGTGGTTCTGCGAGTATGAGAAATATGATGGTAGTGATGTATTCCTAAGGGATGATAGGAAGGCCAGAATCGTCGGACGTGGAAAAGTCAAGCTGAAGCTGCAAGGTGGAAGGATTAGAACACTTCCTGGTGTTCTGCATATTCCTGCATTGGCCAGAAATCTGATTTCTGTAAGCAAGATGGATGATGCAGGTGTAAAAACAGTGTTCGAGAAAGATGCCTGCAAGATGGTTTTGGGAGCACTGGTATTAATGCAGGGAGTTCGGACTGGAACTCTGTACAAGCTATAAGGTAGCACTATTATTGATGGGTGTAATAGTTCTGTGGTTCCTGAAAGTGGGATGGAAAGCCTAGCTGTCTCTGGAGAAAAGACCATGCTATGGCATCAAAGGCTTGGACATATTGGAGAGAAGGGCCTTAGGATACTGCATAGAGATGGTATGGTAGAAGGTATGTCTAATTGTTCTCTGGATTTCGAGTTCTGTGAACATTGTGTATATGGGAAGTAGAATCGGGTGAGTTTTCCTTCTGGTGCTAAGAGGGCAAACAAGATATTAGAACTTGTGCACAGTGATGTGTTTGGGCCTGTGTCAGTTCCATCACTGGGAAAGTCTGTGTATTATGTTTCATTCATAGATGACTTCTCAAGGAATACATGGATATATTTCTTGAGGAAGAGATCTGAAGTCTTTGACAAATTTAAAGAATTTAAGGCTCTGGTGGAAAACCAGACAGAGAAGAAGATAAAGGCATTGAGGACAGATAATGGTGGTGAGTTCTGCAAGAAGGAATTTGAAGAGTTCTGTAAGAAGTGTGGTATAGCACGACAGAGCACTACTCCATACACACCTCAGCAAAATGGAGTTGCAGAAAGAATGAATAGAACACTGATGGAAAAGGCAAGAAGCATGCTCAATGGTACCGGGTTAGGACAAGAATTCTGGGCAGAGGCAGTGGAGACTGCATGTTACTTAGTTAACAGATCACCTTCATCAGCATTGGAGGATAAGACCCCACATGAGGTATGGAATGGTAAGAAACCTTCTATTTCACATCTAAGGGTATTTGGATGTGATGCATATGTACATGTTCCAAAGGAGAAAAGGACCAAGTTGGATAATAAATCTGAAAGGTGCATCTTTATTGGGTATAAGGATGGTTTAAAGGGTTACAAGCTTTGGAACCCAGAAACAAGGAAGGTTGTGTACAGCCGAGATGTGGTGTTTAGAGAAGTAAAAGATGTTGTTAAACATGAAGTCCTACCAAAGGAACCTGAGAAGATAGAGTTTGAGCTAAAGGAGGATGAATCAGACTCTACAATAGAAGAAGACTTAGAAGATGAAGAGCCACAAACTCCATCTTTGAGAAGATCAGTTCGGAAAAGAAGGCAACCAGAAAGGTATAGTCCATTTGCTTTTTGTTCAGGTTTTACCTTAACTATAACTGATGATGAACCCAGAACTGTCAGGGAGGCAGTAGATTCAGAGGATGGAAAACTCTGGAAGGAGGCCATGGTTGATGAAATGGCATCCTTGCACAAAAATGATGCATGGGATTTGGTGGAGTTGCCGGCTGGAAGGAAGCCCATTGGGAGCAAATGGGTGTTTAAGAAGAAGAAGAATGTAGAAGGCAAGGTGGAGAAATACAAAGCTCGATTGGTAGCGAAAGGTTATTCCCAGGTGCCGGGAATTGATTTTGGTGATATTTTTTCTCTCGTTGCCAAGGTTACTTCTATTAGATTACTTTTATCTGTTGCTGCTGCATTTGATTTTGAGATAGAATAGATGGATGTGAAGACAACTTTTCTTCACGGGGATCTAGAAGAGGAGATCTACATGAAGCAACCTGAAGGCTTTATGGTGAAGGGTAAGAAAGAACTAGTATGTAGGTTGAAGAAGTCTCTGTATGGGTTAAAACAGTCACCAAGGATGTGGTATCAGAAATTTGATACCTATATACGGGGACTTGGCTTCACCAGAAGCAAGGAAGATCATTATGTTTATTTTAAATTAATTTGTGATCGTGTTATATATCTGGTCTTGTATGTGGATGATATGTTGTTGATTGGAAATGACAAAGAAATTATCCAAGATTTGAAGACCCAACTATTCTCCAAATTCGACATGAAGGATCTTGGTGTTGTAAACTATATTTTGGGCATGGAAATTAAGAGAGATCGGGCAAAGAGGAAGCTCTGGTTAAACCAGAGGAAGTATGTCGAGACTATATTGCAGAGGTTCAATATGCAGGATAGTAAACCGGTGAATGTTCCTATTCCTGTAGGTGTAAAGCTGTCTGCTGAATAGTGTCCCAAGACACAATAAGAAGAGGAGTATATGTCCTGTGTTCCATATGCAAGTGCAGTGGGTAGCCTGATGTATGCAATGGTCTGTACCAGACCAGACATTGCACATGCAATGGGAGTATTGAGCAGGTTTATGTCAAACCCAGGGAAGGAGCATTGGACAGTAGTGAAGTGGGTTTTCATATATTTACGTGGCACTAGTGATTATGGCTTGTGCTACCAGGGAAGACTAGGATTCGAAAGAATGTTGGACATTCGTGGTTTTGTTGATGCAGACTGGGCTGGAGATCTGGACCAAAGAAGATCTACAAATGGGTATGTGTTTAGCCTATTTGGAGGTGCAGTCAGTTGGATGAGTAAAAGACAGTCTGTAGTGGCTCTTTCAACTACAGAGGCAGAATACATAGCAGCCACTCATGCAAGCAAGGAAGCAGTTTGGTTGCATAGATTGTGTTCAAGTATGGGGTTGGTACAGCAAGCTATAAGGATAGACTGTGATAGCCAAAGTGCAATTTTCTTGGCTAAGAACCCTGCTTATCATTAAAAGACAAAGCACATTGATGTTCAATATCACTTTGTTAGAGATATGGTTGAGGCTAAAAGGGTGTTGCCGGTAAAGGTGGACACTTTGAAGAATGTTGCAGATGTATCGACAAATTTCAGAGCACTCGAAGTTCTCTTGGTGTAGAGAAACAATGGGTGTTGAAGAATTGGGCCAATGACTAAGCCCCTCCCGTGGCCCCCCGTGGAAAGAAACAAACAAGGGAATGTTGGGTATGTAAGTTATATTCTTTCCATATGGGCCACGACTACACGCGCGGGGGGGGTAAGGGTCAGCTGGTGGGGTGGCAACCCCCCTGCCGGGGTCCGTGGCAGCGCCCGATGAAAATTTTTGGTCCCACTTCCTACGGTAGTCTGCGTCCATGGTTTTGTGCATGGTTTTGCACATGGTTTTGGGGTGTGATGGTTTTCGGCCCCTGGTATTTTTGTAGATCCGGTCAAAGGAACTACGGTTATGTTCTAATCCAAGGTTAATTCATTAGGGTTTATGTAAGCCTCAGCATGTATATGTATGTGCTGTAACACTAAAAGGAATATAATGAAATATCAAGCTGGTCGTCCCAATTTGGGATCCAGGAGAAAATCTCTATGTTTATCTGTTTTATGTTTTATGCTCTCGCTATTGTTTATTTTCTTTTATAAGATTCATGTGTAGATAATTTATGTTCAGGATTAAAACCTACAACATTGGTATCGCACTTTCTCTATTCATTTCTTGCGGTCCCGCACCTAATGTTAAGCTTTCCTGCGGAACCATACCGCACGTTCTTTGTGTTATGGGTGCGGACCTCTGTAAAACTCAAAAAGGCGAGAAAGTAAAGATAAAAAGTGGATTTCAGATGAATTCTAGAAGATTCTAGATGGGAATTTTTGGGAATGGATACGCTTTGAGAAGGTTCATGCATCCCTCACTTGATGGAGCTAACCCCTCGATGTAAGGAGCTAATCCCTTTGAAGGAGGATTCTATCCCTTCATATTTGGAACAGAAAACCTCCTCTTTTCCACTATAAAAAGAGGCCTTGGGTAGCCTCAAAGGGAGTTCAAGCTTTAAGATATTTGAAGTTAAATGCTATTGAGATTCAGACTTAGTTAACTAAGACTTTATGTGAGGTTAAATCACTCACCTCTATCCGTCTTGGTTCAAAGAGTGCAATGCTTGTCAAATTAGAAGAGATTCCTACTTCGGACCCCGGGAGGACCTGCACGACACCAAGGCACAGGTTGTAAAGGTTTTCTTTTATTTTAAGTTAATACAAATATACTCATTTCTCTCATTAAACTGTCTATTCATGGTTTATTTCATAAATTCCTTGATCATTATGATGAGTATGGTTTATAATAATGTCCATACAGGTGCTATGTAATCTTTTTGCTTGTTTGTGACTGCAGATTCATGAGGAACTTTCTTTCAAGTGCACGGGAAGGACTTCAACGAAATCAAGCAAGCGTTGGACATAAGGTAGGCCTTACACCTATATAGCATTTTTATGAATCTTGTATGCTTAGAGAGAGATTAGTATAATTGGCTGTTTGTTGCTAGTTACTTTTAGTACTAGAGAGATCGGTCTTGTCCGCAAGACGGATTAATCTACACAACAATACTAAAGCATTCTCCAATCATGACTATGATTCTTACTCATGGTATTCACTAAGACTTACGGTTGTTATTCCTGGTCCAGTGCATGACACATGAAGTCTCCCTTTTAATCTAGGGATATCGACTTCTTCCTTTGGAGAATATTTCATGTCTTCCATCCTTCTCATCATACTTATCAGCTTCTCATATTTATGATGTACCTGCACAACTTTAGACAACAAGTACAACCAAAACTATAGAAGCATAAAGTTAGCCATATCATAATCACGAAAGCATTTTCAACTTTATATATATCAGATACCCAAACAAGAGAAATATAATCTTCAACATTTTTGCTAGGGAATTTTATCATAAACCCTAGAGTACTTCACAATTTCTTTCATTCTATCTAGAATTTTAAATTTTCTTTCAAATGTATAATATACCTTGTTACAAAATTTAGTATACCCTAGAACCAATATAGATCTACAAGATATCTAACAACCTTTATAATTCACATGTTAGACTTTCCACTAGGAATTCATGCAAATCCTAGATTTCATAAAAGCTTTGATCAAGGTTAATCATAGCTCAAACATTTTCATAATCAGCTTTCACTAGAGTTAGTTGCATACCCTAGATTTCAAATCAAATATCAAAACATATCATGAAGAGCTTCTACCAGGGTTTTATGTAAAGCCTAGAATTCAATAAACACATCATGAGTAACTTCCACTAAGGTTCGATGTGAACCCTAGATTTTCCATGTATAAATTCTAAGCACACATTATATAGATTCAAATTTAATCATTACTAGGATTTATTTATAGACCCTAGACTTTTAAATCATCATCCTAGATATTTCAAACTCTGACTAATGTTTGTTTTCTCTCCATAGCAACTATTACTGGAGAGATTTTAGAGCATCCCTGTGATCAACGCTACGGGGAGGTGAAGGATCCTTATGACTTCTTATGGAGTCTTACTAATCCCATTAAGGAGTTTGTCGCAGCTAAATACCACGTGCATGCTTAGGCTTAGTCTTAAGGTTTGTGTATCTTATGTCTAACCTCTTTTTTTGACTCAACTTTGGTCGAACTCGTAATTTGAAGTTGGAATATGAGCATCGAAGAAAAGTTATGGTTTAAATTGTGTAGACTTGTTGACTTTGAAGTTCCAGGGAGGGTACATATGCCCTTATTTTCTATTGTTACACGTCTATTTAGATGGATTGATGATAACTATTGTTTCAGACATGTAATATTTTATAACTTCTTTGAAATATATTCTGTGGATGTTTTCATAGGAATTGCTGGAATGAATGGCTTATTAATGGGAGACACTTTTGATGTTGTGATTGTAATGTTGTTATTTTGGTCTTGCTTTGAATATGTTGTTTAATGCTTATTTTTAATAATAACCAGTAATGGAAGTTTATCATTGTTTTTCTGTAATTGAGTTATTATCTTGTAAGCGATGGTTTTAGGGTTTGTTTTAAAAATGAATGATAGTGGTTTTGGTAGTTATTTCAAAGGTATATAATAACGATAGTGGTTTTGGAAGTTATTTCAAAGATATATAGTAACGATAGTGGTTTTGGAATTTATTTCAAAGGTATATAATGACGATAGTGGTTTTGGCAATTATTTGAAAGGTATTTATTTGATATTTTATCTTCTTTATTGACTTGAAATAAAATTTTAGATAATTATAATAGAATCTTAGATCTTATACTTTTGTAATTTATATTATGAATAAAACTATATGTGATTAATTCAAAATAAATTCTCATTTATCATAGAATATTTTCTTTAGCTCATCAACAATACAGAGAAAAATTGTTATCATGTCAATAGTTACTAATTCAGGCATTTTCCTTGTGAATAAAAAAACACCTCACAACCTGGTGTAATTGCTCACATCATTGAGATTGATGCTTATTATTCACTTTCTTACGAAAGTAGGTTAGATCTCATGTTGTTGACGATAGGCCTGGATTTTCTTTTTTAGATCTTGGCACACATGATATTATTACTTGTTTTTGTTGAAAATTAGATTGTGTAAAATGCATTGAGTTATACTAATAGTAATTTACTATTTTCGAACAAGTTACATGAAACCTAAACCGCTCTTGTGATGGGAAGGCAACGAAGACCTAAAAATAGGAAGAGACCCCAATGTCCTGTCAGTAGAAGAAAATAAATGCGACGTCAAATAAATGAGTGTTTCTCTTTGAAAACAATAGTATCTTTGAAAAAAATAGTATCAATAAGATATAATTTATAAGAGGCAAGATATGATCATTAAACCTTTTGGGATTGTACACTTTTCAATGAATATAAAATAAATGAATTGTAATAATGATGTTTCCATTTTATTTTTAGAGGTACCTGGGATTAATATTAAATTATTTATCATAATTTAATTTGGTGCTTGGATAAGCACACATTATATAGATTCAGATAAACATACATACTATAGAATTTAATCATTACTAGGATTTATTTATAGACCCTAGACTTTTAAATCATCATCCTAGATCTTTCAAATTTTGACTAATGTTTGTTTCAAACCCTAGGTTCTTAGGACCATTAGAAAATAGGTCAACACACATATCTAGGAGATCACCATTATAAGAACATCATATGTTAGTTAACAGTAATACATTATACATATATATTGTCCTAGACTAGGCTAGGGATTCAATAAAGAGAACATATACCTAGGGTTTCACTCCTAGGACTTTCCATAACAAGGATTTTACCAGTAGACCTAACCAAAACCTAGGGTTTTGGTTCATTGTTAAATCAAACCCTAATTATATCAAACATCAGAGGTTCGGTATTTCAAACAACATCATTTTAACTCAAGAAAGTATAGAGCTTTCATGATCATATCAAATTTCCAAACTCGACATTATCAATATGTAAATCAAAATATAAATTTCTTCATAATTATCCCTAAATAGGTATAGGGTTTCACACATTATCAACGTACCCTAGGTTTGGGTTTTTTAGAGAATCTCCTTAAGGTTCTATATAAGCAATTTGAGGTGTATAAGGTGGGTATATTCATCAGGTGATGAATCATCCAAACAAGAATCCTTTTTGGGTTCAGTAGAGCTAGACATAAAAATAGTTAGTAACATAGAAATGGATATTTCAAAGAGAGTAACAAGACTTTATATTTCAATACATACCTTTGATTCTTTGAAATATTTTTTGACTTGTATGGCCTTTTTATTTGATCCTTGAAGCCTTCTCCATGATTCCTTGAATATCAAGCAGATTGATTCCTAGACAAGGAATAAATATAGACAAGTGATTAATATTTAATATAATCAAAATATTAAATAAGTAAATGAAGAAAAATAGAGGGAATTATATAATTATCTTGAGGAGTTTTTGTGTGCTCCCTCCCAAACTTGAGGGGAAACCTAAAACTTATAAAAAAATAAATATATTTCCAAGAATATGTTAAACCTATACTACATAAAATATACAAATGAAATATAAGAGAGAAGGGGCTTAGTAGTGAAATCACCTTAAGTCATATTTAGGTTTTTATTTCTTGGGGGATGATGTTTCTTCAACCATGTTTAGCATGATATCGGTCTCTTTTCTCGCTCCTAGGATTGTTAGGGAAATCACTCCTATAGTGTCATATCTTGTGACAATGATAACACTCGATCTTTGACATGTCAACCTTCTTCTTTGGCCTTTTCTTCTTGAATGTTTCTTTATGATGAGTGTTGTATCTTAAGATACAATTCCTTGGCTATGGAAAGGAATCAGTGCTTAAGATTTTTTTTTTTAAATGTGTCACAAAAGTAATTATATCAAGTGGTCTTCGTTCAATCCCTTTGGAAACTAATTATTTTAAACCCTTAATAATATGGTATAATGAAAGACTCTACAATGCCATTAACTACTGATATCTGAATGGAAAAGAAGAACTGTAGACGAAACTCAAAGTAATATGTTGTAAACACAGAATTGATTACTTTTGAGTTTCAGAAAGAATTCATGGAGAGAGAGGAAACTTAAAATAATATGGTGTAAACACATAATCTATTACTTTTAAGTTTCAGAGAGAATTCATGGAGAGAGAGAAAAATCAAAATAATATGATGTAAAAATAGAATCTATTAATTTTAAGTTCTAGAGATAATTTGTGGGAGAGGAGTTGGAGTGAAGGAGCGCTTATTAAGGCTATTTAAATCTTACTTACAAATTTAAATCAAAGACGATTTGCTTCTTTACTTCGCTTCATTCAAGGAAGAAAAAACATAAAATAACACAAGAAACACGAATCACCATCAAAAGTTGTAGGAAACTTGTTGTTTATTTCATTCACCCATCAGGAAAATAAGTCCCAAAGTTTTAGTCTTCCAGAGGTCAAAAACTCGGAACCCCCTCTTCTTTCTTTCTATCTTGCTTAAATACCTCAAAAACAGTTCGTAACTGCTAGAACTTCTTGAAACTAATTCGACTACCTAAACTGTTAATACTACTTATTACATTGCAATTGAGGACATCACTATAGCTTTGATCTTAACAAACAAAGAAAACAAATTAAGACTTGAAATATTATTATTTTTGTTGAATCTCATTTGTTGCTGATGCATCTCCCTGAAGTGCTGATGTGTCTCCTTGACAAATCGGACATACTTGCCCTGCATTTCTTCCAGAGTTCAATATTTTTCTTTTCTGCTTGTTGTCATGAATTTTCTGTTTCTGATGTGGTATTTGAACAGTTATGTAATAACACATATTTTCCCAACTTGACCCAGCTATTGTGTTTCCAACAGTGCCACCATGTGCTCCCTTTGCCTGACTCTGCCTATGCCTCTATGTTTCAAACAAATTTATCATGTATCCTTCTGCTCGACTCTGCTTCTTCTGCTTGTGCTTGCAGCATTCCATCTTCTCTTCTCCTTTGCTCTGCGTTGGGTCACTTACCCGAGTCCACTGCCTGCGTTCATGTTTCTTCATAAAAAAACACAACTGCACATAATCCTGGACTTTAAATAAATTCAAATTTTCCTTTGAAAACTATCGCGTTCGTCCCTTTATCACATTTCACATTTCGAAATTCATAACATATTCATGAATGCTATTCCTCCTGAGCTAGCAATGTGCGATGTGCAATAAAGGTAGGGATGACGTGGCAACTGGAGGTGGGGCTGATCGCAAATTGCAATCGGCGATATAAAACCTTGTCATATTTTGCATTTCAGCATTCATAACATATTCATGAGCACCATTCCTCTTGAGCTTGTGATGTGCGATTGGAATATATTAAATCATAGTTCTGAGTTGCATTGCGTTCGACCCTTGTCGCACTTCGCATTTTGGCATTCATAACATATTCATGAGTGACATTCCTACTGAGCTTGCGATGTTCGATGTGCGATAAAGGTAGGGATGACGTGGAAAGTGGAGGTGGGGACACCCTGTTAGCCATCAGGATTTTTTACATGTTAGTGATGACTATATCTACAACTGAGTTTTCTAGAAACTGATTTCCTTATGTCAATATGTCATCCAGAAAACCCTCCTAAAACTTTTTTCGCCCTTCTACCTTTTCAGTCCACCCCTGGCGAAATCAAAACCTCATTGTCACTATCCCATCTAGCTTCAGCTTTCTTGATCTGCCCATCAGCTTTAAAAGGAAAATCCACATCTGTTTCAAAAGTCTCCCCTATGTTAGGAAGTGGCGCTTTAAGACATTTCACCCTTGGAAATCATCAAAAAGCCAAAAAGCCTCCATCTGCAACAGACCTACCATGACTGACCTCTTACTTTGCAAAATAATTTGACAAGCAGCCCTAAGTCGCGCCACTCATATCCCCTAGATCTCATCACTGCAAAAACCCCAATCTCAAGCTGACTATTAGGTTTTTCACAGTGTTCTATGGTTTCTACAAAGGCAGGAAATATAATTTCATCTCATGGAGTAAATGCTTGAATTTACAGTTAGAGGAACAGCTGCTTCTAAATATAACTTGAGCCTGAGATATGTCTGCAAAACAGAAAGCTACTCATCCAGACTTTACAGCTCTTTCCAGCATGAAAATCACAGTAAAGAAGGGACACCACTGTCTCAGCAAACTGGTAAATTGTCATGGCCCAGAACCTCCTTCATTTACAAGCAGAGGGTTAGGGCACCTCCTTCATCCACAAGCAGAGGGCGCTGGCCAATATTGACTTGGAAGATTGCAAAATTTCAGGTTTGCCTTGTATTGAACAGTGAAACAATATCTCCAGGTTTTAGGAATGTGAGTAATGATCATAATAGGGATAGAGTTTGAAATATGCTAGCTCAAAGAAAAAAGAGTTTGGTCTGATAAAGGAGGTCATTTGAAGCTTGCAAATCATGTGAATTGTTGAACTTAAGAAAGGCATGACATTGTTGAAAATTCCAAATCATAAGTAGCATGCTTTCCACAAGATCAAATGGAATAGATGCTGACAAAAATGCCATTACACAGGCAAAAAGAAAGTTCTTGGTTTTTCAAAAAGCACTGACCTCCATAGTCACAGAGACTATCTTTCAAGTAATCTGTCAGGAGATGACCAAACCAAATGATGATATTTCAGCCACCCTTAGAGCAGTGCAGAGAAACAGTGTCACTTTGCCTAGGATTTCTTCTGAAACACAGTGATGATTGCAAGTAGAAATGCTAATATTGATGTTTTTCAAAGAGGCTCACTTACCATCACATCCAGAGAAAAGCTGTGTCAAACAGATTTGTCAAAGCAACCTTCAGATACCTTACCTGATGAAGAGCCTCCTCCATGTATGAGCAGATGGCCAAAGCCAGTACAGGTTGTTGGAAACTGATTGATCTAAAAATGCAGTGGAAGGATACAAAAAATTGAATAGAAGTCATTGCACAGGTAAGTGATAGTGTTTATGATGCAAAGGTATTGGTTTCCCTATTCAAAAGAGCTGTCTGTCAGACTGTACCTGTAGTGGAAAAGAGACAATATTGAATATATGCATGCATTAATACCAAAAAGGAGCAATTTCTTTAAAGGAAATGGTTAAAAGGTACTCCACTATCACTGGCCCAGAAGTCTAAAGGAGCTCCTTTTGAGTAAACAGAGAAGTATAGTGTGAAAGCATGCAACCAAAAGAGTGCACTTACAGTCCAGAGAGAAGCTTGTGAATCACCTGGAAGCAGCAATTATCAAACACATTGGAAGAACACAGGACATCTCATGTTGAATAACACAACAGTCGCCAAGGTTGGTCAAAGTGCTCTTTGACACATTCTGATTGAGTTTCTTCAGATTATCACTAAGAAGGTAAAACAATGGCCAAAGTTGAACCATAGAATGCATGATGAATAGGTATACAATGCTATAAGTGGACAGAGAGGAGGTTTGATAAATTGTCAGTTTTGGAGTTTGGAACAAATGCATCTTTCTCATCATTCAAAGGACAGATACATCATAGGTAATGTACCTATAAGCAGGAAATTATTTTGGAAAAAAGGGGCGCCTTCTTGAAATCGAGAAACCATAACCAAATTCAAAGTTATGTCAGTAAACTTGGCACCTGTTGTATTTAAAGATTGGAGAAGCTGTCAAAGGCCAAAGACTGTCAAGACAGATTTACAAAACCAGCCCTGTCCTTCAAAGAACACAGCAGTATTCAGGTATTTCATCGACAGTTTTAAAAGGGGTTGTTATGCATCATAAATATTACCTGTATTATTAAAACACAGTGGCAGAAGTGATGAAGAGTTGTTGAGTTGTTTGTCGAGGTTTAAAGCTCGGGGTTGAAATGTCCCCCAAAGGACAAAACTAAAAAATCACCTTTTGAAACTACTGTGTACTAAACAGAGTCATTGTTCGGGTTTGTATATTCAAAATGACAAGCCCATGGTTTAAAAACAAAACAAAGTTGAAAACCAATGTTACTTTCAAAAGTTTAATGACCGTTGGAAATTTTTTTTGAAATGACATCAAAGAGTAAGTGTGAGAGTAAAAATTTCATTTTCAAAAACTGAAGACGAATCCTGGCCTCCCTAGCACCAAAGAAATAATTTTCCGGTCAACTTGCAGAGGTAACAGTGTGCAGAGGCCGAGCGACGCGCCTGCGTTTTTGCGCGACGCGCCTGGCGAAAGTTTTAAACGGGCCGCCTTTGTTAGCGCGACGCGCCTGTATAAACCAGCGACGCGCCTGTACGCCGCCCGACAGGTCGACCCGACAGGCCACCCAGGTCTATTTTTGCGCGACGTTCTTTGCTGAAGGAGTGTCGCGCATGCTTTGAAGACCCCCGGTTTTTCTCCAGCCCTGCACAAAGAGTGTTTGTCAAAATTGAAGGTATTTTCACATAATTCTCCCCTCGTTTTCAAGGTTTGCTGACTGTTACTTCAAAAAGAAGCCTCTAAAAGGCAGAGGAGAATTCGTTATAAAGAAACAGGGTTTGCATGTTTGATAGGAGCTTAGGTTATGGGAATGAATAAGCTACTACGACCTTATTAAAACTATAAGGCTCATTTCAAAGACTGTCACTATTGTTCCATAAGCCGTGAATTTCGATGTATGCACGCGCTGGAAATTAAAATTTGCCTGTGTATGATCCTGTTTGATTGAGGTATCACACATATAGAGAAAAAGTGAGGATTAATAGAGGAAAGTGTTCTTGATCAAGCAAAAGCTCACAGGTCGAGGCTACAGGGGAAAGCTGTTGATTGATTGCTTTGTGTTGTTCAAAACCTATTTGGCAAGTGCTATTCATCCTAGCAGAAGTTTTTATAATATCACCAGAGGGCTGCATTCATAAGAGACCATTTATTGTTTTAAAAAGAGAAAACTCATATAACCTCTGTCTAAAGGCTTGTGGTCTTCTAAAAACTCTGTCATTTTTGCTCCAATCCTGTGTATTGATAGTCTGAGCATATGTATGGTGGTTTGCTAGAGATGCAAATTGTTGAAAGATGGCACACTTATACAGGGCAAGGTTTTTAGTGATTGAAAGCCTCCTTGAGCAAGGAGTTTTATGTATTGGTTGACATCTAAGACTTCAAGAACAGAGTGATTATTGGCATTTTCTCACAGCACACTCTTTTAGCATACTGCCCCTCTTTCACTGTATTTTTTTCACTACTGTAAATTTGTTGAGCAGAGATTTTCCAAAGGTGCAGGACCACTTTCTAAAGGACAGGTTGTTGATGATTAAATTTTGACATTGGAGACAGAGGTACAAAGGTGGTGGTTGATTTCTTAACTTCACGAGTGAAAGGTGTTCTTCATAAAACACTGTGCACTGATATTTCACCTAACCTAAGTCTGCCCTCCTTTTCACTGCATTGTATCATTTTGAAGAGCTGTTGACTGTGATATTTTTCAAGAGGAAGACCATTTCTGAAGAACAGGGTTTTATAATTAATATTTGTCTTGAAGACCAAATATTGGTGTGTGGATTGGCCTCTAACAAATTCACAAGAGGAGTGATTTCTTAAAACTGTGCATAGGGAATCTACACAACAGTTTGTCCCATCTTTACACAGGGTACCATATTAAAAAGTTTGCCTGGCTGAAGTGCATCCAGAAGTAAAGGGTTGTTTTTTAAGGAGTGCAGAGGTGGTTTATTCAAAAAACATTGTTGCAATCTATCCTAACCACATTTTCTATCTGTCCAAACAGTATAGTGATCAGTTTCAATCCAGCAGAGCATTTTTACATACAGTGAAGGCAGTTTGCCTCTTCCAAAGCTTGTTCAAGTCAGAATGCCTCCAAAGCAAGATCACAGGAGTGGTCCACATAAGAGATATGAGCCTGTTTCCACGGAAGAAATCAATGCTCACCCATCTGTGCTTTTCAATTTCCATGAAGTAGGCTGTCTTGATTTCTGCCAGAGGATAGCCAAAGCGATGATAGTGACAATGAAACCCGCCTCCTTGAAAACCTCCTCATTCACAAAGAGGGGCAAATTGAGGTATTACAGGAAGATCTTCAAAGGGCGAGGAATTTCAACCACTTCTTGGAGGTTGAAAACAAGCAGATGAAGTTTCATGCAGCTATTCATGAGGCAAGGGCAATTAAGTATAAAAAAGAGGCAGAAAAGGCGCAAGTAAGAATTGAAGAGCTCATTGGCGAGTTTGATGATGAAGAGGAGGAAGACCAGCCTAGGCGGAAGAGGCCTAGGACCATCGGGCTTAGAAGAGCCTTGGAAAAGCAGAGAGCAGAAGAACAAGCTCATTTCGAAGCCTTTCCTTTCACTGCCCTCTTTGAGCAGGAAATTGAGGAAAACAAAGAAGCATGGCTTGAGAGAGCTAACCAGCATTTGGAAACGAAGCTTGAGAGGGTGAACAGGGATCTTGAGCTACAAAGAAAGAGGACTCTTCACTTTCAGAAGCTAAATCAGTTTGCCAGGCGAAAATTAAAGGTAGCACAAGAGAAATTGAAGAAGTTGAAGGAGAAGCGCCTAGCACGGAAGGAAGGGAAAAGCATATCAGCCCTTGATATTTTGGCCTTAGCTTCAGAGCATGTTGCTATGGACCCTTGAGGGTCATGCATGCCAATTTTGGGCCTTGTTCGACAACTTTTTGTTTTTTGGCATTGTTTGGGTTTTTGGTCGAAAACGCATCATTTTGCCATTTCAGTTTGGTGAGTTGTCAAGGGAGGAGAATGATACCAATGGATGCCATAATTCCATGAGTAGGTCTCCAGCGATTTTCAGGGCATTTGGAGATCATTCGCCCCCTCAAATTGGCGAAAAACACCCTCATTTTGCACGTTCTGCCCGCCATATCAGCAGTCTGCTATTTTCTGGGTTTTTGCACACAGGTACAGTTTTGGATGACTTCCGGACCTCAGATTGAGTTGGTTCTAGTTGCGCCGGAAAGTAGACACAGAGAGCTTTCCAGCAAGCCCTCATGAGCCTCATTTCGACATCGGGAAGGCTGCCTATTGCATCCGGCAAGTCATGGGACCTTTTTCAGGCATAAATATGAAGTATTTTTGTAATTTTTGAACTCCAAAAATCTGCTTTTCCCAAATGTGCGTTAAGCTATTTTTATCATTGGGAAATGATGTAAAGTCAATATAATTTCTGTTTTTAGCAGTTTTTTAGATATTTTATGGGATATTTTGTGCCTTGGGCTTTTCAAAGCCTCAAGGACAAGTTTAGATATTTTGACTTGGCCAATGGGATAGCTAGTTGCTCCATGAGGTTTTCCTCCCTCAAGCCTATTTATTCCATGGGTTTCATTGTAAATCATAGGCTGAACTTGAGAGAAGAATTAATACATTGGTCATATGAGCTTTGAAGAATACACTTGAGTTATGATTTTTGGACTGCCTCTTGGATGCTTTTGAGGAATGATGAAGGATTGTTGATGGATTCCTTGACATGGTAGAATGGTATAGTGTTTCTTGATATGTTTTTGTCTTCTAGTTTTCATTCATAATCCATGCTTCTTGCTGCTATAGATCAGTAGAGATTAGTTTTGAGATATGCCCATGGAGGCACCTCAAAATTCCTGAATCTTCATAGCTTGATGTTTTCTTCTTCCTTTGTTATGCTAAAGAATTCTTAACTGCTCTTTAGTAACCTGAGGATAATGTTTGCTAGTTTTATTTACAAGTTCTATGCATGTTGAGTAGGATGTATGGTGTGCCCTGCCTACCTATAAGCTGTCCATAGTTCTGTCCATAAAACTTTCTCTTTGATTGATTTGTTGATAATCTTGTTGAACCAAGGAGGCCTAGTCCCGATCTAGCCCTTTGCCTAAAACTATGAAATCTTGTTTGTCAAAGTGCCCAATGACTTAGAGACTATGTTTAGGCGTTCCGACGTAGTTTATGAGTTGTTAGTTTGTCTTATGTGTTTTCCCCAAAGTCTGATAGCCATTTCCCGAAGTTAGAGGGTCTTATACCTCTATGTATGGTTGGAATGTTTGATTTCTATGTATTAATTAGCTCATAGTTGCATTTAGCATGATTAATGGCTTGCTATAACATGTTTATGTCTGCTATAAACTAGTTACACTTGAAATCCCTTGTCTTTCACCAAATTGTTGTCCATTTAACCCATTTTTCCCCAAGATCCCTTCTACTGTGAATCAAATCGGCCCTACAGCAGCCTCACATCATCACCTCATAGCTTCCTTGACTTGTTTGACCCCATAGCCCAATTTATCTACATCTTGTTATCCAGTTTATGTATTTGATCAGTTTCATCCCTCACAAACTTAAAAAACCAAAAAACTAAAAACATACTTCATAACTAGCCTAATATCAGAACACCGCAAGTAAACACACCGACATATTTTACACATATAGAGAGAGCCCTCTCTGAGTCCAGGAAGGCTAGGTCCTTGGGCTCCAAAGCTTGGTTTGATGTTACATCGTCATTTGGCTAGCCAATCGGCCAAATCACGGGACCCTAACACACCCTACTCAACCCTGACATGTAATGTTCTGAATGAATCAATCAGCTTGACTTTTGAATTTTTCTGCACGTGAATAAGCACGACTCGACCCGCCTTCACATCTCCTCACATTATGTTAATACACCAACATATAAATCAAAAATTATTTTTTAGTATAAATTTTTTTACATTTTCTAACACATATGATTTTTCTTAGTGTTTTGAGAAATAATTCAAAAGTAAATGCAAATGAGCCACAACATCTGGCTCCACCTGGGGATAGTTCTTTTTTCCATGAAAGCACTAAGAAATATAGATTAGTGCCTTACCCATTGGGCATGGAGTCGAATATTGATTGGTGACAAATCTGACTTTTAATGCTCCAAATAATGCTTCAAATACCGCCCATTCACGGGCAGCTGCAAAGCTTCCCCATCTAAATCTTCTAGGATGAAAGTATTGATTGATCTGGCTTCAGAAATTCTGTACGGACCATACTAGAGAGGGTCAAACTTACCATGCTTTCCTTTATCCTCCCTTCTAGTGTCCCATCTCAGTACTAAATCTCCTGCATGAAAGAGGATTTATTTTTCCTTCCTGTCAAAAATAGAATTCATTTTTGCTTCATAAGCAATCAAATTATCTCTAATTTTGTCTCTATTTTCATTTAACTCAATCACCTTATTCATTCTTCTTACTAGAGCATTATGTTATTCCTAAGCTTCTTGAAGGAAAGAAATCACTGGTTTGGCCAACTGACTAGGAAACAATGCCTGAGTTCCATATACCAACTCAAAAAGTGATTTTCCAGTGGACCCCCTAGTAGTTACTCGAACTTACCAAAGAGAAAATTTTAATTTTGAGTCCCAGTCTTTTTGATTTTCAGTGATTTTTTTCTTCAGAATTCTGACCAATGTCTTGTTTGAAGACTCTGCCAATCCATTCCCTTGTGGATGATAGGTTGTGGAATGTGACAAAATTACATTATATGTTTGACAAAAATTAATGAATCAAGCATAATTAAATACCTGAGCATTATCAGTTACAATCTTGGCTGGACAGCCAAACCTACTGAAGATGTTCTCCTCTAGAAACTTCATCACCACTTGGTCATATGTTTTCTTGGTGGGGATTGCTTCAACCCACTTTGTGAAGTAATCAGTAGCAGTTAGAATCCTTTTGAACTACCCACTTGATGGTGTATTGATCTCTCCAATTAAGTCCAATCCCCATTACCTAAAAGGCTTTTCTATGAATACTGGAATGAGAGGTAACGGAGAAAGTCTCTTATTTTCTGCAAATAATTGACACTTTTGACAACTTTTGACCAGTCTGTACACATCAGCGAACAATGTAGGCCAATAAAAACCTGACTTGAGGATTTTATGTGTTATGAACTTCCAAATATAATGTCTTCCACAGATATTATCATGATATTCCTTGATAACCTCAATGGATTCACCTTCTGTTAAACAAAACAACAAAATACCAGCAGGATATTTCCAATACAACTTTTCTTCTACTATGACATATGGCTGAGATTTAAGCTTGAGAGCTCTTTATTTGGTTCTATTTAGTGAAGATGGAAAAGAAAATAAATGCAGGTAATGAACAATATCTTTATACCATTCTGAACACAAATTTTTTTATTGAATACCAGTTTTGGGCTTATCCTGACCTTCTTCATTGTCAGCTCCATCTACTAGTGCCAGGACGTTAATTCCCAATACTTGAATTTTTTTTTTTGTTAGCAGCTTTTCTAAACCTTGTCCTTTAATTAACTTGGTGGGTTTAATGTCCAAATCATACTCCTGGATTTTAGCCATCCATTTTCCTCTTTTTCCTTCAACATCACTTTGAACCAGCACGTCCTTAACAACAGAATTAGGTACATAAGCAGTTATTTGGGATTGTAACACAGAAGTATTGAAGGCTTTGAGTGCTTTGACCAATGCATACACTTGTTTCTCAAAAATGTTATAGTTTAGCTCAACATCTTTGAGAACTTTGTTGAAGAATTTCGCTGGCTTCTCCTTATTATCCTCATTTTTCTGCAATAACACAACAACAATAGTAGTGGGAGAAGAAAATGAAAATATTTGAAATAAATTTTGATAATGAGGACTTATTAGAACAAGAGCTTCCTGGAGTGCTTCTTTTATTCTGGAAAATGCTTCTCTTACTTCTTTATCCCATCTCACTTCTGCATTTTTCTTCAACATGTTAGTTATATTTCTCACAATCTCAGCATAGTTTGGTACAAATCTTTTCAGAAATTTTATTTTCCCAAAAATATATGAATATCTTTCTTGCTTCTGGGTAAAGGAATTGTTTGAATTTCTTCCACCCTTGCTGGATCAATATTCACTCCTTGTTTTGAAACTATGTGGCCCAATAATTTACCTTTTTTTAAGGCAAACAAATATATAACTCCTTGTTTTGAAACTATGTGGCCCAATAATTTACCTTCTTCTAAGGCAAACAAATATTTCTTGGGGTTTAGTGACATACCAAACTTCCTGCATGTTTCAAAATATTTTTGCAGATGTTCCAGGTGTTCATCATCTGACCCTGAGAAAATCGTTACATCATCCAGATATATAACCACATACTTGTCACCTACAAACGCCATGTCCATGGCCCTCTGAAAAGTCACACCTTCATTCATAAGACCAAATGGCATTCTTAAATACATAAAAGTACCCAAGGGCGTTGTGAAATTTGTCTTTTTATGATCTTCCTTGTCCACTACCACCTAATTATACCCAGAGAATTCGTCAATCATGGACATCTTGTAAGCTCCTGTCACTTTTTGTAAGACATAGTCCATCTTAGGTAAAGGATAATTATCCTTTAGAGATTCTCTATTCAAATTCCTGAAGTCCACACACAATATTATCTCTCCATATTTCTTCCTCACAGGAACTAGATTAGAAACCCAATCCGAATATCTAAGAGGAACTATAATTTTTTCTTGCAACAATTTCTTCACTTCCTTTTCAATTAGATATAACAGTAATGGATTAATCTGTCTGAGCTTTTGTCTGTGTGGTTTAATTCCTTATTTCAATGGTACCTTATGTTGTATTATGCTTTTATCATACGTTTTCAAGTCTTCATATGACCAATAAAACACATCCATATACTTCTTAAAAAGATCAATGTGTCTTTCTTTATAATTTTTAGGAACACCCTTGAATAATTTCACCAATTTTGGCTCCCGCTGAGTTCCCAAATTACAATCTTCCATCTCTTCCTCCTGATGTATTTTATTTGAATTAACAACAACGTCGTTAGAATCAAATAGTCTTTCAAGAACCCATCCTTTAGGGAGTATATTATCTTTCAATTGGATAATATTCTGCTCAACTATTGGTTTCTTAAGGTTTCTTATCTCTCCTTTCTACTTTTCATGTTCTTCTTCTTGATCTATCTTAGCATATTCAAAGTTTCCAATCATTGTCAAGAAATGATTTATTTTCTCATCATCTTCAAACACCTTCCAATGTTTCACATTGTTAGGAATAAAGGGTCTATGTCTAATTTCAATTTCGTACCTTAACCTTGGATTGATTGGTGGCTTGAAGGTACTAGCTGCAACTGCTAACGAATCTGCCAACCTATTCTCCTCCCTCGAAACGATCTGAAGATTGAAGGCTTCAAAATAGTTCTCTATCAGATCCCAAAATTCATTCCTGTATGATCTTAATCTCGGATGTTTGGTCTGACAATGATTTTTAATTTGTCTTATTATCAATACAGAGTCACTGAGAATTGAAATACACTGAAATCCCATCTGTTTAGAAACTTGAAGGCTTAGGATTAAAGCCTCATACTCAGCCACGTTGTTTGTTGAATCAAATTCTAATTTAAAAGAAAAATGCATGAGGTTACCTTATGGTGATATCAACAAGAATCCAGCTCCTGTACCATCCTTGGAGTAGGCACCATCAAATTATCATTTCCAAATCTTCTTTGAATGCGGCTCATTATGTACAATTGCTAAAGAGAGCTACTTCCCTGTGTCTTCAGCAAATTTTTCATCTTCATGCAGCATGAAACATGAAATATCTTATGCTTCTTGACTATAAATAGGGAAATTTCCTACATCTTTCTTGGTAGTGGTCTTCACGAACCTTGTTTCCCTATAGAATATCTTTTCTTCCCCATTAAAAATAGGAATGATAACATAAGTGAAATCCAATTTTAGAACACCTCCCAACTTTTCTCCCCAAGATATTGACAGGAGCATTCCAAACCTAGATGGAATGTTAGCAACCACTACATCCATGACTATACTTTTTACTAGAAATTGTGCCCAAGAAACTATTACATATTTGATTAACCCAACACATTTCACCCTTTTGGAATCAAATGAATACAAATCCCTATAAGGTTTGGTAATCTGCAAGTTTAGTTCCTTCATAACAGACAATGGCATGAGATTATGGGATGCTCCTAAGTCTAGCATACAATTATGGAGAGTAAAATCATGAAGCAACAGAGAAATATAGAATAGTGGAACAGAAGGATCTACTTCTTCTACATTAGGACCAAAGGTGACCACTGGCTTCTCTTCTTGTAAGTTCACAGTGTCACTTATATCTTCAATCTGTGTGAGATTAATAAATCCTGAAATTTCTTTCTTGTAGACTGGTATTTTAGCTAATTTTAGAAGAGGTACCTGAATTTTTACCTTCTCCAAATCTTTTGTCAAACTGAAAGCATGAGTTTGTTTAACATTATTTTTAGGTTCTTCTTCACTCTTTCTACAATTTTCCGCTTGTTCGAGTACATAAACAACTCTCTCCAAAATATTTGTATCAACTGGTTTTCTCTAGGAAGGTTCACCCTACTACACATATGTTCTATTAACTGAATTTATAGGTTGCTTCCCATTACTGACTTGTTTTACAGGTTCCTTTTGTTGTGGAGTCGCCATTGGAGGAGGGTAAGGGTCTTATTGTTCACCCTCAGTGTCTGGTAGCCTTGATCTTTTCCTTGATCTCAAATTATACTTCTTGTGCAACTCAGGCTGCATAAAATCTGCAAATTGTTTATGGTATTTATTCATCTCATCTTCAGCAAAAGATACTTCAGCTTTAGTATATTCTCCTTCACAATATTCCTCTTCATCCTCTTCTATTTTGTGCATAGTTGATATTTTATCTTCAACCTCCTTTCGGTCATCTTCTGCTGACTCTCCAGGTGATGCTTCTATATACAATGGTGCTTGAACCTGGTCTTGATCTTTTCTTTCCCTCTGCAGAATTTGTAGAGGTTGTCTTCTAAATTGAGGGTTAAATCCTCCTTGGTTTTGTTTTACTTGTCTTTGGGAGTTTTTACTTTCCAATTCCATCTTAACTATCTTATTTGACAAATTTTTTATCACCTTTGTCATATCTTCAATTCTTTGATCCTGTGATGATTCTTCTTTCACTTTCCCCTTCTCTTGGACTCGCTGTTTCCCTTTCGCCTTCCCAGTTGCAATCATATTAGCTTCAATTTCTAAAGCATATGTCTGTGTCTTCTCTAGAGTAGGGGATCTCCTTTCTCTAAGTGTGAAACTAAAATTGGCTTCAAAAGCCCCAACAAAAACCACCTTTTCTCCAAAAGGAGGGGGCTTCATTTCTACAAGCAAACTGTTATACAATTTATTGAATCTTTTGATAAATCTGATATATTCTCATCTGGTTTTATTTTGATTGCATTGAATTCTGTTAGTGAAAATCCATGATCACTTTTTTCACCCCATATCTGAGTGAATTTATTTTCCAGTTCTTCACATGTATTAATAGAATTATTTGGAAATCCCTTAAACCACTTTCTAGCCTCTCCATCCATAGACTGAACAAAAAGCCTCATTACAACATCAAGATGTTCTACATTCAGATTTTCAGCAAAATTAGAAAACACAGGCAAGTGTTTTTCTGCAGTTATTTCATCTTCTCCAGTAAAATGTGGGAGTAATTTAAGATACTCTTGACGCATCACATTCATTGGACATGGAAGGTTAAGTGGAGCATATATGTTCAACAAAAAGGCTAGTGATGCCATGTTTGCACCTTGATTGACTATTCCTTGGTTAGATGCAGTTGATGAACCTTCTGTGAAAATGAACGAAGGTGGAGATAAAAATGATATGGGAGTGGGTTTATGGACAATAGCAGAGGGACTAGCAAGTGGAGCTTGTTGATCTTGAGTAAAAGTAAAAGAAATAGACTCAAAGGAGTGTTCTTCCAATGTAGGTTCTTGAAAATAAATTGGTGTGAAAGGTGAATCTTGTTCCAAGAAAGGAAGTACTTTAGAGATATCTTCAAACAAAGGATTACTATAACTATTTCCAGGAGAAGAAAGTGTAGAAATAGGTGTTGAGGGGGTTTTGGGTTTCCGAACCCTTTTAGAAACCAATATTTTAGGGTCTAACAGAGCAGGGACCTTTTGTTGTGAGGTATCTGACCTCGTGTGAGGCCTTTTGTGAGCTAGAATTATGAGAATAACAAAAACAACCAAACATTTCCTCCTCACTGAACAACCAGAGGAAATAATGTGAAAAACCCAAGGAAAATAAACTTCGTCTCTTCATCCCCGGCAACGGCGCTAGAAAATGTTGCATCTTAAGAGACAATTCCTTGGCTGTGGAAAGGAGTCAGTGCTTAAGAATTTTTTTTTAAATGTGTCACAAAAATAATTATATCAGGTGGTCTTCATTTAATCCCTTTGGAAACTAATCATTTTAAACCCTTAATAATCTAGTATAATGAAAGACTCTACAATGCCATAATTGTTGATATTTGAATGGAAAAGAAGAACTGTAGAGGAAACTCAAAGTAATATGTTGTAAACACAGAATCTATTACTTTTAATTTTCAGAGAGAATTCATGGAGAGAGAGTAAACTCAGAATAATATGTTGTAAACGCAGAATTTATTACTTTTAAGTTTCAGAGAGAATTCATGGAGAGAGAGGAAACTCAAAATAATATGTTCTAAACACAGAGTCTATTACTTTTAAGTTCTAGAGATAATTTGTGAAGGGAGAGGAGTTGGACTAAAGTAGCGCTTATTAAGGCTATTTAACTCTTACTTACAAACGTAAATTAGAGACCAAATGCTTCTTTACTTCACTTATTTCAAGGAAGAAACAACATAAAATGACACTAGAAACACGAATCACCATCACTAGTTGCAGGACAATTGTTACTTCTTTCATTCACCCATCAGAAAAAGAAGTCCCAAAGTTTTAGCCTTCTAGAGGTCCAAAACTCAGAACCTCCTCTTCTTTCTTTCTATCTTTCTTAAATACCACAAAAACAGTTTGTAACTGCTAGAACTTCTTGAAACTACTTCGACTACCTAAAATATTAATACTACTTATTACATTGCAATTGAGGACATCACAATATCTTCGATCTTAACAAAAAAAGAAAACAAATTAAAAGTTGAAATATTATTCTTTTTGTTGAATCTGATTTTTGTTGATGTGTCTCCCTGAAGTGCTCATGTGTCTCCCTGACAGATCAGACATCATTGCCCTTCATTTCTTCCAGAGTTCAATATTTATCTTTTCTTCTTGTTGTCATGTCTTTTATGTTTCTGATGTGGTATTTGAATAGTTCTGTAATAACGTATCTTTTCCTGACTTGACCCAGCTGTTGTGTTTCCAACAGTGCCACCATGTGCTCCCTTTTCCCGACTCTGCCTATGCCTCTACATTTCAAAGAATGTTATCATGTCTCCTTCTATCCGACTCTACCTCTTCTTCTCATGCCCACGACGTTCCATCTTCTCTTCTCCTTTTCTATACGTTGGGTCACTTACTCGAGTCCACTACCCGCGTTCACATTGCTTCATAAAAAAATCCAACTGCACATAATCCTGGACTTTAAATAAATTCAAATTTTCCTTTGAAAACTTTCGCGTTCGTCCCTTTATTGCACATTTCATTTTGGCATTCATAACATATTCATGAGTGTCATTCCTCTTGAGCTTGCGATGTGCGATGTGCGATAAAGGTAGGGATGACGTGGCAAGTGGAGGTGGGGCCGATTGCAAATCACAATAGGCAATATAAAACCTTGTCGTATTTCACATTTCATCATTCATAACATATTCATGAGCACCATTCCTCATAAGCTTGCAATGTGCGATGTGCGATTGTAATATATTAAATCATAGTTCTGAGTTGCAGCATGTTTGGCCCTTATCGTACTTCACATTTCGTCATTCATAACATATTCATGAGCGCCATTCCTCCTGAGCTTGCAATATGCGATGTGCGATAAAGGTAGGGATGATGTGGCAAGTGGAGGTGGGGACACCCGACTCAACCCTGGCATGTAATGCTCTGAACGCATCAATCGACCCGACTTTTGAACTGTTATGCACATGAATAAGCATGACTTGACCCGCCTTCACATCTTCGCACATAATGTTAATACACAAACATATAAATCAAAAATTCTTTTTCAGTATACAAAAAAATTTACATTTTCTAACATATATGCTTTTTCTTGATGTTTTGAGAAATATTTCAAAAGTAAATGCAAATGAGCCACAACAATGAGCAACATAAGAATTTTACACTTCTTCATTGTTGGTTACCATGGAGACTTTAATTCTTCTTGACTGCATGTTGTCTATAGATCCTCAAAGGTGGGTGTTTCTTTCCAGTTGTTGAGAGCTAAAGCAAAAGAACCCCAAGAAGGTGGTAGTCCCAAAATGGTTGTAATTACTATTTCTTTATCTGGCACTATTTAATCAATTTCAAGTCAAATCTCATCCCTTATCCTTAATATTCATACCAAGAAAGAGGAAACAATATCCTCCTTTGTCATCTTAGTACTTCTTACTTCATTCTTCAGGCTTTCCACTTTTCCAATATTCTTGATGGTGAATAGTTTCGACAATTCTTCATACATTTCTTGACCATGATCAATGTTTGTTATGAAGGGAACAAAATTTTCATTTCTGCCTTCAACCATGAAATCCATAGCTACTAATTCCATTTGTCGGTACCTTACCTTATCAGCATCACTTGATTCTTCTATAGGCCTTTTCATTTTTCCTTTGACTAAATATAAGACCTTGTTCTTTTCAAGGATGATGTCAATCCTTTTCTTCCAAGACCTATATTTTGTAGCTCCTTCAAGCTTGTTCTCTCCCTTGATAGTGTTAGACATATTTCTTGAAGATAGTGAAGATTTATTTCCTTTAGTGAACTTCTTATAACTTCCTTGATCAAGCCCTTGAGACTACCCTTTTTCTTCTTATTTAACATGTTATCACTTAGCCAAATTCCCAAGGCTGAGGAAGGAATCCCAACAGAGGTAACCAAAAACCAAGCTTTTGACTTGGTATCTAGCCCTACCAAGTCAGAGAGGGCTCTCTCCAAAAAAATCACAGCCAAGAGGGCTAGATGAAATTTTTTTTAGGCTAGCTATGAAATGTAGGGGTTTGGTTTGTTTTGATTTTGGGGTTGGGCTCACTAAATGAGGATTAGGTCAAGGGGACTAGATTAGGGCCAATGAGATGGAATTGCAGTCCATTCGATGGGCAATATAGGTAGAAGGATTAACACTTGAAGGTGATTTGGTAAGATGTTTTAAGACTGGTGAGGACCTAGGAAGAGTATAGGGGACGAGTTCTTCCTAAACTAAGGAAAATTGATAGATTATGAAATATTTCCCAAAACAGAGCATGAAAAACATGTATTCTTCCTTTCAACTTGAAATTTAACATATAATAGACATGAAAAGGTTTATGATCTTACAAAAAATTCATAAAAATGATCACAAAGAAAAAAATATGTCTAGCATTCATACCACATGAATCCCAAGGAAATAGCTACAATTTTTCATTAATATCCAGGCCAAACTGGTTCTTGATCAATACACTAACTTTCAAACTGATGCAAACCTTTGACTCCTCTGAAGATCTGAGCTAAATAGACCTCAAAACCACCTCCACTCATCCATAGGGGTCGAATCAATGAGGCGAGGGAGATATTACACAAAAATTTGAACTGATAGCTAGAGTATAAGATGAGAAAAGTGACTCATTCCTATCTCTAATGAACTGATTCATTAAAACTCAATTGATTGGCTTACCTAATGTACTTACCCTAGATAAAAGTAAAAACATGATATTTACATTCATCTTTACCATTTACATAAGTAATTTCTTCATTTCCCAAGTTAAAAGTCAAACTGGAGTGAAAATCAAAAAATTGCTGAAGACTGTGAAAAATGAATTTTCCTTGTCAAACTCGTAGCGTCCAGGCAGAAAAAATGGGCTCTGTTCATGGATAGTTTTGGGTGCCTTACCGGTGCCCAAATCAGCTCCAAGATAGCTCATTGGAAATATATGCTCATTGGAAAGCTATGCTCATTTTCCCTGTCAAAAACTTGTTATCCCAAGATTGGTAAACGTGCAACGACCAGGCAGAATTTGAGGCAGAACCATGAAAATTTGATGGTTTTTGGCACTTTTGATGGACTAGTTCTCCTCCAAAAACTCTAAAAATTTCTAAGGTTTATGTCCTCATCAATATGAACATGATGGTGGTGGCCATTTGTCATTTGGAAGCCCCAAAAAAGAGCACAATGTCCAGGTCGCTATGCCTTTGGAAATTTTTTTGCGTGCAAAAGTACTAAAAAACACAGAAATGAACAAAAGTGAAAAGTGTGCCAAAATTTATCAAAATTAGAGAGGTTACTTGCTCATTAAGTGTTTGAGCCATGGAGTGACACAACAATTATATCTAACTTCTCTTTCTCTCCTTGCTTGGTCAAATTTTCAATTTTAGCATTGGCTCTTTTGAGCTTGGCCAATGCAATTCTCTCTTTCTGTGAATGAATTTTCACCCTTTTCCTCAAAAAATAATTGTCCTTGTTGGCCTTATCTAGAAACCTCTCCAAATTTAGATTGGCTCTATCAATCCATGGTTCTCTGTCCTTGTTTATTTCTAGGGCAAGCTGTTCATTTGGTGTGAGATGGTCTGCTAGCTCAGCTTCCCTTTGTCACTCAAGGGCTAGAGCTCTTTTCAACCCTCTAGTCCTTGGTCTCTATCTTGGAGGCTAATCCTTATCATCATCATGTTCACCAAACCTTTCCAATGTTTCCTCAAGCAAGGCTTTAGCCTTTTCTGCCTCTCTTTGTTCCTTGATACACTTCACCTCAGTGATGATTTGCTTGGTCTTCAACTGCTAATTTTCTTGCTCAAGGAAGTCAATAACATATTTTTCCCTCTCAAGATTAGTTTCAAGTTCGTTAATCTTTGCCTCTTTTCCTTTGATTGCTGCACTGGTAATTTTGTCTTCATCTTCCTCACCTAGGTCAATCAACTGAAATTCATGCTCTGTCTCATGTTTGCCCTCCTCATCATTAATGTTTGGCTCTTTTGCCTTTTCCTTGTCTTTGTCTACCTGTTGTGTTGATGAAGAAGGCATGGCCCCTTTCACTCTAAGTGAAGAAAACAAATTTCTATAGCCTCTCTGATAAGTTTTTGGAAAACGGTCAACCTCAGTCAAACTAGCCCATGTTGCCTCAATATCTTCCTCATTGCTTGATGAATTTTAATCATGATGTGATGATGATGTAGGGTTATAGAAAGGTGAAGGAGATGGATCAATATGAGGTGAATGAAACTAACTTGGTGATGATGTATGAGCAACAGGCTGAGATGGAGGAATAGATGTGGGAGGATGAGATGATGAAGGGGCATTTTGGTCATGCTGACTAGGTGGGGTAGTAAAAATATCATTTGATATGAAGGTGTCCCATGGAATGTTCATTTGATCAAGCTGATATATGACTATCATTTTGATGAGGGAGTGGTGGAAAATACTCTGCATTTGATGACCATAATCTCTCTTTTGTGAAATATATGCCATTTTTTCAATGTTGCGGGAGAGATAATAGGGTATGTGAAGCATTCTGACTCTAGTGAAGTGCACGAGGAGTCGGATATGATAGGAATAGAGTCTAGAAAACCTCCCCTCACAGGTGAAGTATTTCATGATGACTTTCATCATGGGGACACATCTTTCAAGGATATGAGAGAAAATGAAAATTATCTTTTTTTCATCCTTGTATCTTGGTTTAATATATGGATCATAGTAGCAATGATCGAGGTTTCCTTGCTTAAACCATTTTTATCCTACATTTGGGATCCCTATAGCAGTTGTAATGATATTCGTGGGCATAGTCAAATTAACCCCAGCAAGAGTGACTTGTCTATCATGAATATTGGAAATGAACAATATTGTCAACATAGGATGATACTCGATCTTCTACACTTTCTCACAAAATTCAAAACAGCCCACATGTTTAAAACATGACACAGTGAGGGGAGAAGCCATAATCTCTCTTGTGGTTGTTGGTTCATGTCTAATGACTTTCCCTCCCTTTTTATATGGCTTTTTCTTTGGTCTTTGCTCCTGACTAATATTTATGTTCTCCTCTTCAGCCATATTTAAATTTGAAACCCTAGGGTGATGGAATGAAATGGAGGGAATGTGAAGTGGAAAGAAATGTTTTAGGAAATGGGAGGAATGGGAATGTCAATGGGAACCTACGTTTGTGTAAACCCTAGGATTTAGTGGTATTAGGAATGGTATTTTTTTTATGGAATAGGGGTATGGGAAATATACATGGAAATGGGAAGGGAATTTAGTTTTGAAATGAGAACTAGGGCTTATTTTTGGAAAACACTTCAAATTTCTTATAAAACACAAGATACATCATTGAAGAGATGTCTTAGGGTTTACTTACTGACCAAGAGAGCCTTGAAGAAAATCCATGCAGAGATCTGGAACTTGCTGATGAAGTAGGAGGCTATCAAGTGGTTTTTGCCTTTCTGATCAAACACGTAGCATCCTGGAGCAAACGCGCAACGATAGGGAAAACGCGTAGCAACCACCTCCAAACGCGTAGCGTCTAGTCAAAATGGTCTAAATAATTCAGGAAAACGCGCAGCGACTGTGCTCAAACGCGCAATGTCCACCTCAAACGTGCAACATCTCCCTCAAACGTGCAACGTCCCTGGAAATTTTCTAGTTTGCTCAAAAAATGCGAGATTTCTCCTTTGCTAAGGATTGTTGAAGGATGATTGAAACAAAATAATTTGCTTTGAGGTTTTTGAATGGCTTTATAAGTTAGTGTATTTGAATTTTTTATTTGAATTACCCACTTTCCTTATGTTCGTTTTTCTCTTCTTCAAAATTTGACACTGATACTCTTTAATCTTCTGAATTTTTTCTTTGCAGGTTGATAAACTAATGAAGCTTAACTTTCTTTGCTTCAGTTTGGCCGGAATGATTGAATTGATAGCTAGGGAATAGTTTATTACATATAAAAACATAAAATTAGATTTGAAAAATAAAAAATAATACCAAAATAGGATTTTGATATAAAAATCATTGAAATAATTACAACTTGAATAAAAAAAATAATTACAAAGTAATGGTCTTATGTAAAGGAAGATTGAATTTTCTTTGAGTCCCTCTCATATACTTGTTGATTTTATTTGGATGATATTGGGTGTGGAGCCTGATTATCTTGTTTACTTTGTATCACAACATTGGACCCCTGTACCTTAAAAGGGGTGGCAACGCCGCCCGTAATTAATTGCTGTCATGGGGGGTCCAGGGGGGGTGGCAGCGCTTTTCGGAGCCCCCCCCTGGCGGGAGTTTTTGGGGGCAGCGCCCCCGAAGCTAAAAACATATGTAAAATTTCCTTGTAAAAGTATAGTAATTTCTAGTCAATCTGGGCCGTTCATTAGGCAAATGATCTGACGGTAGAAGTTATGTTTAGATTAGGGTTTTTTTTTTCCCTAGAAGGCAACCCCTCGCTTTTATGAGGGCATTGTATTGTGGCTATGTATTGTATGTGTATTCTCGGAGCGAGAAACAGAGAGGGAGACTGTGAGAGAGAACATAGGATATTACAGCGGATCTGCTGTAGGTTTTGTCTCTTCATTTTTGCTGGATAATAGAAAGGAAGGACTGGCTGTTCAGGGTGGACGTAGCCCAAACTGGGTGAACCACGTATATCTATGTCTCTTTGGTTTTATGTGTTTTGTGTGCTTTTATTTTCCGCATATTTTATGTGTTGCATTGCTCCATAATATATAAATTTCTAACAGATGAAGTAATGCATTTGAAAAACCTAATGACATAATGAGATTTTTAGACCTGATCTTCATGACTGACTTTCACTGAGACAAATCATGGTGAAAAGAGCATTTTAATAGGTGTTATTATTCTCAAGGATACATGGGAATGAGTCAAAAAATATGGTTCTTTGAAGGAGAGTGAAATTTTATTGAAGAAAGCTACCATCAGTGAAACAATTTTTAGCATGACCTAATGGAATGATATAAAAAATTTAGAATGAGACACCTAAAATGAGAAATGAAGAGATGATCTCGATCACTGATGGCAGAATTCATATTTTGACTATAACATAACCAAAGCTCTGAAACCATGTTAGAGAATCAGAAAGGCAGAAAGATCCTCTTGTTCTTGATTATTTACTTGTGATCTTCTTTAGTTGTTATTATGTTCTTCTTATCTTATCAAATAAAATACGCATAGATCAAGGACACCATATGTAGGCCAACAACCATGGAGAAACCCCACTCTTGGGGAAAACCTATCAATAATTCTTCCTTCAATAGTGGTTCTTGAGACTCTAGAGCTTGACTCAGACTTACTCCACACCAAGTATCCTTCCTTGTGATCCTTTCTAAATCTGATAGTAGCAGTAGCAGTAGCAACACTAAGATGACCAGGAACTTCGATATTTCTTCTTGAGACTTATATCTTGAGGTAAAGACTTTGATTTAGCTTCAAAGACTTCGATTTAGGCCCAATAAAATTTTTCCAAGTAGGAACATTTAATAAAAAAAAAACTTCGACTTCCTCTTCTCTTGGCAGCAATTGTTGCAGTAAAAACTTGAGAAATTTGGTATAAAAAACTATAGCTTGAAATGTAGAGAGGGTGGTGCCAAAATTTTGATTTTCTTTAACTCTATAAGATTTCCGAAAATCGAATCCAGACATTCCTTCTCCAATTCGCAATTTTTCCTTCTTGTAAATTCAAAATCGAATTTTTGTGTAGGACTGAGATGGTTCCAAGTGAGTTCGATTCAAATTTATATATAGGCTTGATATGAGCTTGAATTCCTTGGCTTGAGGCCAAATTAATCACCTTAAGGTTGACTTGGTGTGGAGGCTTCATAAATCATATTTTACTCAATACTTGACCTATTTGCATGATTCAAAAACCCTATATGGATCAATTTAAATTTGTAATAATTCTATAGAGTCATCATAAAACCTTAAAGTCAAAAATAGGGACTTTGACCTAAAATAAATATGACTCAAGCATGAAACCCATGCTTTAATAATTCCTTTAATAATAATATAAAATTATTTTCTTTATTCTTTGACAAGTACAAGAAGTATTTACTCAAGTACAATTTATGAAGACCGAACCTATTTACATTCTTCAACAAAAATGTCTATGAACATTAGGACCGGTTACAATGGCTTTCAAAGAACTATATATGAGTTTCAATAAAGAGGGACATGTACATGCTCTTCAAGAGTTGCGTGAAGGTTCCCTTGAAATAATCAACTCTTATTGTATGCAAAATTTGTTGAAGAAAGGCTACTTTAGCATTAATCCTCAATAGATGCTATATAGGTCATGGATAATATGACACAATAAATTCAGCTAGATTTTCAGCCTATCCGTGACAAACATCATTAGATTTTTGAGACACCAAAGGGTTCACCCCCTTCTCGAGGAGATACCATGGGATTCCTTGGATTTTGGGTATTCAACCATCAAATGTGCATCCTTGTCAACATCCTCTAGCATAAAAGAATGAAATATAAAAGATCTTTCAATAAATATTGGAGGTATGGATATTACGTCGCAATAAAATCCCTTATTTATCACCAGTAGTCATGGTGTTAAAGAAGGAAGACACTTGGAGCATGTGTCCTGATTTTAGGGCTCTCAATAAGTTAAAAATCAAGGACAAATTTTTCATCCTAATTATTGACAATCTCTTGGATGAACTTCATGGATCAAATTTTATCATTGATCTTGATCTAAATTCATGATACCACCAAATCAGGATGAAGGACATGGAAATACCAAAGAAAACTTTCACAAAACTTGAAGGTCATTATCAGTTTCTAGTGATGTATTTTGTCTTTGTAATGCTCAATCAACTTTCTGGAGCCTCCTAAAAATAATTTTAAAACCTTTCCTATGCAATTTTTTGTAGTCCTCTTCGATTATACCTTGATCTATATTAAAGCATGGGAACCCCACATACAACATATCGATAAGAGATTGCAATTTTTTGGAGACAAACATTTTTTTGTGAAGAACTCCAAATGTTATTTTGGGCCTTTGAGGTTGAATATTTAAGTCACATTATAAAGAAGGAAGGAGTAAGGTTTGTTCCCAAGAAAGTAGAGGTTATGAAAGACAAGTTATGACTCAAAACATTGATCAGCTTGAGGGGATTCTTAAGACATACATCCTACTAGAAGAAATTTTTAAAAAATTATGGTAAAATTGTAAATACCCTAACTTCACTCCTTAATAAGAATTTATTTTTCTAGAGTGAGGAAGCCACACAAGAATTCATTTCTTTAAAGGGAGCCATGTGCATTACTCCAGTATTAGAAATACCTGAATTTAATCCTTTGTATTGAAATGTGATTCCTTAGTCGAAGAGGTCTATGATTAGTATTGATACAAGAAGGACGACCCTTGGAATTCAACAACAAGCAATTGTGTGACTACAATTGAAGAAAATCCACATATGAGAAGGAAATGATGGCTATCCTTTAGTCGGTGGGGACTTGGCTACCATATCCCATATTGAGGCATTCTTAGATCAAGATTGAGCATCATAGTCTTAAGTACTTTCTTGAACAATGATTTTCCTCACCATATAAACATAAATGGGTAACCAAGATATTGAGATATGATTATGATATCATACAAAATAATGGTAAAGAGAATGTTCTGGTTGAGGCTTAATATAGAAAATATGAAGAGGATGCATCATTCCTTTCCTTATCATTACCAATCTAGTATGGCTTGAGGAATCTTGCAAGGAATGTATAGAAAATGGTACTTTAAGGGAGCTCATCAAAAAGCTTCAAACATATCCCAAACCTCCTAAAAATTTTACGTGGAAACAAGATACATTATGGTATAAAGGGTGTATCATTTTGGAAAAATATTCAACCCTTTAACAACAATTTCTAAAGGAGCTACACTCATCACTAGAAACAAGTCATTCTAGATTTCATAGTATTTATGTAAATATTAAGTTTCCATTCTTCTAGGAAATCATGAAAACAAATGTTGAACCCCAAATCTGCTTCTTTTTTACAACCCTTTTTAACTCCATTCTCCTCTTTTTGACCTTCATAAATTTAATTTGGGCATCAATTCACAAGGCTTATGTCATATCAGGTACTTAATCATATTCTATTTCATAAATGACAATTTTATTTATTTTTTAGCTTAATATTTACATTAGCTACCGAATTACATTGATTCCGCAACTAAAGTATGATTCTGCAGTTGAGTTCAAGGTTTGGTAAGTTCCTAGGCTCCAACCGAGAAATGGGGCATATGGGCAGGTGGTTATTATCTGGTACAATGATTTATTCCTACCTTCACATCCTAGATCAATAAATGATACACCCTAGTAGCTGGTTCAAAGTAAAATTCAACTACCGTAGAAGCGAACCAGGCAAGCGAGATGCATATTTTTAGCCTCATGATTTGTTGTGTTGATATCAAATCATGAGAGGATCACATTATCTTATCTTTAAAAACTAATTTTAGCTATTGTTTATTATCATAAGGTGTAATTCTCTAAAAATTTAATGCGTAGTATTTTTGTAAATATGCCTCTCGGCATAACAGACACAGACTTGGATTTTATATTGTAAACGCTCTGGTTTATATATACAAACCCTGCTTTCATTATATTCTTTGTTGTGTGATTCCAATGTGTGGTTAATAATCTTGTGAAGGAGTAATATTGATGCCTACTTCTCGTAGGAGTGCCCCCTCGAGACAATAAGGTTTCCTTTTAACTATAATTAGTATTTCATTTTGTGTTTTATGTAGGATTTTGTTGGCTTAAATTTTGATTTTAAATGTGAGTTTAAATATTGTTTTCATAGCAATTTTGTCTAATAATTTTTATTGTTGATTGAATCGAGATATCTTGTGCACATGGAAATAGCATAGGTTTACATAGATCAGTAACATAGCTTTGCATTGCAGTTATATAGATAGGATTTTAATTTCCAGCAATAATATTTCTTTCTGTCAAGTGTAGATTCATTTACAATGTGATTTCCTTTTAAAGAAAGTGTGGTTTCAATTTAAAGCAAGTGTGCTTTTAATTTAATAAAGTTTGATTTCATTTTAAAGCAAGAGCAAGTGTGATTCCATTTAAGGCAAAGTGTGTGTGTGATTTCATTTAAAAGAAAAAGGGTGTGTTTGATTTAATTTTGAGTAAGCATGAAAAAGTCAGTTATTCATTTCAAGAAGAGTGTGATATTTCTTTTAAGCTAGAGTAATAGGATCAATCTCATTTACTTACTATTAGAGAAACATGTGCATTTGATATCTCAAATTAACTTAACGATTTTTTGACTGAAAAATACTCTTAGCACATACAATGCACATACATTTCATCTGCATACTAATCCTGGTTGACAATTCATTTCAATTATTTAACAATCAATTAAATTACCAAAAATTTTGGCATTGTTGTTGGGGAAGTGTATATACGAGTATTTTTCTTTCCATTAAAAAAATAAAAAAAATTATATGCATAGGGAAAGAGATTCTAGAGGTAGATTTTTTAAGAGGTAGGTGTTGATTCCAACATCACCACTCAGACCACCAAGACCTCGTAGTGCCACACCATCCACCCAAACTCATATTCCATCCATTGCAGGCAGAAATAAACTTCTTGAGGTAAATAGATCTAAAATCCAACCCAAAGATTCACCAACATCCTCTACTGAAGCCATAGTGGAAGAAGAGGATTCTGCATCCCCAGCAGAAGGAGTAATATTCCTATATTCAACTGGATAACAACTAGAAATCCCTAGTGAAGAAGAAGAAGAATAAACTTATTTTAACATTCCATTAATAGAATAACCAGAGGAGGAACTATAAAGTCCAAGTTTGGAACCTTGTATTAGCTCTGAAGAATCTACAATGGCAGGAGAAGGGGAAGGATAATTACACAATGTGAATGTTGAACAACTTAGGATTGGTGGTGGAATAAGGGGTGGAAGAGGTGGAGGAAGAGGAATATGAGGTGGTAAAGGAGATCCAGAACCTTTTGGATTTCCCATATTTGATGAAGATATCACAGCCACAATGAAAAATACCTCACCCTTTATCCTACCTAAATTCCATGGATTAAGGAGTGAGGATCCTAAAACATTTCTCTTTGAGTTTGGAGTTTTGTGTAGATCCTATGACTACTTGATTGACACTTAAAAATTTAAATTGTTTCCAGCCACTCTTAAAGATGCAGCATTAAAATGGTTTATGGGATTAGGAACACATACCATAACAGCATAGGAAGAAATGAAAAATGTGTGCTTAGACAAATACATAGACTATTGTATGCCCCATCACCTTAAATATGAAGTCTTTAAAATGATGCAAAAAGAGGATGAAAATCTTGAGAATTTTATTGAAAGATTTTCTTACAATTTTAAAAGAGCTAAGATGAATACTCTAGATGAAGAAAGTTTGAAAGCTCTCGTGTTGAAATATATCAGATATGAGTGGATATACATTATCAATCTGATGGGTAAAGGAGATATTTATCAGTTATCATTTGGATATATTTGTGAGTTATGCATACACATTTCAAGAGGAAAGGAAAAAACTGGAAAAATTCCAAGACATAAATAAATTTGGATTAATAAATTTGCAACTGGGACAATAAGTAGGGCTAAAATAGGAAATTTTCTTGAAAATTTCAAGACATATTTTAGGGAGTATTAGTGAACAAATAAACACCCTTGAAATACAAAACAAGAAAAACGCTGAAAATGTTTCATTATCTATCTTTTGTCAAAAATGTAGAAAGAAGCATGCCTTGAGAGAATGTCCTCTTAACTTAAAAAGTGTATAAACTTGTGTTGTATGTGCAGAAAATCATGATACAAAATAGTGTCCTTCAATACCGGATCTTAAAGATGTTTATCAAGAGGAAATAATACCAAACCAAGTAGATCCTTTTTGTTTTATTGCTAAGGGACCATGGAAAAATCCACAAATAGCCATGAATCAAGGTTTCAATACTCAAAAATATGCTCAACCACCACAAGGTAATTGGATTGCACCCATGCCTTGGCAGCCTTGGCCTCAAATTTGGGCACAAGGTTGGAAAAATCATTATGGAAAATCTCCTCAATATCCACAACCTTATCATGTTTTTCCACCACAACATTTTCCTCAGTCTGTTCAACCCTCTCAGTCTCAAAATTCAAACCCACAACTTTAATTACCATTTCCACAAAATCCAAATCAACTACCCGCTCAACCACTCCCAAATCCAAATAATAAAATCTCAAAACCTATTTACAACATAGAAGGGTAGAATTTCCAAACTTACATGATAACTCCATTAGATCTAAACAATGTTCAACTTAGATTTGGTAAAGTATTGGAAAAGAAGTCACCATCTCTTGTTATCAAGGAGTCTGAGAAGTATGACCTATCTTAGAAGAGACATCACTTCATCAAAAGGAATATCCTCAAAAACAAACCACCCTTATACATTCTGATGATAATCCAATAAACTCAGCTCCCATTATAGAACAACCATCAGTTTCTGTTCAAAAACTACCTTTTCCTGAAAGATTAAAAATTGACAAATGGGTAGAAAAATAGATTGTGTTTCCTGATTATGACATGCTAGATGAACTGAAGAATGTTTGTATAAAAATTCCTTTGTTACATGCTATCAAGGAAATACCCATATTTTCAAAAACAATCAGGGAGCGAAGCATTAAGAAACTAAGAAGAAGAAGAAAAGAAGTTAAAAGAACCTAGTTAGTTGGAAGAATTGCAGATATCATGATGGAGAAGACAACAATTTAGAAATATTTGGATCTAGGTAGTTCCATTGTGAAAACACACATTAATGGTGTTGACATTCCAAATTCATTAAATTATTTATGGGTAGCTATCAATATCATGAGTAAACAAAGTATGGATGAATTGAAACTCCCTAATCTTCAATATACACCTACATTATTGCAACTAGCAGATAGATCAGATATCAAACATGATGGAGTGTTAGAAGATGTGTTTGTATCCTTAGATTCTTGGGAATATCTAGTTGACTTCGTGATCTTAACACCCAAGAATAATCTAGGAGGACATCCATTGATTCTAGGCAGACCATGGTTAGCTACAGTTGATGCTTTTATAAGTTGTAGACCTGGTGATATGTTCATTTCTGATGGAAGTTTAACAAAGAAATTTTCATTATATCCTTTGGAAAAAACAAAAATAGAAGTAGGAAATGAAGAGTGGATAGATCATGATGCTAGAAATTTTGATATAAGACCAATCTTTGCTACTGCACAAATAGATGAAGAAGATCAAATTTTGAATCTAATGGAGAATAATGAATCTTCTTCAAGTTGTGAACACAATCAAAGTTTTCAGGAACAATGTAATATTCCATATCTATCATCACTTCAAATGGATCTACATTCTACGGAAAAATTTGGCAATTATTTAATAGAAATTTTCCGGGAAAAACTTTGAATATTACTAATAATCTAGAAGATTATCAAAATAAATAATTAGTGAAGATGCGACGGGAGCATTCCTCTACTTATGCATGGGAATATACTGATATGAAAGGAATTGATCATGACACTTGTATGCATCATATCTATATTGAAGAAAATTCCTGACCAATCTGACAACCCAAAGGTGGATGAATCCAAACCTGAGCGAAATTATTAAGGAGAAACTGCCAAAATTGTTGAATGTAAATTTCATTTATCCCATATTAGATAGTCAGTGGGTTTCTATAATGTCGCTTCCTAAATTATTTTGATACAAAATTTATTTATATGTTTTTGGATCCAATTTTGGTGTAGTTGGGGCCCATTTGATTTTCATCACAAGACTAAGGAGTTAGAAGTTGGATAGTTTTATGTTATGTTGTTTTGTTAGTGGTATATGGGGACCAACCACACATGAAATACACATTCCTTTAATAATTGGTTCGAAAATCATGTGTGTGAACGGAGGATGGAAGGAAAAGGAGAGAAAAAGTCCCAACGAAGATTATAAAAGGAAGGAATCTCACTTAATTTGGCATTATTCGATTATTTATTTTGATCTTAGTTGCTTGAGCTGCTTAGCCAGATCACTTGTTTCTTAGCACAAGTTTTACGAGCGGAGAACTCACCCATTCTTCGGGGGATTTCGATTGTGACCCTCTATTGGTTTTCCATTATCATCAGAAGGAGATTCATTGAGTTATCTTCAACATTTGCAGTTAGTTGTTGGTAGGTTGTATTTCCAGGGATGCAATTGTGTAATTGGAGGATGTATTTTTATTCTTGGGGGCTTCTTGTTTAGCAGATAAAGGTTCATTATCTTTCTAAGCTATAGGATAACTTAGTTTTATTAGCTTGTTGAAGTTATAGGCAAACCTCCAAGGCTGAGTTTATTAGTGTATCTCAGGGGCAGCATGGCAGTCGTTGGGCTTGTGCATAGGAGGAAGGGCTAGGCACATTTGTCAGAGAGTTCCTCAACCATTGGGGTTATCGTTTTTTGGGAGAGATAGGGGAATTTTGATAGGGATTATGTTTGAATTCTTGGAGGTTTTTTGAGTATTTCACTGGTAGTTCTATAGACAGCGTATTCAGTGGCCACTGAGAGAGTGTAGGGCCTAGTGGAGGTCAATTTTGGAAGGTCAAATCCTGACCAAAAAATTTATGGGTTTTTTGGTTTTGTGAGAGGAGTTTGTGGTTAAAATTTCATAATATTCCAAGCGATATTTGGGTTTAAAATCATCATTCTTACAGCAGGGTGAATTACTGGTTTAGCTAAGATTTTCACACTATTTGAGCATTTTGGGTCAGTTGGAATCTACTCAAAATATTTCTAGGTTTTATTGGTTTGGGTGTGAGGAACCTCTTTTTAGGTTTTTAGAATTTTCTCAGCACCAAAGGTGGTTTTTTTTTTCCATTCCATATTGTAGTAGCTAGTGCAAATTCACTGTGATAATGTAGAGCATCACTAGGCAGTTTTTTCAGGGTTTGGTTGCTTCATCAAGGCTTTTATCTACTTTCCAGAAAGGCAATCTCGGGTGCATTTATTCTATATATTTTAATCTTTCCCACTTCTATAATAAAATAGCTCACCAGCTTCCATGTTTTATATTGTGCTGAGTATTTACTAAAATTTCCATAGTGTCAATTTATGATTTTCTGTTTTAGCATTTTTTTTTCCTATTTTGGAACATTATAGTGGTATCAAAGCATTGGTCTTGGCTCAGTCTGTGGGGTTTCAATTTCAAGGGTTTCGTATTATCTGCAGTAATTCAAAAATAAAATATAATTGTGTCAGAGAAATTAGAGCTAAGGCTCTTGACCAGTTGTGGGCAGTATCAAGAAAGATGAGGGAATTCCAAGATGTTTTCAAATCAAGAAAAAATTGCTTAAAAAATTGATTAATACAATGACTCTTTCCTAAAGATGACAGAACTATTGGAAGCATGGGTATCATCACAGGTAACAAGGAAGAAAAATGTTTGTAGGTTTAAAGCCCATGACCCAAAGGAGAAACTAGAAGAGCGACCAAAGGAAAATGATATGATAGGATTATTACATTTGAGGTAGCTCTTGTAGTTGAAGGGGGAGTCAAAAATCATGGTATAGATAGTGGTATATATGGCCTAGGAAATAAGTCACCGCTCACCAATGAATTTAATCACAAGCCTTCTACTCAGTTACCGAACAACATAAACACATATTTTAATTAGGGAAAAACCCATTACATGGAGATGATTCCTGAGATCAAGCATGATGAGGATGTTATGTCTGATGAGATACCTATGGATGGAAGCTAGTGACTCATGTTGAGCCCATGGCAGATGAGGATGGGCAGTTATCTTTTGGGTCAGCCATTGATAGGGAACAGACAGATGCACAAGTAGCCAACAAAACTTCACTACGTCCAGATAGTAGCTCTCTATGGGCTTATATATATGGGGTTTGCAACATTGCGAGACTACCTTTGCACCATGGAGAGAGAGATGCAGAGAACCACCGATAAATTTAATGTATTAACTAGGATGGTGAGTTGAGGAAACATAAGCTGCACAGGGTGAAACACTCATAGGATAGAGGGATTGTTCTATGTGCTAGATTTTGTGGATTCAATCCCTCTCTTGGGGTTGGATGATGAGAGATTCTGATTTGGTACCTAATGGAGTGGGCTAGACTCATGGAGATGGTCGTAGTATGGAGTGAAACTTAGTGGGAGCTATTAGAAATCGAGGGTACTAGAGGCCCATGTTAGCATTGAGATCTAGGCGAGGTTTCCTATCTGATATCAGACATGCGGGATGGCTATGGAATTTTTTAGGTAGTCAAACCAGTTCATGAGTGCATGCATTCCTTGGGGGATTTCTAGTCGGTGCTAGTGGCCAGGTGATTTGTGAGCAGACTCCATTGGTTTTTTTGGAATTTTGGTTGCGCATGGAGGCAAAGGATGATTAAAATTCTCTAGTAGGAGCTGGTTGGAGGAGGTGAATTGGCTAGGCCACCATACCGGATATTGTATGGAGATGATGTTCTCCCATTCAGGTTTAGGACTTAGGGGTCACAGAGGATCGTCATAGAAGAGATATACCCTCTAGCAAGAGTGGATTTAGGGTGCTCAAGTCTACTAGGATGGAAGAGGGGACATGACGCGTGTCATGGCTGGGTCACTAGCAGATTAGTGGACACTTTGTGTTGACTCGAGTAGTCCTGACCCAGGTTCGGAGTTCAAGGTTTGCCAACAAACCCCTATACTACTAGCCCTTTCGGCAGTGACCTGCTTTCGCAAGTCAAAGTCTCACCCAAATTAGTATGGGTGGGTGCTGGAACCGGGTTTCTACACCCTGAGAAAGGATAGGTAAGGCAAGCAGAGTTGCGTCTGGCCCTGTGATACTCAGATCGCCTCTGTCTGCGTAGGGTCGATAGGTCTCTTTTCGCATCCACATGCGCTAGATCTATAACTATATACTTCTATGATAGTAGCACAATATTGCATAAAACAGAATAAAACAGATCCAGATACAACAAACACACTTACACAGATCTTTCGCAGCTTGAATACATAATGCACATAAAGCAGTAATTACCAATGATTCGCATAAATAGTACACATAGATTCAGTTCTCACGCAACCTTTCTAATTCATCAATTCATTAATTCCTTCATATAATACCCATCCCAGCCTGCGCACACAGTAGTAGGGTCCGCACACAGCTGGAATTTGGATCTCCACGCACACAGCCATTAGGAGTCCTTTCCCCAAAACCCAAATAGATATCTTAAACCATAGTTCGCATCAATAGTCCTTCATTTCCTACCTTACAATACAAAATGTTCCTCTATTTATAATAATCTAGCCTAAACTTTCCTATGGTCTGCAAACCGTGGTTTTCGGACCCCTGATTTACCCTTTTTCCCATTACAATGCTTTCGGGCTTTGACCCATCCTAAAAACCCTGCGCTAGACTAAATATAATTAAAAATATTCAAAATTGGACAAGTTTCGCAGCTCGTAGGATATCCTGTTCCAACAGTCCCCCAACACAATCTTGTGACTCGTCCCGAGTCACGGCGGTGGTGCGGTCTCTATCTGCGCACATAAAGTAGTAAGGGTGGCGATCAGTAGAGGTAACACTTCCTAACTTTGGGCAGCAACTCGTTGTGCGATACTGACAAGCTTCAGGGAGGCAGGGTCTTTCGGAGCCATGGTAACCTGCTCCAATATCCGGTGGAGGCGCGCGATGGCATTATGAGCACCCTGGGATATCTGGAAGGCAGTATCACCCCATGGTCTCAAGCGCTTTCTGACGACGTGCTTGGCACGGCGGAGATCCGCAATCGTGTCTATGAAGGTGTTGCGGGTGCTTAAGAGGGCTAGATGCTGCGTAGGGTCATTGATAGGCTGGATCACAAACCCTCGCTAATTTCGATGCACCTCGAAGGTCGTCTGCACAAACGTAGTGGTAGCTGCTTCTTATTTTTTTCCTACCTGCTCTAACGAGTGCAGCCCTTGCATAGGAAGGCTTGTAATCTTATGGATTAACATAGCATCAATAGGGACCCTATCGCAAATCCATAAGAAACCATCGTGAATGAGGGCGAGCAACTGGCAAGCCAACCAATCTGTGACGTTGTAATGTCCAAAATGAGGCATTCAGAGCAGATTCAGAAGTCCCAATCCAGCTAAGCAGCATACCCAGCACTAGGGCACCACCATGACGCCATCATCTCTATGGATTGTATCAAAGTATAATGCAGGGGCCAACTCTAGGAGGGTCTCAAAGTCCGCCAAATTGTGATCATCGAACTTGAACTCGTGGAGTCGCCTGCAAGGATCACTGATGACAGGGACTTCCCTCGGGGTTAGGGGAGTTTGCAGATAGGTGACCAAGCAATCCAAGTTTTTTGGCGTTCGCATAGACGGCCTACGTGGGCAAACAAAGGAAGGTAACCAATTGACCGAGTTAGCAGGCAGAACACCCTCCTATGCGTCTTGATCTAGAGGTGATGCTGGCAGAGACCTAGCATGTCTTGGGAAAGTCCTAGGCTTCCCGGTAGCCCATCTCACTGCTTTTGGGGTTTTTCCCGAATCGTGTGCCTTTTCCTTGCCTTTCCTTGTGACTAGCGAGGGGGGGAACTTCTTCCAATTCGGGCTCAACTTCCAGGACTTCTTCGACATCAGGCCCCATCGGGGCTGAGGGTTTGGCAGGGTTCGTAGTCGACATCCTTGCGCGAAAAATGAATCCCAACCCTGGGTGACTACTATCAAACAGAGTAGGTTGACCAGACATGAGAGGGATGGTGTGGACATGAAAAATCTGATTGCTCAAGTGGTTCCACGAGAGGCATGAGGCAAGCCAGCTGTGCAAGTGAAAAAATACCTCTAGCTGAACTATCCTGCTCTTTTAATAGCACCCCCAAGCGTGCGATGGTGAGGTGAAATTTATCCAAGGCAGGTCCCCCAGGAAATGGTAAAAAATCCCCATAATTCGTTTCATTAAATGTCCGGAGGCCGCTCCTCCCAACGGTAAATTCTGTTTTTTTCCAATAGGTACTGCTAGTTTTCGCATCCTCGGTAGGCTTGATCCCTTTGTTACGCTAGGGTTACCCATCTGTAGCAGCTGCATGTCCCCCCCCAACACAGGCTTGCTTCCTAAGCAACTCATGACCCATGACCAAGAGAACCTTATCGTATGTGCAAGTGAGGCTATAAAGGGGGCTATAGTCAGAGCGTATTTTCTTAACTGCAGTTGTTTTGTTGTTGTAGAGGGGGTTAGGTGTATGAGGGCTCTACTTCCTGAGCATACAACTGTTGTCGAAAGCCTGCTACTTAATCGTGGGTCAGCCTGACCCTTCCCTGGGGTTTTCCCACAGTAGTCGACTATTCCTGGTTCTGTCTAGGTCCCTACCTCTGAGGAAACATAGCGGAAGTTTTTTGTGATTTGAAGACAACGCAGCGTGGAGACATCATGTAACTGGTTCTGCTAGGTCTCTATTTCCTCCTCGGGGTCAGATAAGCATTCAGTATCCCCCTCGCAGTAGAGTACTTGATCTGAAATGTGAGAACTTCTTATTTCTAATACAGAGATTGAATGTAGGGGAATTTACTAGATATGTCACCTTTAAAGAAAGGATGAGATCCAGAAGATATCTAGCCCTTTACAGACTATGTCTAAAGAAATAATAGAAGTAATCACTAATGATCTGGAAATGAAACTACTTGTTTGCTAGTGCAAGGTATTCATTATCCATTAACTTATGTGTGCAAAGCGTTTAATATGTTTTGCAATTGGAACAAAATGCTTTTGGTGAATTTATGAGTCTTTTTGTGTGTAGGAGGCTTATTTATTTTTACTATTTAACATCTTTAACTCCGATAAAACCCAACAAATAAATCACAGAATATAACACAGCATATGATAAGGCAGTTCACCCCTCCTGGGCTACATCTGTCGGGTCCAAGGCCCCCAAATGGGCATGTCCTTGCTCTTATTATGCTCAAAATTAGTTATACAGTGTGAAGAAAGACTAAACAGGCAAAAATAGCTGTATAAATGAGTTCATAACACTGAAAACAGTAAAGATAGGCTTTTGTTTCACCTCCAAAGGTTAACCATAGCCCAATACAACTCCAACACTCCCTAGGCCCTGATGGCTCTCCAATATTCTTTGCTGAAACAGTACCTGAAGATGATCTATGTTGCCTCTACAACCTGCACCATTGGCTCTGGAATGCTCAAATTACCCAAAATAAAAAATAAAAAAAAAATTGCTCCAAAAGGTTTCCCCTATCCAAAGTTATGAGAAAAACAACTTTTGCGCAATTAGGGCTAGAAAATCTCCACCAATTGTGGTGGAACTGCAGATAGCTCCACCATTTTAGGGATCGACGCTATATCTGGACAGACTTTGCCAAAATCTCCGTGCGGTTAAGGTTAGCATTAACTGTGAGGGGTGGACGTGGCCACATGGAGAGGTTAGGCCGACATTTTCGAAACCATAGCAATAATGTTTAATAGAACCTCTGCATTTAAATCATGTGAACACCTCATATAATGGTTGGTTAACTGTTTAATCCGCCGCAGGTTGATACATGGGCCATGGTTCTTGAATTGGGTTGTATGGTGAGGGGGTTGGCACCCTTTAACTCTCCGCCCAAACACATTTCAACATTCAAATAACACCACCGCCCCATACCTATTAAGAACCAACTCTGTGGTGAGACGGTAAGTCAAGGCGCTATTTTCCAAGAGGTCATGGTTCGAATCGGTGAATGCCCAAAAATTTTGTGCACGCATTTGTTTGAATCCTGGGGCCACGTGGCGCCCTTTGATTGGCCCGAACAAAATATTCTATGGAATATTCCTTTTTTAATAATTTTTTTTTAAATTCGAAGTCAAAATGAGTCAAATTGGGCTTTTCCCTGAAATTGAGAAACTTCAAACTTGAATATCTTCCACATACAGTGTCGTATTTGAGCATCGTTCACGGCGTTAGGATCATATCACTGAGGCCTATCCGGTCGCTCAAGTTCCAACCAATTTTGAGAAAACAAAATTTTGAGCATTTTCTTCAATAGGACATGATCACCTGATCACACCTCCCAAATGGGAAGCCTTTGGATCCACAAAATCTCTCTGTTTACAGAAAATGAAGATGAGGAGATTGATTCTCTACTCTTCCAAATTTGAACCACTGAAATCTTCCTGACTTCATCAAATTGAGCTTTTCATAAAATGATAAAATTTCCCTTGAATTCACTGATCGACCGTTGCTAAAACTGAATGAGTCATGATGCAAATTCTTAAAATTTGCAGAACAACAACTATATTTTGTAGAAATTTTTTTTTTTCTACAATGATCAAACTTCAAAGAAGACTTAAAAACAAGATTCACCTTTCCAACTGTTCACATGGCGACTTTTTGTTGAATAAACTTTGTACTTGTGTCGAATCCCGACCAAGTTTTCTCACCATAAAAATCTGCCATTCTGAAACCAACATTGACCCATGCTGAACTATGTGCCCTCTCTGATTGCATGCCTTTCCATGTCATGGAATCTTGCACTGATTTGCACTGAAACTTCGTCCTCTGCACCGATCGACACCAAAGGTACCTTGTGCAACATAATGTCATCTTCTTTCAAAGACGAACTGTTATCAGACTGAGACATATCATTAGCAATATCATGAAAAAGTAAATGTACAAAATCTTGTCATTTTAACATCAACAAAGTCAGATTTTGACTTGCATTAACTAGCCTTTTCAATTGACCTGCATGGAATAAAGAAGATTCTATATTTTTCTTATGTGCTCTCACAATGTACTCTTTTCCATCCTTGAACAAGTGATACTTATTCTCATGGCGATAGAAGATTGCCTTTCTGTCATATAAATATGGACTACCCAACACAACACTTGTTATGTCAAGCGGTACTACATCCAGTTCAACCCAATCAACATACTAAGCTATTATGGCGAAGCGCAACATGCACTTTCTTGAGACTTGTAAGTTTGCACCCTTGCATATCCACCCAAGTGGATAAGGCTTTGGATGTGGAATTGTCTCAAGTTTTAGCTATTTGACCAAGTCTTCTGATATGAGATTAGCTTGAGACCCAATATCAAAAAGTGTGTTTATCTTTGTGTGGTTTGAGATTATCCTCACATGAAATAGTTCTATCCTCCTCTTTTCATCTTGAGTTTCTTTGTGACAGTTTAATGAGCTAGAACTGGGATTTGATTCTTGTACAACCTCTTTCCCTTTGATGTTCTTTAATACCATGGCGATACTTTTTGTCTCATCACCTAATTCTGACCCTAAGTCTTGTTCAACAATTTCTACAGTTTTCCCCTTTTCTTTGGTCTTGCCTTTGTTTTTATATTTCTCTGGTTTCAGCTTAGGATGAAGCTTCCAACAATGGTCTTCATTATGGCTTGTTTTTGAACAGTTCTTGCAAAAGAATTTTCCTTTTTCCTTCCTGGAATTTGCAACCCTTTTTCTTCCCTTGCTTTTAAAATCACTATCCTCATTCAGAGCATCAAAAGTGTTTTTCCCTCTAACCTCTAAATGTGTAGCTTGTACACAAACTTCATCTAGACTAGTAGGATTAAACATAAGAATAGTGTGTTGAAGGTAATTGTGCAAACCACCTATGTACTTTAACAAAGTATCTTGGCTTTGTAAATCTACCCCAAGTAAGAGTGCTCTTCTCCTAAATTCCTGGGTATAGTCTTGCACATTCTGTCCCTTAAGCTGTCTAAAGTTTTTCCAGTTCATTATAGCCTTTTGAAGGTGAGCAAGAGGATAAAATTGCTTCTTGATTGCAGTAATGAATTCAGTCCATGATAGTGTAATCTTACCATGTTTCCTGATTTCCTCCTTTGTCTTGGCTTCCCACCATAACAAAGCTACTCCTTCCATCCTTAATGAGGCTAGCTAAATCTTAGTGTCGTCATCATGCATATTTTGAATCCTTAAATAGACTTCCAGTTGTCTGATCCAATAATCTAATTTCTATGCATTCACTTCACCGTTAAACATTGGCAATTCAAATTTGACATCAAGCTTTAGAAAAGGATTTTTACCAGTTGTTTTTTACTTATGTGACTGATTTACTGAAGTTTAAGAGGATGATGTTGAGGAAGAGGATGACGATGGAGATGGTGGATAACCATTTCCTCCATTCCCTTTCTTTGACTTATCATTGTCCTTCTTTCCTCCTGAAGAATCTCCTCCTTCTCTTTGGTTTTTAGACCCTTCTCCAGGAATTCTATCATTTATTTCTTGATAGAGGATCCTTACCATTTCAGTCATATCCAAGAAATCTTTCTGAAAAAACCCTTTCTTCTTCCTTGGGATCCATTTCTTCATGAGCTTCTTCTTCTCTTGAAGACATGCTTGCAGCTACTTCTAATGCTATTGAGGGTGAGATAGAAGTTGGAGATAATGGCACCCTGAACCCTCCTTGGTTGTGGATTAGTTTGTGCACTAACCAATTTTCCTTCCCCTCTTTTAAGTTTAAGCCTAGTAAGCATCAAATTTGCAAAACAGTAAAATATTTCTTTGCACAAAACTCAAAACTTGAACTCAAACTTATGCTCTGATACCAATCTGATCTAAAATGTGATAAATTCTTATTTCTAATACATAGATTGGCTATAGGGGCATTTACTGGATATGTCACCTTTAAAGAAAGGATGAGATCCAGAAGCTATCTGGCCCTTTACAGACTTTGCCTAAAGAAATAATAGAAGTAATCACTAATTATTTAGAAATGAAACTACTTGTTTGCTGGTGCAAGGTATTCATTATCCATTAACTTATGTATGCAAACTGTTTAATATGTTTTGCAATTGGAACACAAATTCTTTTGGTGAATTTATGGGTCTTTTTGTGTGTAGGAGGCTTATTTATTTTTACTTTTTAAGATCTTTAACTTTGATAAAACACAACAAATAAATCACATAATATAACACAGCATATGATAAGGCAGTTCACCCCTCCTGGGCTACATCTGCCGGGTCTAAGGCCCCCAAATCGGCATGTCCTTGCTCTTATTATGCTCAAAATTAGTTATACAGTGTGAAGAAAGACTAAACAGGAAAAAATAGCTCTAGAAATGAGTTCAGAACACTGAAAACAATAAATATAGGCTTTTTTTTCACCTGCAAAGGTTACCCATAGCCAAATACAGCTCCAACACTCCCTAGGCCCTGATGGCTCTCCAATATTCTCTGCTGAAAGTACCTAAATATGATCTATGTTGCCTTTGAAATCTACACCATTGGCTCTGGAATGCTCAAATTACCCAAAATAAAAAAAAAATTGCTCCAAAAGGTTTCCCCTAGCCAAAGTTATGAGAAAAACAACTTTTGCCCAATTAGGGCTAGAAAACCTCCACAAATTGTGGTGGAACTGCAGATAGCTCCACCATTTTAGGGATCGGCGCTATATCTGGACGGACTCCACCAAAATCTCTGTGCGTTTAAGGTTAGCATTAACTTTGAGGGGTGGACATGGCCACATGGGGAGGTTAGGCCGACGGTTTTGGAACCGTAGCAATAATTTTTAACGGAACCTCCACATTTAAATCATGTGAACACCTCATATAATGGTTGGTTAACTGTTTAATACGCTGCAGGTTGATACATGGGCCATGGTTCTTGAACTGGGTCTATGGTGAGGGGGCTGGCCCCCTTTAACTCTCCGCCCAAACACATTTCAACATTCAAATAACACCGCTGCCCCATACATATTAAGAACTAACTATGTGGTGAGACGGTAAGTCGTGGTGCTGTTTGCCAAGATGTCAGGGTTCGAATCCGGTGAATGCCCAAAAATTTTGAACACGCATTTGTTTGAAGTCCTGGGGCCACGTGGCAGCCTCCGGGTAGGCCATGTGGCGCCCTTTGATTGGCCCACACAAAATATTCTGTGGAATATTCCTATAATATTTTATGGAATATTCCTTTTTTAATAATTTTGTTTTTATTCAAAGTCAAACTGAGTCAAATTGGGCTTTTCCCTGAAATTGAGAAACTTCAAACTTGAATATCTTCCACATACAGTGTCGGATTTGAGCATCGTTCATGGCGTTAGGATCGTATCACCGAGGCCTATCCGGTCGCTCAGGTTCCAACCAATTTTGAGCAAATAAAATTTTGAGCATTTTCTCCAATAGGACATGATCACCTGATTAGTACTTCACCCTTGGTTGGGTTGTCCGCGTCTCGCGCAGTCAACTTATAGATATAGTCCAAATATTCCCCCTTGGGTACCGGTTCCGTATAATGTTTACCTTCCACAGGGTCTAATGGTACGACTACCCTCGTGCCATTTTTTTCGAACACCATGCTTATTTTTTTAAGTTAATGATACCACCCATGTCGATGGCCCAATCCAATCCCAGTAGCGCAGGGTAGGGGTCCGCATCCTCGACGATTTGAATGACTTCAAAGTCAGCCCAGACTTTTACTCCTGTGATATCTACCATAATCCCCGAGAGCCTCCCTAGCGGTACGATATTTTGGTGATTAGCCATGCATCGCTGGATAATGGACCATTCTAGCTTTGGTTCACCCACGCGTTGCCAGTTTTGCTTAGGTAATACATTGGCATCTGATCCGAGGTCTAAGATAACCCGATCCATCTCGTAGTTGTCGATCTAGGCCATCAACCACATCTCCCTCCCAGTGCGTTTCTGACACCTATATAATTTGTGCACATCCTTAATATCGGGAGAGACAGCGGCACATGTTGTGCAACTATCTATTAAAGCCTGCAGACTTTGCACTGCCTGGGGGTTGTGCAGTAATCTAATACATGCCTGCAGGAAGGGTTTGACCTCCTCCCCTGCCTTCAGGTCCACAGGGCGTAGTGGCGTAGATGCCTCAGTCCCGAGGAAGTCCCTTCGAGCTTCTATAAACATTTCCCTTGCTTTGTCTAGGTCTAGCCTTCTTGTTTGCTAACTTCTTTGTGGATCAGCATTTCTGTTTCAGCCTTCTCCTCAGTCCCCCTAGTAGCCAATCCACTGCGTGTAACAACATTTACGCTCGGACCCTTACCCCTTAGCTCAGTCTGAACCCTCTGCACCCTCTGCGTAGGTGGGAGCTGCTTCTCCTGTATTTTTGCTATCAAGGCTGGACAATCTTCAAGCCCATGGTCCAACTGTCTGCAATATCTGCAGGACTGTCTCATAGGGTTCAGGAAATCCCTCACAAAATTCCCTATGCCCCCACATTTATAGCAGATCAATTGGCCCCGGCCCTGACCTGCGCTTCCACTTTGGCTTCCATCCCTGCTTCTAGAGGGGGAGCCATTCACGCCCGCGGGGGTTTTTGGTGAGGCGGGGTCTGACTGTACTTTTGGAAATTTTCCCTAGCCTATCACTAAATTATGGATTCGGTAGTTCTTCTCATCATGGCCCAATGACCGGCAGAACCGGCACCAGAACATAGGTCCACTTGGGCCCCGTCGTCCTGGGCTAGGCCCCTCTGCTCTCGGGTGCCTCAGACTAGGTTGTCCTGTTTGCGAGTGGTCAGGACACAGATCCTTCGTATGCCCTGATGCCCGCCATAGCTATGCGCCAACTTCCCTTCCTCGTTCCTGTCATAGGTCCTGAATCTCTAGGTGCATTGCCCCGAGTTGCACCTGGATCTGTTGTACTCCCAACAAAGCCTCTAGCTTGGGCGTAGCTTCTAGTTTCATAGCGGCTTCCAAAGCTTTGTCTTGTGAGTCAAAATTCTGGCGACCCATAGGTATGCATACGTGAGGGAGTAGCGTGGCGATGAACCATTCTGTATGTTTTCTGTCATCATACTTAAATTCTCCTTCTCTTATAGCTTTCTTTAGGCATTGATCATTTCCCACATGGACTCATGCGTTCCTTGCTTGAAATATTTCACGTCTGCTACGATCTGAGAGTAGGGCTTAGGTTTCTGGAACTGTTGCTTCAGGGCATCCTAAATATCTTGAATGGATGCACTCCCGTTTTGAGATAGGTACCGCATATACCAATAAAGCACTCTTTCTTCGAAGGCCAGGGACAGCTGCGCTTTCTTCACAGTATCGCTTACCACACCCTGCACAGTCCATACCGAGTCTACTACAAACCAAAAATGAGCTATGTCCTCATCGCCCACACCTTTAAAGGTAGGTAATTTTACGTGCGCTGCCATATCTCCTTCTAGCATTGTGATTCTGTGCAGACTGGAATTCATTCACCTGAACCTGTTCTTCTTCTTTGTCAGGCTTCCAGTACTCTCTTGTCATTACCCGATCCCTTCCTCAAAATGCTCCAAGTCCCAGAAATAGAACCATTTGTTGGCTTGAGCGGTCCTGACCCAGGTTCGGAGTTCAAGGCTTTCCAACAAACCCCTATACTACTGGCCCTTTTGGTAGTGACCTACTTTCGCAGGTCAAAGTCTCACCCGAAGTAGTATGGGTGGGTGTTGGAACTAGGTTTCCGCACCTTGACAAAGGATAGGTAAGGCAAGCAGAGCTGCGTCTAGCCCTGTGATACTCAGATCGCCTCTGTCTGCGTAGGGTCGATAGGTCTCTTTTTGCATCCACGTGCGCTAGATCTATAATTATATTCTTCTATGACAATAGCACAATATTGCATAAAACAGAATAAAACAGATCCAGATACAACAAACACACTTACACAATTCTTTCGCAGCTTGAATACAGAATGCACATAAAATAGTAATAGTTCTCAAGCAACCTTTCTTATTCATCAATTCATCAATTCCTTCATACAATACCCATCCCAGCTTGCGCACACAGCAGTAGGGTCTGCACATAGCTGGACTTTGGATCTCCGCGCACATAGCCAGAAGGAGTCCTTTCCCCAAAACCCAAACAGATATCTTAAACCGTAGTTCACATCAATAGTCCTTAATTTCCTACCTTACAACACAAAATGTTCCTCTCTTTATAATAATCTAGCCTATACTTTCCTATGGTCTGCAAACCGTGGTTTTCGGACCCCTGGTTTACCCTTTTTCCCATTACAATGCTTTCGGGGATTTGACCCACCCCAAAACCCCTGCGCTAGACTAAATATAATCAAAAGTATTCAAAACTGGACCAATTTTTCAGCTCGTAGGAGAACCTGTTCCAACACTTTGGCACATGCAAGATACCATATGTTACAGGGTGGTATGACAAGAGGAAGGAGGAGTGACTCGCATCGCATTTAGGACATGTGGGGAGTGATAAGGGTAGTGACATAGGTAGAACATAGGATGGTATAGTCGTAGTTGGAGGTATCTAGTGGTGTACAGGGATAGGTTGCGGCATAAAGTGGCATGTTGAGGAGAGCAGTGGTACTTGGTGGTCTGCAGTGTCACACGATGTAGCACAACGGGCTCTTGGAACGTTGCCTCTAGGGATACTTATAGATAGGGACAATAGTTGTATCATTGGATGCAACTAACCTAGGATCGATGAGGACATTGTTGAGGATATGGGGACACCATGTTTAGTGGAGGAAGGGCCTCAAGGGTGTTACCAACATATCTGAGGTAGAGAGAGGGTCATATGTAGGACTACTCTTGAGAATTCTGGTAGACTCTTAATCATACTCTTTGGGACATACCCACCCATTATCCTCTAGTGTTTCTTACAATGGCAGAGAGTTTGGTTGTTTCCCTTTGACACTCTCCATTTAGGCGGCAGGGCATGGGAGCCTAACCCTAGGTAGTTGGATGAGACATGGCGTGTCATGGGCCAAGAGGAGACTCTCCAATTGATACATTTGGTAGGTTCACGAGTTAAAGGTTACAGGCTTAGGGATGGCATGGTTGATTGTTGAGGTAGCATATGTTCCACCCTAGGCTCACACTTAGGAAGGTGACCGAGAGGGAGTTACTTGGTGATTTTTTAGCTAGACAACTCGAGGTACTAGGTGAGCATGAGGTGCAGAGGATGGTAGTCCTTGTTGGTAGGATGATGCCTAGGCTTCTGGTAGTACCTAGGCACATCATCAGGAGTTCGGATAACATATCTCGCTATATTATTTTGCATGCACAAAGCAGCTGGATATTCACAGCACATGTTCTGGATGCTTAGTGCCTACCTAGTCAATACCTATAGGAGGTAGAGACAGGGCATAGAGGGGTCCCAACATCTAGAATCATATCATAGTGGCACGTAGAGAGGATTTGGGGTTGTGGACCTCCAGTGTGATTATGGGATCTGTTATCACTCAAAAAAAGTGAAACATTATATGACATAGTCATAGAGTTCGTTTGTCAAAGGTATGGTCATAAAGTTCATTTTTCACAAGTTGGTATAGGAAAATTTAAATTTTTTCATCTTTTACCTATCCTAAGGATCAAACCCACCTCCATTTAGGTCATATCATGTCCCATCAGTCATCATTAGGTGTCATATTTCATTTCCCAAGTGTTAAAATTCAAAAAGTACACTTAAGCTACTTTTACATCTTTTCGTAGCGTTTTACACTGTGAAACAATAGTTTTCACTATGAAACTGCCTAATAGTTTCGTAGCGAAACTGTCAGAAATTGAACTAGATATGCTACGAAAATATGTTTTTCTGTCTGTCTTGTAAAACCTAAGGTGAAGTGCCATTTCATCATTGGGGGAGTTAGGGTGGATGTCATTCGAGTCTGTTAGGGTTAATTTAGGGTACAAAGGTCATGTATGAAGTCATCATTACTGTTTTTAGCATGCATGTGTCATGATTAAGGCATGGGTTGTCATCAAAACCATAAAACATTACCCAATTGAGTCTTTTTTTCATTCTCCACTTCATCTTTGCATGCTATTGAGTTCTGGATAGCTGCTTCTCCAAGCCAATCTGGTTGCTGGCATTTTCAAAAGTTGCAGGTGTCATTAAACAAGTGAGCCTGAGAACATATAAAGTCACCATGGCTGCAAGGAAGAAGACCAAAAAAGGTGTTCACTGCCACAGGTATGATCCCATGGACATAAATTTGCTAAATGAAGACCCAACTGCCTTGGAGATATTCAGAAGAACAAGCTGTTTTCAATTCTGCCAAAGGTTGGAGGGTTGTCATCTATGGGTTTCTAAGGAGTTTCCTATCAGTTTGAATGGGAAAACTTCAAAGGTGGTAATGTTAAACCTCACAGTAACAGCAGAAACCATTGCAGCAGTAAAAGGAATCCCTAGAGGAGGGGAAAAATGGTTTAAAGGCATCAAGTTCACCATGCAGGACTGCAAAGAATTCATCAAGCCAGAGCATAGTGAAATTGATCTCACAAATGCTATCCCAAGGAGCTACATGAAGGACAACTACTCAAAGTTGTTGCTGATTATTCAGAAGCACTTCACCTGTGAAGGGAGGTTTCACATGGTCTACTCCTACCACCTTAGGCTTCTGGTGCATTTTTTGGGTAAGAGGTCTCTTGAATTTCCCTTTTACTTATACATAAATTTAACTAAAATGTCAGAAAAGGTCCAAGCTGAAAAAGAAAGAAATAAAACTTCTCTCTTTCACCATGGTTTGGTCAAGTTTTTGGTATTAGAGGAGTTAAAGAGATTAGGCAGAGATTGAACATATTTTTTGTAATGTTCCCAAATCAAAACAGCTAGCAATCCATGGCTGGAAAACACATTTTCCAGAAATGGAGGTAGCAGGATTGCAAACAATACATCAAGCCAGAGCATAATGAAATTTATCTCACAAATGCTATCCCAAGGAGCTACATGAAGGACAACTACTAAAAATTGTTGCTGATTATTCAGAAGTACTTCACCTGTGAAGGGAGGTTTCACATGGTCTACTCCTACCACCTTAGGCTTCTGCTGCATTTTTTGGGTAAGAGGTCTCTTGAATTTCCCTTTTACTTATACATAAATCTAACTAAAATGTCAGATAAGGTCCAAGTTGAAAAAGAAGGAAATAAAAATTCTCTCTTTTACCATGGTTTGGTCAATTTGTTAGTATTAGAGGAGTTAAAGAGATTAGGTAGAGATTAAACATATTTTTTGTAATGTTCCCAAATCAAAACAGCTAGCAATCCATGGCTGGAAAACGCATTTTCCAGAAATGGAGGCAGCAGGATTTGATACCAAGAACTGGATCCCTTAGACCAATGTGTCTAAGACTAGAATCCAAGAGTTGGGGCCAAAGAAATCCTTCTAAGGTGGTTAAACAGATCGACCACACTTAGATGTTCTCAAAAAGTGCCCGGTGAGGGACTGCAACAATGCTTAAGCAAGAAATGGAAAGACAACGTTATTTTACAACCATGAGCATGTGAAGATATGAATAGCCAACAAATAATTTTATAGAAGAAAAGAGAGTACAAGTTCTTGAGGAAACAACCTCTCAAGAAAGGCAGTGCAAGCCTCAACAATACATGTACATGGAAATGAAGAATGTAATGTTCCTTTTTCGGGAATTTCTGCAATATGGTCCTCAAGGACACTGTATAAGAGAGGTAGTGTAAAAATAAGCTGAAAGGGGTCTTGGATCCCTTTGTTAATACATAACAAACTTCTCTCCTAGAATATTAGCTCAAAGAAATAAGCCTAGAGGGGTTATTCAGATCTCCCCAAACTAGGTCCCTTAGGAAACTGCTCAAATAGAGAGCCTACAGCAATACATTAACACAATCATGAAAATATACACATCTAAATATAACATAAGGTGAAATATAATACATCCATAATGCTCATTAATATATCAGCTACAGAAATATCTTGAGGGACAAGCCACTCAAGCTACTGGAAACAATCTCCAATGATCAAACTATAAAATACATGAGTTGTTGCAACTGCACAAAATGTTGGAAAGCAGTGACAGCGCTGTCTATATCATGGTAGCTGCTGAAATAGATACATATACATGAAATATGTCTGAACTATATAAATAAATGCCCCAAAATAGAAGAATGGGCTCCAATACAAGATTTCTAGCCAATCTAGGAGAGATTGCTAGAAATGTCGGAAAATGTATAATGTGACAAATAATTTGTCACTGCAACTGAATCAAAATAATAATGAGGCTATGGCAAATCTGAAATACTCATGCCCTCCTTTGATAATGTTCTCAAGCAAAGGGCTAATCCCTTTCACTCAAAAACACTCCTCCTGCTAAGCACAAATGGCTCTCCCAGCAACTGCCTCTGAGAATAACGCAGTTTCTGCTCTAGACTACACTGTGAGAGATGGTGAGTGTTTGGCCTAGTGCCAAAGATCTGAAATGATTCCCGGGAGTCTCCTCTGCGGCTCCTCCAAATAATAGACAAGATCTCCACTGAAGAACAAGCCAAAGAATGACTCTATGAGTTCCTCTGTTGTTTCACCCAGCAACACAACGTTTTCTGCTACAGAAATAATGTTGTAGTTGAAGGGAAAAGCTTGGCCAAATGTCAGAATGAGGAAATGAAGTCATAACCCTCTCCTTCCTTGAGTATGAGGTAGGGATTCCTGACCGGGAACACCCTTGGGTGAAGAACCCTACAAACCCTGCTAAACAGCCCAGGGATGCAAGTCTTTGCAGACCCTACGAAAATAATAAGCCAATGCATAATGAAAATGGGCTGCCATCTCCTCATTATAAAGCAAAGGAACCTTTCTCACCATGGGTCCCATTCACACTTGCTTCTAGCTCAAGCAAGTGAAGCCTCCACTAAAACTGCGTTGTCCAAGTAGGTGCAATGTATCTGGACAGTTTTAGTTGACTTGGTCAAAATAACTAGATCAAGCATGATCCAATCCTGTTCACACCATGTGATGCTAAATTCAGCTACTTTATTATTTCTCCTTTCACACAAGGAGTGTTATTTCTCCATCAAAAGGGGTTAAGGTGTCTCCTTACCCATTTTATTAAACAAAATGAAAATATGCAAACTAGATGTTCCTTTTAGCTTGAGGCTAAAAATTGGGAACATTACAGTCCTCCCCTCCCACATGTTGCTTGTCCTCAAGAAACTGCATAGAGAGAACAAAATTCCTCCCCCTCTTCTCTTGTGGCCTCCTCATCAACAATCTCCACCACTGCTCAAGATATGCTGCAATAAATCTGTCCTCCATGTATCCCTCCAAGTATTTAAAACCAAAGTATACATCATGAGATAATAGAAGCTGCAAGTGGAAATATCCTTATGGTTCAATGGCCTCCTCAAAGGTAGGAGTGATGGAAATCATGGGAAGTATTATTCCCAGTGAGTGACTCTTTCACCCATGCAATCATCCAAATGAAATGATCCATCCTAGGTAGCTCAACAAAGTATTCCTCAACCCCGGATCTATGCAACATGTTGGGGCTGAATGGAGAGCTGAAATTTTTCCATCCAAGTATTTCCTCCCTCCATTTATGATAAGTATGGGGTGGTTTCTGATATTGGGCTGAAATTTCATGGCCCCCACAATTGGCCCAAACCTCCCCACAAAGAAAATCAACCATGTAATGCCTCCTCAAGTTCTCCAAGTGGTTTTTCCCACAAGAAGAGAAAAGTAGCAATGTGGCAATCATGGTTTGCCCATGGTGTCTCCTGCAATATAAAACATATACAATGGGGAGAATCATGCTTCTAATGGGCTGTACATACAATACTCTCCAAACAATGCTCCTCTTAAGTGTACAAATATCAGAAATACAATGGAGCAATATGCAATAAAAACAAGCTGTCATAGGACAACCGGAGAGTGGTTCATAGTTCCACTCATGGAACCAGCATAGTGCACCTATGGCCTGCATCAAATCATAAATCAACAAGTGATTTCCCAGCCACTTGTTTGCTGCTACAAACATCTCATAAGATGAAAATATGAAAGTAAAAATGGGTGCCAATGGTGCACACCAGGAAGTATGTGGCTTCCCCCACAAACCATCATAAAAATGGCCACTCCCATTGCTACAATGGGGCACAAGTACATTATAATAAGGAGCATAAGGAGATGTGACCATCCTTAGCTCATCAAGCTGCTCATAGAAAGTAAAGAAGGGTAAACCAAAATGTAAACAGATACCTCCTTTACCATGTACTCCGGTCCTTGAGCTGAAATGGCTCATCTGAATGCTCTCCCTTACCTCCAATGAGTAGGGAAATGGTTGTGCCAACCGCTCCCAAGTCATCCGAGCTATGCATCTATCCATATGCTGATATAGATCATACTGAATGCCCTCCGAAATGAGCTCCTCTAGCAAAGCGAAGTATGCATCAAAGTGCATAGCTAGGAAGTCTTCATGTGCTTCATGTATTAGTTTCTTCTTGAGAATAGAGGTCCTAGTAAAGAAGATTCTGTCATAATAATAGATGACCATATCATCCACCATGTATCTGTCATCTCCCTCCTGGTCATCAATAATCATGCATGCACCAAGATCCTGGGAATACTCAACCCAAAGCTTAGTCCTCCATCCTGGATCCATCCTCCTCATAGACAGCGCTGGTAATCTGCAATGTGATGCTCCCCTCATGCTGCTTCCTACTACTTTGACATCCCCCATGCAAAAGTCATCCTCCAGAATGCTACCATGCCCATCATGCAGCTGCTCATGCTCAAATAGTAATGGTGATCATGGGAAGTTAGCCTCCCATGAGAAGTTGATATCCAACAGGAATCTCCCAAGCTGGGTCAAAATAAGCATGAGTGGCCTCCATCCACTCCAATATATGAAAGAGTCCTCCCTAAAAGGAAGTATCCTCTTCCCCATCAAATCTGTGGAGTAGTCATCCTGCATCATGAAGATGCCATCCTCCATCCCTGCAGCAAACTTTGTCAGCACAATATAACTTATGAGAGTGGGTGATGCTGAAAATGAGAGAGTGTCTCTCTCCTCCTTGGGTTTATCCCAAATTATCTGTGTTGTGCTGGACTCCTCCAATGTCTTCACCTCTCCGGAATCCAAGAGTGGTGAACCAACTGACAAAATGCCTCTCATCAACTCTAGATCAAGTGGCCTCCAAGGTGGAATGCCTCCTGTTGTAGCTCCTACAACACCCTCCAAAAAATATATAAAATCATAACACCCACTTCAAAATTTTTTGGAGCCCCCTTAAAACTAAAGAAGGGAAAAAGCCAAGTAAAGTTCTAAAGGCAAGTCGCTAAGTCGCATATGCATTATTTGCAACCCATGCGACCTATGCGACTTTGCGACCCACCGGTCGCACAGGTCGCCAGGTCGCAAGAGTCATAATTTTATCAATTTGCGACCTTGCGACCTAGCGACCTTGAGGTCGCAAGGTCGCAAGGTCGCAAAACAAGTTTCAAAGAAGCCCTGCGACCTGGGGCCGACCTTGCGACCCGCCGATCCGAGGGTCGCGAGGTCGCAAGGTTCGTCGGCTTTCTCAACTTGCGACCTCATTAAATGCCGCACGTGCGACCCTTAAGGTCGGGTCGCTAGTCGCATTAGGACTCTCAGCGAAATTCGTGGAATTGCTCTGACAGGTTGACTGGCGCGTTTTCTTCCGGGTAAGTTGCCTTTTTCCTCCCTATGTTTCCCTCTTAAACTTTTCTTGCCGTTATTGAGCCTCCCCACGGTCCTATTTATTTGCTGGAAAGGATGGGGGGTTGTCTTTGGAATTTCACCTCCGTTTTGTTTCCCACAAACCCCAAGGTCACCCGTCTCTTGCCAAATTCCTCATGGCTGTGCCTTATGGTGAGTTTAGACCCATTCAAACCGCATTTTTTTCTCGTTAAAGCAAGATGAGCCGCAAGGTCGCGCGCGCGCGAAACCCTCGCCAGGAGCAAGTGCGACCTGCGACCTAGCGACCAGGTCGCAAGGTCGCAGGGTCGCAAAACTCCCACTCAGCGACTCTGCGACCCTGCGACCTAGTCGCTAGGTCGCGAGGTCGCGGGTGAGTCTTTTTGTGGATCAGCGACCCAGCGACTCCCAGAGAGCTGTCAATTAAATCTTTTGCATGTACAGACTCTATTTAGCCATTTTCATCATGTCTTTCTTATCCTGGGATTCTGTTTTAAATGCAGCAGGCGAATTCAGAGCAGACACAGCACCGGTCCTCTCCGACTCTAGCAATATGGCACCCCAGGTATCCCGAAGGAGAAGCAGACAGGTGGTGGAGGAAGAATCAGACGCAGACATACAAATATCACCGCCGCCAATATACAGAGACACCCTTTGCACCTTCGCAAAGGAGGATAGCCTGAGGTGGTATGAAGTATACCGTGAGTTCGCCATGCTAGAAGAAGATTTCCCAGAAGATTTCCCGGACCGTGAAATATACCTGAAAGTCAAAAAGTCCAAATTACATCTAGATGGGTCGCATCCTGCCATCTTTCCGTGCCCAGAGATGTTGGACTGGATCATACAGAAGACGGATCCGAAAAGCTTCGCAATCCGAGATAGTGTAGGGAAAGCTTTCGCAACATTGGAAAGTTCAAGAGCACAGGTCTACTACTCGCTACCCAAAGCAGAGGTGAACTTCACCCCAAGATGGTTTGCTGCAAATGAAGTGCCGATGGTTGACACGATCAGAAGATGGTGGGCAGAACCAGACAAATTTAAGATCAAAAAGGACCAAGAGTACCCGGTGGCCAGTCTGAGGAAGGTCTATAAGCTAGTGGCCGCCATGCTGTGCAGGATATACGGGCGTGCGGACGCCACCACCTTCAACGGAACATGGGCAACCATCATAGAACACGTAACAGTCCACGGCACTCGGTTCAATTGGGCTGGGATATTAATGGGCTCCATGCACACAAACTTGGCTTCAGCTTTAGCCCCAGATGAAGGAGCGCCATCAGAATTCTACATGGCTTCGTATCTATTAGATGCTGTCTGTGCCCAGATGCATGTTGAGGGATGGCCACATAATTGGGACCCCGAACAGACCCAGGCAATACACTTGCAAACCAGGGTATTCTGGGAATCTAGGTACAAGCCGGACATCGAGCAAATCTCTCACATATTCATGCCCGCCCTCTACGGGAAACTATTTGGTCAAGATGCCCCCTGCATGTCTTGGCGAGCAATGGAAACACTGGGTCAGGTGGCACACTGGTTCCCATTCGCCGAATTCACAATCATCCGAGTATTTGGCTCGTTTAAAGCACCACACGCTCTACCTAAGTTTGTTACCGACAAGGTGCTCATACAGGAGGTGTGTTTTCAGATGACCTTGGGTTTCTCTAACATCCTTACCAAAGGGAAGAAGAAACCTTGGCCTGCTCTACCTCTCACCATTGGTTCCTATACGGTCAAAGACTCCAGAGAAGTAGCGCGTGAAGGGGAAGAGGTGAAAAGCTATCACTTCAGAAATCTGGACCGCCGAAATTACGATCCAGTCAGGATAGTGCCCGAACATTGTAAAAGGGCCAATTTCAGATGGAGTTATCAACACGTCGAGTGCCTGGATGAGGATGAGAGAAGAAATTGGTATAACGCAAACCGGCATCTTGCACCAGGAATCGACCCTGACCGAGAAGGAGCAGAGTATCAGAACATTGGAGGTTCTTCCTCCTCCAAAGATAAAAGAACACAGACCGGTGCAGGACCTGACACCGCAGATCAGCAAAGGGAAGCAGAAGCCCAGGCCAAATTGGAAGAGGAAAAGAAGAAGAAGGAAGATGAAGAGAAACGCAAGAAAGACGCCAGAACAGAACGGAAAAGGAAAAAAGAGGAGGAGAAAGAAAGACAGGAAAAAGAGGCACAAGCGGCGGCAGAAAAGGCACTGAAAGAAGAGCTCGATAAAGTCGATCATCAGAAAAAGGCAGAACAGGCCACCGCAGCAAAGAGGAAACAGGAAAAGGAAGCAGAGGCAGAGGCAGAACGCCGGGAGAAGGAAGAGCATGACAAGGCGGAAGCAGAGCGCCAGCAAAAGGAGAAAGAAAAGGGTCAAACGCAGGATGTAGAGGACGAGCTAATAGATGACATTGATCTATCTCCCCTGAATATCCCTGCAGGTGGCGCGGGAAGTACCCTCAGTGTTGATGACTTTCCGGGGGAGCAAGAAGAAGAAGTCTTCGACTTGACTAGATTGACCTTTGACCAATTCTCTTTCAAGATACGGCAAGAGAAGAGGAAATCCTTAACGCCAGGCTACCCCGCCATCTCTACGGTCTCCACCGGAAAGGACATAGTCCCAGACACAAGGACAAATCCAGTTATGATAGCGTCAGCAGGCACCGCTTTTGCCGCAGCCACAGAAGAAAATGTCACGAGGATGAGCAGAGAAATTATTTCTTTACAGAATCGGCTAAAAGCGGCAGAGCAGGAGAAATCAAGGCTAGAAAATGAGATGCTCCAGCTCCAGGGTAGGCCCGCTCAAGTGAATGAGGTCCCACTGGCGGTCAGCAAGGAATGTGATGTGTTAGAGATGACAATGAGGCAAGTATACCAGGAAATTCTCACCCTGAAACAAACAGTGGCCCCATTGGCAGAGGCACGGGAAGAAACCAGGCAGAAACACGAACAGCTCAGGGAAGCCTCGGTAGCCTTGGATAAAATGATGAATTGGACAGCACAGTATCAGCAAGCTCCCGAACATGTGCCTCGGAAGGATTGGAGTCATACGCAAGAAGCCAAAGTACAAATTCGGATGAGTATGCAATCCAAAGACAAGCTGTCCAAAGATCTGGACAAAGTAGTGTCTGCGTATAACCACCTAATCAGTGGTATCGACTCCATGAACACCCTTCATCACATTCCATCATTAGGGACACTAAATGAAACTAAAGGCTGGGAGCAGGTGGAGCAGGAAATTCAGTCTTTTCTGTAGCCCGTAAGACAAGCTGCTACCGAACCGGAATTCGAGGCATCACAAGAGAACCTGAACCGGTTGCTTGTCACTCCAGTGCAAATCTACACCAAGCTTGCTTCTCTCTCGATGCTGATCTCCCAGAAGAAGGAGACTCTGGTGCCGAATGCTCTAGAATGTACGCATCGGATAAAAGAGGAAAGCCCTCTTGACGCTCCTATAACGGCGGATTACCAGACTTGGAAAGACTTCATCAAAGGCAAGAAAGTCGACGTCCCGTAAAAAACCCCAATTGCGCGACCACCTTCATAAGTTTCAAACGCTGGGTCGCAGGTCGCATCTGCGACCAAGTCGCAGGTCTCATTTGCGACCAGGTCGCGAGTCGCATTTGCGACCAGGTCGCAGGTCGCAATTTTGGCAAACAGGAAGTTGAACCGCCGGGAAGTTGAACCGTCGGAAGGCCCTAAGTGCGGCTGTTGAATCTATAAATACCCCTGTGGGGAGCATTGTAAAAGGCTGCTCTTTGTTGGACTGAAAGGCATTATTGCATTGTAACTGATCTTTCTCTAAGCATACTTGATATATGAAATACAATATGTTACAACCCCTTTGATTGGATGATGTGTTTAGCTGTGACAACATTGTGTGTATTCTGCATGCAGTTTCAGAATATCTTCTGATTAATGAATTTGTGTTATTTAAGAGTATCATTCATGCACCATAGCTATCTGTGATTGTGTTGATGATGCTCAAGTTTATTATTTACTTCATGATGAATTTTAATGAACTGTTTTATTAGCATTTCGTTATATCCTTCGGAAAGTTAAGGGATATTCTTGCCACAAAGAACTGTTTCTTTGGCGGTCAGATTATCCTGCATGCATACCTCATAGATGTGTTGCTAACGACACTTCCTGAGTGTATGCATTCTGTCTATTACCTTGCTACGCACAGTGTCATATATTGGTTTTATACATCAGTCATGTATTTTGTATCGTGTGAATGAGTGTATGTTTGCAGTTTCAATCAGGTTGCTCGAAACCGAAGAGATAGTCATTTAAGTGGTAGCCAGACCCACACCCCGGACGGGATCCCTACTCCAAACGGTTTAAAGTCTAATTGGGACTTTCTACCGGGGAGATCCCCTACTGTTGGCCGGACATATTTTCCCGTCAACAGATTTGGCGCTAGAAGGAGGGCATGGCATCCTCCCAGCATACAACAGACATTCCATCCCAAACTCCCCGCCGGGAGGTCATAAATAACGAAGTTGCCCTTCCCCCTTTAGAAGATATTCCAACGGTGGAAGCCCGATACTTCAAAATCACTAACGAACAGCTGAGAGCCTTGCGCCCAGTTGCCCGTAATCTCATCAGGGATTTACGGTATACCCCTATCATGGAATTCCTAGCCCACACTAGGACCCCTGCCGATAACATCACTCGCAATGGCGTGCTAGTCCGTACCGTACCTGAACTTGTGAATACCATGATTGAGGACCTCGGACGGGCTGTCCAGGAAAATGACCCCGTTACCCACGATAGTGAAGGTTTCCCTGATACTGAACCTTTCCCCGAACCACAGCCTGACTTACATCAGTGGACCAACAACCAAGTTTATTCCCCACGAGAAGGAGAAGGGGAAAGAAGAAACGAAAGAGAAGGTAACACAGCCCGACGGAATGCAGAGGAAGTCAATAGGCCTCGAAGAAATGAAGGTGGAGCCAACAGGGGTCAAGGTCGTGGTGGTAGAGGGAATATCATTCACGACCTGAGACACCACGCCAACCATAATCACCACCAAAACCAAAATAGACCCCCCCCTTACAACTGGGAGCTGCTTAGAAACGTGAATAACCGTGAAAGACACCGAGATGAACACTCTCGTCGTCATGAAGGAACATCGGTGTCAGGGACGGGAAGTGAGTCTGAAGCAGAAACCCGACACCATCAACGCCCCAGGAGGGTGCAGCCTCTGGCCTGGATGGCTCAATCCCCTTTGGCCCTCTTAGGTCCTCTCCATGATATGCCCAGACACCCAGAGAAGCATCTTCCTAAGTTCGATCCAGAGAAAGGCACATCGGCAGAAGACCATATTAGTAGTTTTTATCTGTCTCTACAAATTATGAGAGTTCAGTCCGATGATGTTGCATGTCGACTTTTCCCACACACTCTTGTAAGCCAGGCAGCCACCTGGTACCGCTCCCTACCCAGTGCGTCTATTACTTCATGGGACCAGTTCCGTCGTGTGTTCCTGCAAAATTTTGCGGAAGATAAAACACCCTCTATGCTCCTCACAGAACTAAGCACCATCAAGTGTCATAGAAAAGAGAAAGTTAAAGACTTTAACCAACGCTTCGCCACCATATTGCAAAAATTTCCTCCAAACTTAGCGTTGGACGATTCTATCACCATCGACTACTATACCAAAGCCCTCCCTAGGGATATTGCAGTTTTCGTCAAACGTGAGGCCCGCGCTACTCTCACAGCAAATTACGCTGCTGCTCTCGCGGTAGAAAAAGACATGTTGTCGATAGGAGTCATGGATCATGACGGAAAGGATGATCACAAATCAACCACTAAAAAGGGTCAGTCTTCCACCCCAAATAGAGAGAGAGAAAATTTTGATTTCGAAAGTATGGCCAAGACCCTCAAACTACTAACGAATGAGGTCTCTGACTTAAAGAGAAAAGGCGTTGAAACCTCAACTACAAATAAACCTCCCAAACCTTTTTTCAAGAAAAGCAATCCCAACACCAGCAGGCCTCCGTCAAACACCAGTGCCGCTCTCAACGTGGAGGAGATAGGGAAAGACAATTTTTGCTCTTTTCACCAAGCTGCCCATTCGGAAAAGACGTGCCCGCAATGGATTGGCAGCATGACCGCAGTGGTTAACCAACTTTTGGATGATCAAACTCCAGGAAGCCTGACAGAGGATGAAGTTTCTGATCGAGACGAAGTTTCGCTCCTAGATGGGGAATCGGGAGCCTCTGTCTTAACTTTTGATGTAATCCGCGGGGGAGAGAGTCTTGCTCCTATTGATATTAACATGGCAGGAAGTCCCAAAGCTCAGCCCACTCGAAACTATAGTCTTAGAAGCAAAGGATCTATTCCCGAACAATCATATGAAGACAAGAAAAGGGCTTTCCTGAGGAAAATTCTTCCCCCTAGCAACGAAGGACCAGCTACGCCGGACAAGCCTACCAATAGTAATGGCAAAGCAAGTCAAAAGACCAAACTCCCAGTGGAACCATCGAAAACCACTACCGAACCTAGTCCCCAAACTGATACTAGCTACAACATAGTGGAAGACATGAAAAAGACCAGGGCTAATATCTCGCTCTACGAGTTGGCCCGCATCACGAACCAAAAGGAACTTATCCTAAAAGCTTTCGCCAACAACCAAAACACGAAGAACGTCAGCAACACGTCTGCACAAACCAGTCCAGATATCCAATCTATAGTGAACGCTGTCAACACGAATTCGAGAGGATCCACCCCTCCATTTCTCTTATCGTTTGAGATGTTTAATTTCAACGTTCACAATTGCCTCGTTGACTCTGGTGCATCCACGAATGTCATGCCTCTATCCGTGTGCAAGAAACTCAACATCCTCCCAGAGAAAACTGACGCAAAAATCATTCAACTGGACAGATCACAAGTACCAGCAGTTGGAGAATTAAACAATGTCATCATCCGCCTCTCATCCGACTCTAGGGTTCATCAATGTATCGATATTGTGGTTGTTGACATCCCAGAAGCCTATGGTGTACTGCTTAGTAGAGACTGGTCTAGAAAATTGCAAGGATACTTCGCCACAGATTGGTCTCACTTATGGCTACCTTACAAAGGGAGAAACAACCAAATCAGAGTCGAGAGTGAACCATACATGAAACACACTGTAACTGATTTGGATGCTACGAATGAACCCATCAGCTTCGCCCAAGAGGAACTTGGTATGTGTTTTCTAGATTCCATTTTTGGATGTTACCAACCTCCCCAGTCTGCAGTAGGCCCCGAGGTCCTTTCTGAAATGACTCTCGTCGCAGAGGAACAAGCCCAAACTGTATCTCACCAAGCCGAAATTCCTCCGCAAACCGCCACCCCAAAGGACCCGGAAAATGATATATGGACATTGTATTACGACGGTTCCAAGAATCTCGATGGTTCTGGCGCTGGCTGCGTTTTGCTTGATCCGCATAAGAAAAAATTCTTAGTCTCTTGTCGTCTCGAGTTCCAATGCACTAACAACACTGCCGAGTACGAAGCTTTGATCCTCGGGCTTAAAAAGGCGCTGGATTTGAAGGTAAAATGCTTACGGGTCATTGGAGACTCCGAGATTATCACTCGGCAGGTACGCAACACTATTCACTGTTTGTCTCCACATTTGAAGGCGTATCAGCAAGAGGTATGGCGATTAATTTCCGCTTTTGACGCTTTTGGAATTAAGTCTGTTCTAAGAATGCATAACGCAGCAGCAGATACTCTAGCTAATGCTGCCGCCAGGTTTACCCCTTTGAGGGACGGGTTTTCTATTGAAGTTATGTATAAACCATCCGTGCCAGACAATATCACTAATTTGCGTGTTTTTGATGATGATCAACAGGTGCTGGAATTTATGTGCAACTCAGAAATATTCAAAGACGCTGCTATAGATGAAGATGAGCACGACCGGGCTATGCAAAAGGAGTACGAGCAAGTCAAAGGAAACCCCATGCCTAAAGGGGTAGTATCACTGGAAAAGCTTTTTGATCTACAAAATCGGTTCCGTGGGCCCCCAAACGCAAAAGTGCAGAGCTCGATCTTGGCTCATCGACAAGTGAACTTGGGATCAGAAGATAATCCTAAATTCATCAACCTGGGGAAAGACTGCACTCCCCAAGAGGCTCAAGATTTCACTCAACTATTTCGCAAGTATCGTGATGTATTCGCTTGGACATATGAGGACTTACGCACATACGATACTCGAATCATACAGCATGTGATACCCATTAAAGAAAATGTAAAACCATTCCAACAAAAGCTTAGGAAAGTACACCCTACAATGGAGCCACTAATTCTAAAAGAACTTAAAAAACTTTTAGACGCCCGCATTATCTTCAAAGTTCGCCATTCCACATGGGTGTCCAATTTAGTGCCGGTACGAAAAAAGTCAGGTGAAATTCGCTTATGTGTAGATTTCCGGAACTTGAACCGGGCCTCGAGTAAAGATAATTACCCAGTGCCCCCTATGGAGCAGATACTACAAGCAGTGTCCGGCTCAGAAATGTTCTCCTTGTTGGACGGATTCTCTGGCTACAACCAAGTACTAGTGGCTGAACCGGACAGGTTAAAAACTACCTTTCAGACTAAGTGGGGAACTTTCGCTTACAGGCGCATGCCTTTTGGATTAATCAATGCGGGAGCAACATTCCAAAGAGCTATGGATATAGCATTCAGGGGTCTGATAGGCCAAAGTGTGGTAGTCTACTTGGATGATGTTACGGTGTTATCCAAACACCGAGGGGATCATTTGCGTCACCTCAGACAGATCTTCGAAAGATGCAGAAAATACGGTATCTCGCTCAACCCAAAGAAAAGCGTCTTTGCCGTAGCAGAGGGAAATCTACTAGGTCACATAATAACTAAACAGGGCATTGTCGTTGATCCAGAACGTGCGAAAGCCATTGCTCAGATTTCTCCCCCCAGCAGTAAGAAAGCGATGCAGTCCTTTTTGGGAAAGATAAATTTTGTACGTAAGTTCATATCAGATTTCGCCCAAATAGTGAAACCACTGCAGGGAATGATAAAGAAAAATGCCACTTTCAAATGGAATCAACCCGAAAAGGAAGCTTTCGACCAGATCAAGAAAGCTATAGCCGAAGCACCTTCCCTCCAGAGCCCAGATTTCGGCAGAGATTTCAGCCTGTACACGTTTGCTTCAGACTCATCCCTGGCAGCCGTACTCACACAAAAGGACAGAAATAATGACGAGCGTCCCATTTCGTTCATGAGCACTGGTCTGCAAGGAGCTGAATTAAATTATCCCGAAATCGAGAAATAGGCTTATGCGGTATACAAAGCGGTCAAACATTTCAGACCATACATCTTGAAAAACCATGTCACAGTTTACGTTCCCCATCCAGCTGTTCGCTCACTATTCATGCAGCAAGAGTTGGGCGAGAGAAGAGGGAACTGGGTTGCGTGTATGCAAGAGTACGACTTAGAGTTTAAGCCGGCACGCACAGTTAAAGGACAGGGTTTATGCCAAATGGCTGCAGAGGCCGCAGGTTCCCAAAAAAGTGAAGAAGATAATTGGGAGCAAGAGATTGATATGTACCAAACTGACGTCAGGCCCCAGGAAAGGAACCCGTCTTGGTACTCGGATATCTCGGGATATTTGGCACACGGGGTATTGGACTCAAATCTAGATGCCCGGCAGAAACGTGCAATCAGACTCAAAGCCGCGTCCTACCGGTTAATCCAAGGGAAGCTCTTCAAGAAACATTCCAATGGAGTAATGTTACGCTGCCTAGAACAGGATGAAGCTCAGAAAGTCTTAACCGAGCTGCACGATGGACCAGCAGGAGGTCATTTCGCCGGGGATACCACTGCCCATAAAATTATGCGTGCAGGTTATTATTGGCCAACCCTTTTCAGAGATGCTCACGCATATGTTCGGAAATGCATTCAATGCCAGAAATTTGCAAGCCGAGAAGCGCGTCCGGCTGCTCCCTTGTTGTCAGTAGCAGTAGAAGAACCTTTTCAACAATGGGGTTTGGACATCATTGGTGAGATTTTACCCCACTCTTCTAAGCAACACAGGTACATTCTGACGGCCACTGACTATTTCACCAGGTGGGTTGAAGCGGTACCGTTACGCCAAGTCAACGATCAGGAGGTAATGCAATTTGTCACTCACTCCATCATTACCAGGTTTGGCGTTCCAACTTCCTTAGTATTTGACAATGCAACGTATTTTTCATCTTTTAAATTATATGATTTTGCATTAGAAAATGGCATTGTTCTCAAACACTCTGCAAAGTACTATCCCCAAGGAAATGGTCTAGCAGAATCAACAAATAAAAACCTGATCCGCATCATCAAAAAGACTCTGCTATCTCACCAACGAAACTGGCATAATGCTCTCCAAAACGCACTTTGGGCTGATCGCGTCACCCCTAAGTCATCAATAGGCACCTCACCATATTTTCTCGTGTATGGGAAAGAAGCCGTCCTCCCACCCAACTTGTCTCTTCCCGCTCTACAATTGTCTGAAGAGTGCCACGGTACCCCTTGCCCCGCCTTGCAAACCCGCATTGACACCCTGCTGAAACTAGAAGAGGAAAGGCAGAAAACCTGGGAGAAATTCGCCATCCACCAGAGTCGGATCAAAAAATGGTTCGATAAAAAGTCTGCAGGAGATAAAAAATTTGAAATAGGAGATCTTGTCCTAAAGTGGGATAAGGCACACGAAGAAAAAGGAAAACATGCCAAATTTCAGGCACTGTGGATAGGTCCCTTTCAGGTTAAAGAAAAGATAGGTTCCCATACTTTCCGATTACAAACTCTGGAAGGAAAAGTTGACGTCCTCCCGGTAAACGGGCATGACCTCAAACACTACTTTACTTTAAAAAAAAAAAAAAACTAAAACTCTTTCTCCAACTCTGCAAAGAAAACCTTGTCTAAAGCTGCCCGCAACCGACTCACTCCTTGAAGAGGTTCTATGCTGATGAAAGGCCCTTCCCGCAAAATACGTGGCAGTCGAAACTCGCTTGTGATGGGCATCTAAAAGATAATACACGGTCTTACTAGAGTCTTCAAGCATAAGGAACCACCTAGCGGCTTAAAGGGGTGCAGGCAGAAAAGGTCTTGCATAGCAGCAACCGGATCGTGAGGGAACAGGGTTAACTCAAAATAATTGCAGGTCATCCGGGAAAAACCCGAGTCCTCACATGAGACCAGGAGCAACCTCTCTGCAAGCAAAATAAGTCGGGATCCCTCATCCGCCCAGGCAAAATATGCCCATCTAAATAAGTGCCACACGCACATTCTCAAATAAGTGCAATCGCACACAAATAAAGGGTAAAGGATGGAGAAAGGCTTCCTGCGCAGAGAGGTGTTGTAACGACTCCGCCGGGGTACTGACCAGGCTCGCTGGCAGCGGAGCAACGTTCACGACTCCTTAGGCAGTGACTCCGCCGGAGCCGAGAGGTTCGCTGGCAGCGGAGCAACACCATGAGGACGAAATAATTGTACCGGACCTTGCAGTGGCCCAAGGTTTCCCCGACCCTCTCGATCCTGGAAGCGCGAGGAATTAAAATTCGGTTGATCTGCACCCAACAAGCCAAAAGGGCAGGTAACTACGCGGGATGGCAGAGGAAGGAAAGTGTAAACTCTGAGGTAAAAGAACAAGCAAGTACTAGATCCCTCCCTCCTCCCTCATCGACCCTTCATCAGCAGAGACTCTGAATTCATCCAGTGAATCGCCATTTGTTGTAGCTCCTACAACACCCTCCAAAAAATACATAAAATCATAACACCCACTTCAAAATTTTTTGGAGCCCCCTTAAAACTAAAGAAGGGAAAAAGCCAAGTAAAGTTCTAAAGGCAAGTCGCTAAGTCGCATATGCATTATTTGCGACCCATGCGACCTATGCGACTTTGCGACCCACAGGTCGCACAGGTCGCCAGGTCGCAAGAGTCATAATTTTATCAATTTGCGACCTTGCGACCTAGCGACCTTGAGGTCGCAAGGTCGCAAGGTCGCAAAATGAAGTTTCAAAGAAATTTGCGACCCAGCGACCTTGCGACCCAGCGACCTGAGGGTCGCGAGGTCGCAAGGTCGCTGGCTTTCAACTTGCGACCTCATTAAATGTCCGCACGTGCGACCTTTTTATATAAGGTCGGGTCGCTAGGTCGCATTTGTGACTCTCAGCGAAATTCGTGGAATTGCTCTGACAGGTTGACTGGCGCGTTTTCTTCCGGGTAAGTTGCCTTTTTCCTCCCTATGTTTCCCTCTTAAGCATTTCTTGCCGTTATTGAGCCTCCCCACGGTCCTATTTATTTGTTGGAAAGGATGGGGGGTTTTCTTTGGAATTTCACCTCCGTTTTGTTTCCCACAAACCCCAAGGTCACCCGTCTCTTGTCAAATTCCTCATGGCTGTGCCTTATGGTGAGTTTAGGCCCATTTAAACCGCAGACTTTTCTCGTTAAAGCAAGATGAGCCGCAAAGTCGCGCGCGCGCGAAACCCCCGCCAGGCGCAAGTGCGACCTGCGACCTAGCGACCAGGTCGCAAGGTCGCAAGGTCGCAAAAACTCCCACTCAGCGACTCTGTGACCCTGCGACCTAGTCGCTAGGTCGCGAGGTCGCAGGTGAGTCATTTTGTGGATCAGCGACCCAGCGACTCCCAGAGAGCTGTCAATTAAATCTTTTGCATGTACAGACTCTATTTAGCCATTTTCATCATGTCTTTCTTATCCTTGGATTCTGTTTTAAATGCAGCAGGCGAATTCAGAGCAGACACAGCACCGGTCCTCTCCGACTCTAGCAATATGGCACCCCGGGTATCCCGAAGGAGAAGCAGACAGGTGGTGGAGGAAGAATCAGACGCAGACATACAAACATCTCCGCCGCCAATATACAGAGACACCCTCTGCACCTTCGCAAAGGAGGATAGCCTCAGGTGGTATGAAGTATACCGTGAATTTTCCATGACAGAAGAGGAGCTCCCAGAAGATCTCCTGGACCGTGAAATATATCTGAAAGTCAAAAAGTCCAAATTGCACCTGGCTGGGTCACATCCTGCCATCTTTCTGTGCCTTGAGATGTTGGACTGGATCATACAGAAGACGGATCCGAAAAGCTTCGCAATCCGAGATAGTGCAGGGAAAGCTTTCGCAACATTGGAAAGTTCAAGAGCACAGGTCTACTACTCGCTACCCAAAGCAGAGGTGAACTTCACCCCAAGATGGTTTGCTGCAAATGAAGTGCCGATGGTTGACACGATCAGAAGATGGTGGGAAGAACCAGACAAATTTAAGATCAAAAAGGACCAGGAGTACCCGGTGGCCAGTCTGAGGAAGGTCTATAAGCTAGTAGCCGCCATGCTGTGCAGGATATACGGGCGTTCGGACGCCACCACCTTCAACGGAACATGGGCAACCATCATAGAACACGTAACAGTCCACAGCACTCGGTTCAATTGGGCTGGGATATTAATGGGCTCCATGCACACAAACTTAGCTTCAGCTTTAGCCCCAGATGAGGGAGTGCCATCAGAATTCTACATGGCTTCGTATCTATTAGATGTTGTCTGTGCCCAGATGCATGTCGAGGGATGGCCACATAATTGGGACCCCGAACAGACCCAGGCAATACACTTGCAGACCAGGGTATTCTGGGAATCTAGGTACAAGTCGGACATCGAACAAATCTCTCACATATTCATTCCCGCCCTCTACGGGAAACTATTTGGTCAAGACACCCCCTGCATGTCTTGGCGAGCAATGGAGACACTAGGTCAGGTGGCACACTGGTTCCCATTCGCTGAATTCACAATCATCCGAGTATTTGGCTCGTTTAAAGCACCACATGCTCTGCCTAAGTTTATTACCGAGAAGGTGCTCATGCAGGAGGTATGTTTCCAGATGACCTCGGGCTTCTCTAACGTCCTTTCCAAAGGGAAGAAGAAACCTTGGCCCGCTCTACCTCTCACCATTGGTGCCTATACAGTCAAAGACTCCAGAGAAGTAGCGCGTGAAGGGGAAGAGGTAAAAAGTTATCACTTCAGAAATCTGGATTGCCGAACTTATGACCCAGTCAGGATAGTTCCTGAGCACTGTAAAAGGGCCAATTTTAGATGGAGTTATCAGCATGTCGAGCGCCCGGCAGAGGACGAAAAAAGAAACTGGTACAATGCAGACAGGCATATAGCTCCAGGGATCGACTCTGACCGAGAGGAAGAAGATCACCAGAACTTAGGAGATAGAAGCCAGAATCTTGGAGGTTCTTCTTCCTCCAAAGATAAGAGAACACAGACCGGTACGGGGCTTGACAGCGCAGATCAGCAAGGGGAAGCGGAAGCCCAAGCCAAGAAGGAAGAGGAAAATAAAATGAAAGAGGATGAAGAGAAACGTAAGAAAGACGCCAGGACAGAGCGAAAAAAGAAAAAGGAGGAGGAAAAGGAAAGACAGGAAAAGGAGGCACAGGCGGCGGAAGAAAAGGCACTGAAGGAAGAACTCGACAAAGTCGATCGCCAGAGAAAGGCAGAACAAGCCGCCGCGGCAGAGCGAAAGAGAAAAGCTGAAAAGGAAGCAGAGGCAGAGGCAGAACGCAGGAAGAAAGAAGAACACGACAAGGCAGAAGCAGAACGCCGGCAAAAGGAGAAAGAAAAGGATCAAACGCAGGATGAAGAAGACGAGCTAATAGATGACATTGACCTATCTCCCCTGGATATCCCTGCAGGTGGCACAAAAAGTACCCTCAATGTTGATGACTTTCCCGGGGAGCAAGAAGAAGAAGTCTTCGACTTGACCAGATTGACATTTGACCAATTCTCTTTCAAGATACGGCAAGAGAAAAGGAAATCTTTAGCGCAAGGCCATCCCGCCATCTCTACGGTCGCCACCGGAAAGGACATAGTCCCAGACACAAGGACTAATCCTGTTATGATAGCGTCAGCAGGCACCGCTTTTTCCGCGGCCACAGAGGAAAATGTCACTAGGATGAGCAGGGAAATTATTTCTTTACAGAACAGGCTAAAAGCGGCAGAACAGGAAAAATCAAGGCTAGAGAATGAGATGTTGCAGCTTCAAGGTAGGCCCGCCCAAGTGAATGAGGTCCCACTGGCGATCAGGAAAGAGTGTGATGTGTTGGAGATGACAATGAAGCAAGTATACCAGGAAATGCTCATCCTGAAACAAACAGTGACCCTGTTAGCAGAGGCACGAGAGGAAACCAGGCAGAAACACGAACAGCTCAGGGAAGCCTCGGCAGCTTTGGACAAAATGATGAACTGGATAGCGCAGTATCTGCAAGCTCCCGAACATGTGCCTAGGAAGGATTGGAGTCATACACAAGAAGCCAAAGTGAAAATTCGGATGAATATGCAGTCCAAAGACAAGTTGGCCAAAGATTTGGACAAAGTAATGTCTGCATATAATCACCTGATCAGCGGCATTGACTCCATGAATGCTCTTCATCACATTCCATCATTAGGGGCACTAAATGAAACTAAAGACTGGGAGCAGGTTGAGCAGGAAATTCAGTCTTTTCTGCAGCCCGTAAGACAAGCTGCTGCCACACCAGAATTCGAGGCATCACAAGAGAACCTGAATCGGTTGCTTGTCACTCCAGTGAAAATCTATACTAAGCTTGCTTCTCTCTCAATGCTGATCTCTCAGAAGAAGGAGACTCTGGTGCCGAATGCTCTAGAATGTATGCATCGGATAAAAGAGGAAAGCCCTCTTGTCGCTCCTATAACGGCAGATTACCAGACTTGGAGAGATTTCCTCAAAGGCAAGAAAGTCGACGTTCCAGAAACATCAATTGCGCGACCACCTCCCTAGTTCAAACGCTGGGTCGCAGGTCGCACTTGCGACCAAGTCGCAGGTCGCACTTGCGACCAGGTCGCAGGTCGCACTTGCGACCAGGTCGCAGGTCGCAATTTTGGCAAACAGGAAGCTGAACCGTCGGGAAGTTGAACCGTCGGAAGGCCATAAGTGCGTCTGTTGAATCTATAAATACCCCTGTGGGGAGCATTGTAAAGGGCTGCTCTTTTTTGGACTGAAAGGCATTATTGCATTGTAACTTAAGAAGCATACTCTTGATATATGAAATACAATACATGTTAAAACCCCTTTGATTGGATGATGTGTTTAGCTGTGACAACATTGTGTGTATTCTGCATGCAGTTTCAGAATATCTTCTGATTAATGAATCTGTGTTATTTAAAAGTATCATTCATGCACCATAGCTATCTGTGATTGTGTTGATGATGCTCAAGTTTACTATTTACCTCATGATGAATGTTAATGAACTGTTTTATTAGCATTTCGTTATATCCTTCGGAAAGTTAAGGGATATTCTTGCCACAAAGAACTGTTTCTTTGGCGGTTAGATCATCCTGCATGCATGCCTCATAGATGTGTTGCTAACGACATTTCTTGAGTGTATGCATTCTGTCTATTACCTTGCTACGCACAGTGTTATATATTGGTTTAATACATCAGTCATGTATTTTGTATCGTGTGAATGAGTGTATGTTTGCAGTTTCAATCAGGTTGCTTGAAACCGAAGAGATAGTCATTTAAGCGGTAGCCGGACCCACACCCCGGACGGGATCCCTAATCCAAACGGTTCAAAGTCTAATTGGGACTTTCTACCGGGGAGATCCCCTACTGTTGGCCGGACATATTTTCCCATCAACACCTCCATATAGCGAGACATCATGCTCGGAAGTGGACTATATGTATAAGTGGACTGATTTTTCCCTCTCTTCACTGCGCTGTATAGTCTCTCTCCCTGGTGCAAAGACTCTCCGGAATAGATAAGGGTGTATCAACCCTTGATGTTGATCCTTCTCTTCCTCCTCCATCTCACAATCCCCAATAGCTACTGCAATTAATGGCTCCGGGATCATGCTTTGGTTCCCACATGTTGGACCTCTTGGAATCCCTTGCATAGAAACAAGGAATCCTCCCATGGAAGCTATGACTCCCTTATCATTCCCATGTGGTGATGGATCTTCCTCCAATGATACAGCGTTGTGGGTCCTTCTATGCACATTCTCTTCACCCATATGTGAGTATGACTCCCCTTCAATGAGAGACCATGGATTTTGGTCTTCTTGTGAAAGAGGGATCTCCATGTTACCGCAAATGGAAGAGTTCCCTTCATACAATGGGGGTCTTGCCTCTAGCAAGTCATCATATATGTTTTCATCCCCTTCGGTAGTAAAGAATGGAGTTGGTTTTATGGTTTCACCAATTGCATGCAAAGTGTTTGTAGTTATGATACTTGATGATTTACATGGATTCCCATCAATTTCATTCACCAAACCCTTACTAAACTCATCATATGTTTTTACATTTGCATGAAAATATGAAACAAAATTTTTAAACCAACTATCATGAGCCATACCTTTGAGTTGCAGCGTTGCTACTCCAATGGCCTCATCTCCTTCCTCCATCCTTTCGGTAGTGCAAGTGGGAAATGAACTGCGTTGTGGATATGCATGTGTGGCTGAATGCTCACACCCATCATAAGAATAGCTAGGGCTTGCTTCATCCACAAACCCTCTCAGAAAACCTTTCCAGTTTCCCCTTTCTATCTCCTCAAGATCTTCAATGATACCCTCCAGGGTCTGGAAAAGAAGAAGGTAAACCTCCTCTTCCATCATTCCTCTTTTCCTGTACATCTCCTCTTCTAAATGAAGAGCTTCTCCTTCTAATGGAATTTTATCTTGGGCTGCATAGCTGTAAAGTTCCCTTCTCAGGAATATCAAAATTCTATTCTAGAGATTGACTGCAGGGGCATCTACTGGATATGTCACCTTTGAACAAAGGATGAGATCCAGAGGCTACCTGGCCATTTTAAAACTATGTCTATAGATTTTTAAATATTCCTCCTTCAGGGATTCATCACTTTGGCTTGAAGCCACAGGCTGAGCCAAAGATCATGCTCTGATACCACTGTAATGTTCCTTTTTCGGGAATTTCTGCAATATGGTCCTCAAGGACGCTGTATAAGAGAGGCAATGTAAAAATAAGTTGAAAGGGGTCTTGGATCCATTTTTTAATACATAAAACACTTTTCTCCTAGAATACTAGCTCAAATAAATAAGCCTAGAGGAGTTATTCAGATCTCCCCAAACTAGGTCCCTTAGGAAACTGCTCAAATAGAGAGCCTACAACAATACATGAACACAATCATGAAACTCTACACATCTGAATGCAAAATAAGATGAAATATAATATAGCCATCATGTTCATTAAGATATCAGCTACAATATACAGAAATATCTTGAGGGACAAGCCACTCAAGCTATTGGAAACAATCTCCAATGATCAAACTATAAAATACATGAGTTGCTGCAACTGCACAAAATGACGGAAAGTAGTGACAGTGTTGTCTATATCATGGTAGCTGCTGAAATAGATAAATATACATGAAATATGGCTGAAATATATAAATAAATGTCCCAAAATAGTAGAATGGGCTCCAATACAAGATTTCTAGCCAATCTAGGAGAGATTGCTAGAAATGTCGGAAAATGTACAATGTGACAAACAAGTTTTCACTGCAACTGAATCAAAATAAGAATGAGGCTATGGCAGATCTGAAATACTCATGCCCTCCTTTGATAATGTTCTCAAGCAAAGGGTTGATCCCTTTCACTCAAAAACACTCCTCTTGCTAAGCACAAATGGCTCTCCCAGCAACTGCCTCTGAGAATAACGCAGTTTTTGCTCTAGACTGCGCTGCGAGAGATGGTGAGTGTTTGTCCTGGTGCCAAAGATTTGAAATGATGCCCGAGAGTCTCCTCTGCTGCTCCTCCAAAGAATAGACAAGATCTCCACTGAAGAACAAGCCAAAGAATGACTCTATGAGTTCCTCTGTTGCTGCACCCAGCAACACAACGTTTTCTGTTGCAGAAATAACGCTGTAGTTGAAGGGACAAGCTTGGACAAATGCTGGAATGGGTAAATTAAGTCCTAACCCTCTCCTTCCTTGAGGATGAGGTAGGGATTCCTGACCAAGAACACCCTTGGGTGAAGAACCCTACAAACTCTACTAAACAGCCTGGGGATGCAAGTCTTTGCAGACCCTACGAAAATAATAAGCCAATGCATAATGAAAATGGGATGCCATCTCCTCCTTATAAAGCAAAGGAACCTTTCTCACCATGGGTCCCATTCACACTTGCTTCTAGATCAAGCAAGTGAAGCCTCCACTAAAACTGCATTGTCCAAGTAGGTGCAATGTATTTGGATAGTTTTAGTTGACTTGGTCAAAATAACTAGATCAAGCATGATCCAATACTATTCACACCATGTGATTCTCAATTCAGCTGCTTTATTATTTTTCCTTTCACACAAGGAGTGTTATTTCTCCATAAAAATGGGTTAAGGTGTCTCCTTACCCATTTTATTAAACAAAATGAAAATACGCAAACTATAATGTTCCTTTTAGCTTGAGGCTAAAAATTGGGAACATTACAAAGAAACACTGCTGCATATATGAAACCCCTGGCTATGAAAATGCAGTCTATTATGGAATACTGCTGCAACATAATGTCAATACATGGATATGACCATGATATAGCTCAAATACATTAGGGGAGCAAAACTCTAACCCTTAGGAACTTAAAACATCAATCCTCCAAGGGATTGGCTGAAATATACAAAATGGAAAAAATGCTGGAGTTGATGGGCAGCAGATGCAACTCAAATATGGAACTGAATAGAGAAGGCTGAAGATGATGAGCAATCTGAAGTAGACCTTCTCCAATGGATCTCCAAAGTGGAAGGCTGATCCTTACACTTGAGATCTCACCCTCCAATCAATCTGCAAACCTTCACTGCAGATACTCCATGAAAATAACATAATCACTAAGAGGGACTGCGTAGTGAGTGGAATAGAACACTATGGCCAAGTGCCAAGATCTAAAAATCAGCTCCCAAGCTTCCAATATGATCTCCCAAGGAAAGGAAAGACTCTCTCCATGAAAAACAAGAGATGGAAGGGGTGTTGTGGAGTCTCCACTGCAACACCCTACAACAAAGAGTTATGCTGCTGCAGCAATAACATTTTCCTGGAGGAGGATGCTTTGGCCTTCTCCGAGAAATGTGGAGAATGAAGAACCAACCTTCAAGAGGCCTCTCAAGAAGGTGAGGAAATCCTAAACATGAATTCCTCGGCAATTCTTGCTAAACAACAAAGAATGCACAATGTCTGGATAGACATGAAATGAATAATCATAAGCATGAATAACAATGGCTCTCCTCCTCTCCATATATAGCAAGTGAAGGCTCTCTCTCCATGGTCCCCATCCATTAGGGTTTCCTCCATAAAATAATATTCCCTCCTCTATCTCTGCGTTGTCCCATGTAGTGCTTTCCACCTCATACCCAACGATGTTTGACTTGGTCAAACTTAACCAAGCCTCTTTGAAAAATGTCCCCTTTCACACATGAGGGTGTGAAATCTAGTTCCAAGGTTGATACCCTTTCATACTAGAGGGATTTTATCCATGTTCTTATTATGAATGGGCCTCCTCACCCAATTATTCAACTTATAAGTGAAATTGTCAAAATCTAATGTTCCAATTTATTGAAGGCAAAAATTAGGAACATTACATTTTTTGTTCATCAGTGGTTTTGAAGTAGATGTTGTCACTCCTAAAAGAGTTCCCAAACCTAGAGATATCCCATCACCTTCAGTGGCAGAGCAGTTAGAACCAGTTAGCATGAAGACAGAGCCTTTGCAAAAGATTGACACACCCAAAGCTACACCTGCAAAACAGAAGCCAACAGTTAGTAAACATGGCAGCAAGAGAGTTACTAGGAGCCAAATAGTGGTTAAGGGTAACGTAGAGGACATCTTGCATGCCATTGATATTGAATAAACTCCCATTGTCCAAGCTAAAGACATAGATGAGGGAGGAAGGAAGCTTAAGAAAGGAAAAATAGCTAAGAAGTTAGAGTTTGCAGGTGATGATGTTGGATTCATATTTCAACCTAGAAAAGCAATGACTAGGCATGCAAGAAAGGTTCTGGAAAGCATCAAAGTGGTTCACAAAGTTATTGAAACTACTCAGCCACCACCAAGCATCATAGACCTCTCCTCATCTGCAAAAGAAGATCTAGTCATCAAACAAAAGAAGGGCAAAGAGAAAATCACTGAAAAGTCAGAGGTAGAAACCCTTAAGGAGAAGTTAAAAGAGGCAAGGGAAGAGATATCAGTCTTGAAGAAAGATGCAAAGAAGCATAGAGCTGAAAGGATACAGTTTGAACAAATGAGAAAGATTTGGGAGGATCAAGTCACAAGTGTCTCAAAGACCTTGGAAAATTCAGAAAAACTGATAAAGTGGACTCAACCACTAAGAGGAGAGGTCAAGCACATAAAAAAGGTAAATATACACTTTCAAGCCAAGAACGAGGCATGGAAGGATCAAGTGAAAGACCTAGAGCAACAATTGGAGTTGATTCATGAAGAGCTGGAAAAGAAAGGTTTGAAGATGACTGTGGTTGATGAACCCATTGCTCAACTGATCATAAATGAGGAGGAAACACCACAAGTGCCATAAGTTGAGATTTAATATGCTTTAAGATGTCCATAACATGCATAAAATCAAATTTTTGCAGTAGGAGGTGATTTTGTGAAGACAGTTTTGAAATAGGCAATTTTTTCACTTTTACACAGTTTCGTAGTGTTCCCTAGGCTTAAAGCCAGGAAAATGCTACGAAAAAACCTGTAGCACCCTTTTTTTTCTCTAAAGTCACTTTTTGTAGTTTTCAAGGAGGGAAATTTATGGTGGTGATGTGTCATGACTTTATTGACATCATGGAACAACAAAGGAGCGAAGTTATTGGGTGCAGAAGCCACTTTTTCAATGGTACCAAAACTCGCTACGAAACTGTCCTGTTTTCGTAGCGAGAAATTGTTAAAGGTTTTGGAGAATCTTAATGGAAGTTTTGGAGAGCTGGAATCCTCCAACATGTCAAGGGAGCTTATCATCAAATACTTATGACTTGAAGGAAGTGCTATCAAGATAGGTCATCAACCAAAGCAGATTTGAGGATAAGGGTCATGCTTTCCTAAAAAGTAGGGTTATGCTCCATAGATCTAGGAGAGATTTTTAATACGTAAAGTGGTGATGAACTATCATGTGTCTTTCGAGCATGTAATACTTATGTTGTAACCATCATATAAATATTTCAAAGATAAGGTAGAGTTATGTAATAAATAGGAGTGAGAGTCCTATTAGGAGATGTTTTCTTTAAGGTGTAGCTATCAGTTTTCTGTTAGAAGTCATGTTTTTCAGTTATGTGATGCGTCATAGGAGAATTCGATGGTCTAGCCACTAGGCAGATCATCCTTGTTGTAAAGAATGTCTATTTAAAGACAAAGCATTGAAGTAGTGAGGGGTTGGAGATTTTTTGAACCAAACTGTTGCTTTTATGTATTTGACTTATATCAGTAATATAGAGTGACTTTCTTCTTGATAGACCTAAGATTCTCATGAGGTTTTTAATGTCTTATTGATCTATATATTTATTTTTACCACTTGCATTAGATTTCATCTCTATTAATCAAAATTCATAATTTTATGCTCTGACTTCCTTTAGCGATGAAATGACTGTGTTTTCCTATGTTTTATGTGTGAATTGCCTTTGTTAAAGACCTCTATTTGCCTCAGCTTCCATGTCAAGAAACCTTGCCACTGAAACTACTGATTTTTGACTCCTTAAGCCCAATGGTAGCAAGTCTGCATTCTTTTCAACATGAAAACATAAAAAACAAGTTACATTTCCCATAGATTTAGCCATCTAGTACTATCATTATTCAATATCATAAAACCCCCTTGAGAGAGCCCTCTCAAATTGAATAGGCTAAGCTTCAGTTAGAAGTGGTTTGAAACAGTTACACTGATTTTTTTGATGAGAAGCCAATCAAGTGCAAGTTTGTGATAAAATTTTGGTGCGTCTGTTGGGAGTCTGAAGATACATTTCCTGAAGTTTTGAATCTGAAATCTTGAAGGTACCAGGAGATCAAAATCTATTCGAGGCTGCAACTACCTTGGTGACTCCATTCAAAATTCTCATGTTCAAAGGTGGCTTCGAAAAGGAGATATATGAGGAGTAATCCTGACCCAAATCCACCTACAATTTTGGATAATCCAAACAAAATTTCTAGAGGCATTCAAGGCAGTTATACACAATCAAGTACTCCATTACACACAAAAGCCTTGTCCTCTGAAGTTTTAAGAAGTCTTGAAGATAAAAAGTTTGATGATAAAATTCAAGAAGTCTTGTTTAGGTCTAAAAATGAAAAATAATTGACTGAAATTGTCTTATACCTACATAGAAGAGGTATTGATACCTTAGCCTTAGTGATACAAAAAGATAAAGAAGAATTTTTGGGAGTAGTCACATCAAAGTTATTGTTAGAGAGGGAATATTTGGTTAGGTTGAAAGAACTAGACCCATTTGAAATATTGCTAAGAAAAAAATCTAGTTTCCCTCTACCTAACTGGAGTTCCATTGTAACTGGACAACAAAGACCAACCAACCCACCTCCTAACAGTTCTTCTTCCTCTACCATCGTTGTCCCTAGAACTACCACTGTTCCAATCATCATGGCAGGAAATGTGCCACCTCCACCTATTTTTGCACCTGCTAGGTATGCCCCTCTTGTTCTCTTAGTTGTCCTTAATGCCCTTCCTATAAAATATTCTGCTAGAATCAAAACTTGGTGAAGTGATGAAGAGATTACAGCTGAAGAGCATGTATACCAGTGTAATGAATTCATAGACAGGGAGGAGGTTGACCATGAGGAAGTCAAAATGAGACTATTTTCTCAGAGTTTTACTGGTGAGGTCAAAAAGTGGTTCAAGGCCCTTGCTCCAGGGATTTTTCATAATTGGAATGAATTTGAAGATGGATTCTTGAGAAAATGGGGAAATAGAGCAAACTCTGTGCAAGCCCTCACTGAGTACAATAGTTTGAAAAGAGCTATAGATGAAACTATCCAAAATTTCTCCAAGATATTTAATAAATTTTATGATTCCATCCCTTCCCATCTAAAGTCTCCACCAAGAGCAGCTCAACTGAGATATGCTGAGGCCCTTGACTATGAATTTTATTTCTTGCTAAGAGAAAGCGAATCCTCTTCACTAGATGAAATGAAAAATGATGCTGTGAAGGTGGAGGTCAATATGATAGAAACTAAACAGTCCAATATGGGAAAGAAAAAATTGAAAGAAGAAGATAAGCCTTCCACCTCAGATGACAAATTTGACTCCATGACGAAAACAATGGAAAAAATTATGGATAGGATTTCCCTTGGAAACACTTCTGCTTCTCCTGTACAACATGAAAATCATATTAGAAATCCTCAATTCAGAAGACCTCAAAATCAGCAGAGACCAAGGGAAAACAAAAATCAACCTGACTCTCAAGTAAGGCATCCTTTTCAGCAAAATTTAGTTCTTGAAGAAGATCAACCTGAAATACTAGAAGACTATATTCATTGCTTAGATGAAAACATGTCAGGAATTTTTTTGACTAAGGAAGAACATGATGAGTCTCATCATGATGTAAACAAGGGTGAGGAACCATGTGATTACCTTAAAGGTTACCAACATACAATCTTTGAGATGTATAAGAAATAAAACCTCAAAAACAGAAATGTTCCTATTACTGTAAACAAAACACAGCCCAAGAAAGATGCCCCTAAAGCAGCTGAGGTTAGAAAAGGTCCACCACCTCCTCCTCCTATCAAAGACACTGAAAAAATTGCTTTTGTTTTCAGTTTGGAGAATGAGATCTCCAAGATCAAGATCCCATTCCCTTTTGGAGAAATTCTTAAGGTGAATGAATACAGAAGTAAAATTGTAAAAATGATGAATTCCCAACCTAGAGTTGCTGACATCCTTAATGTTCAAGAAGATAATCCTACCATTTATTTGGGACTAAGATTGGAAGATGAGCAGAATGAAGAGGTACCCCCTTTCTATGTCAGTCTTAGTATTCATGACATGACATTACACCTTGCCATGTTGGATTCATGGGCCTCTCATAACCTCATGCCTAAAGTGATCATGGAAAGGATGGGAATGGAAATCACTAGGCCATATAAAGATTTGTTTTCTTTTGATTCAAAAAGAGTTCAATGCATTGGTTTGATAAAATATGTTGTTGTTGGTCTCACACAAGTCCCTGCTAAGACAGTGGTAATGGAAATTGTAGTAGTAGACATTTCACCCAAGTTTGGCATACTTCTATCCAGGTCTTGGGCAGCAAAGATAAAAGGCACGATGAAGATGGACCTAACATATGCCACCATTCCTGTTTTTGGTGAGCAACGAAGGTTGTACAGAGAAACAAGGATGGCTTATATGGTAAGTAGTAAGGACAAACCTCAGAATTTCCCGATTTATGCTATTGAGACTGAATTAGGATCTGCTATACTTTTCAATGAACTAACTGATGAAGTAGAGGATGAGAAGAAAGCATAAATTCAGGAGGTTGAAAATTAGCAAGCAGAAAATCAGCAAATCAGTGAAGAGAAGGCAGAAGGTTGGTGGTTGTTACACTTTGATGGATCAACTGAAAGAGAGGGGGCTGGAGCAGGAATTTGGATCAAAAATACAGAGGATGAAAGTAAGTTCTTTTCTTTCAAACTGAACTTTGATTGCACAAATAATATGGATGAGTATGAATCTCTATTTTTGGGTTTAGAAATTTTGAAAATATTGGGTGCCCAAAATATTTATGTTTGTGGATATTATGAATTAGTTATTAAACAAGTTGAGGGTGTATATCAAACCAAGGATGTGATAATGAGAGGATACAGAAATTTGATCATGGAGATGTTAGAGAATTTTCAAGAATATTCATTTATTGTGAAGACTAGGGACCAAAACTCAGTAGCTAACTCCTTAGCTGTTTCTGCAAGTCTGTTTGTTATCCCTGCACATTCCACTAAAAGGTATGAGGTTGAAGTTCACCATAGGCCTGCTATCCCAGAAAACATCATCCATTGGAAAGTTTTTGAAGATGACCAGAAAGTCAAAAACTTCATAAAATTGAAAAAGGAGTTTGAAATCACACAAGTAGATCTGCAAAACATGCTTGCTGAAACAAAGGGTAATTCTGAAGTTTTACAGCTGAAGAATAATTCTATACCCAAAGGTCTTATCCCACTTGAAAAGCTGTTTGACCAAAATGATGTGTTTAAATATCCTATAATAGAAGTTGATGATGAAGAGGTAGAGAGTTGTAACCTCGGTACAGTAGCAATGCCAAAAATGATTAAGATTTCAAAGTTTCTTTCTGTAGACATGAAATAGAAATATACTGAGATGATGAAAAGGTTCATAGATGTTTTTTCATGGATTTATGCTGATTTAAAGAAATATGATCCTACTATTATTTAGCATACTATTCCTATCAAAGAAAATTAGAAGCCTTTCAAACAGAAGTTGAGGAGGATTAATACACTACTCATGCCTCTGATTGAGAAGGAAATTAAGAAGCTCTTTGATGCAAAAATCATTGTTCCCATTAGATTTTCAAAATGGCTTGCTAACTTTGTTCCAATCAGAAAGAAGAGTGGAGAGATAAAAATCTACATTGACTTCAGAAACTTGAGCAAAGCCTCTCTAAAAGACAACTACTCCCTAATATGGACCAAATTCTGCATAACATTGTTGGTTCCCAAAGGATGTCTATGCTAGATGGTTTTTCAGGATACAATCAGATTCTAGTGCACCCAAAAGACCACGAGAAAACTTACTTTACCACACCATGAGAAACATTCATGTATGCCAAGATGCCCTTTGGTCTGATGAATGCAGGAGCCACCTTTCAAGGAGCAATGGACATTGCCTTTGCTGAGGAGAAGGATAAGTTGGTGGTTGTCTATCTGGATGACATAATAGTTTTCTCAAGGAGAGAGGAAGACCACTTGAAGCATCTGGAAATTTTTTTGTTGAAGTGTAGAAGGTTTGGAATTTCTCTCAATCCCACTAAAAGAATTTTTTCTCTGACTTCAACGAAGTTACTTGGGAATATTATATCTAAAGATGGGATTAATATTGATCCAAACATGGTCAATGCCATTCAAAAAGTAGATCTTCCTAGAAGCAGGAAAGAAATTATGTATTTCCTTGGAAGAGTAAATTTTGTGAGGAGGTTTATGCCCAATTTTGTTGAGATTGTCAAAGACATGACCAAGATGCTAAAGAAAGGAGTTGACATTAAATTGATAGTGGAAGAAAAATAGTCATTTGAGGAAATCAAGAAGGCACTCACTCAAGCACTAGTGTTGATTAGCCTATATGTTTCAAAGGAATTTCTAGTTTTTACATTTGCATAAGAAAATACAATTGCTGGAGATTTGTTGTAGAAAGGACAACAAGATACTGAGTAGCCCATTTCATTTTTTAGAAGGACCCTAGCTAATTCAGAGATGAAGTACAACATCTTAGAGAAAAAGGCCTATGCTTTGGTCAAAGCCATCAAAGATTTCAGAATTTACATTCTACATTCTCATGTCATAGCATTTGTTCATAATGCTGTTGTGAAGGACATCTTGACTCAAGCTGATCCTGATGGTAAGAGAGGGAAGTGGATAGATAAATTGCTGGAGTATGATATAGACATCAGACCTACAAAATTCGTGAAAGGTCAGGGGCTAGAAAAGCTTATGGCACAGTCCAATTTTGACTGTCTTGATATGAATTTAATTGCAGAAATTTCAGAATTATCAGATGAAGATGAAGAGTTGATTCCCATTGAAGAGAAGTAAATAATATATGACTGGTACAAACATTGCTTTTGTTTTACATCATCATAGAGCTCCTGCTGAATTAACAAAATCTAAAGCAAGGTTTGTGAAGCTAAAATCCTTGAGGCACTGCATCATAGATAAAAATCGCTATTGGAAAGATACTGGTGGTATTCTTTTGAATTGTTTGCTGGAAGAGGAAGCTGAAAAAGTGATTGAGGAGTTTCACAAAGGAGATTGTGGAGGTCATCATTACTGGAAGGCCACATCAAACAAGATTCTCAGAGTAGGGTACTACTGGCCTTCCATGTTCAAAGATGTCTACAAAAAGACAGCTGCCTGCCATGAATGTCATATTTTTTATGGTAAGAAAAATCTTGTTCCTTTACCCTTGATTCCTATCTATGTTGAGGTGCCATTCTAGCAGTGGGGGCTAGATTTTATTTGTGAGATTTATCCATCATATTTAGGTCAGCATCGTTGTATCTTGACAACCACTAATTATTTCACCAAGTGGATTGAGGCAATCCCAACTAGGCAAGAAAATGATTCAGTTATCATTTAAGTTTTGGAGAATAACATATTGTCTAGGTTTGGCTGCCCTATGAAGATCATCACTGACAATGCACAGGCTTTCAAATCCAAGAGACTGATCAGTTTTTTTCATCAATATCATATTACACTTGGACACTCAACTGCTTATTATCCAGAAGGTAATGGTCTTGCTGAATCTTCTAACAAAATCATTGTGAGGATTATTAAGAAGGTGTTGCAGGAAAATGAAAATTCATGGCATTTGAAGCTGAAGTATGCTTTTTGGGCTGATAGAGTGTGTACAAAAAGTTCAATTGGTACTTCACCTTATGAGTTGGTGTATGGAGCTTAAGCCATTTTTCCTACATCCTTGGGAGTCCCTGTTATGAAGCTGTTGCAAGGATTAGAGGAGGATCTAAATGCAAATCAGAGGAGAATAAACTAGTTAATAACTCTACAGGAAAAAATGGAGGAAGTCTATAACAACAATCAAAAATATCAAAACAGAATTAAGAAGACATTTGATAGGAAGGTCAAAGAGGAAAACTTTCAGATTCAAGATGTGGTATTGAAGTGGGAGGCCAGAATTGAAGAAAAGGGGAAATATGGTAAATTTTAGAATATCTGGAAAGGTCCATTCATAGTGGTTTCATTCCATGGAAACAACACTTACATACTATAGGAGATGGATGGACAACCTTGTGCTGGAGGGCCTCTTAATGGCAGGTTTTTGAAGCACTATTCCTCTTAATTTCTACTGATCTTTCATTCCATTGTATATATTCCATTTTTTTATGTTTTTTTGCTAATAAATACAAGTTGATCATCAAGCTTGACCCCAAGTGAAGGCCATTCGAGTTTGAAAGAAGCTTGGCAAATTTCATATTTTTTATTTCAAGGAGGATGGATAACACTGGAACTCCAGGTTCTTTGGTGTACCATAGGGGCACACCATCCCAAGGGGAGCCACTGTTATCACTCAGAAAAAGTGAAACATTATTTGACATCGTCATAGAGTTCATTTGTCACAAGTTGGTATAGGAAAATTTAAATTTTTTCATCTTTTACCTATCCTAAGGTTCAAACCCACCTCCATTTAGGTCATATCATGTCCCATCAGTCATCATTAGGTGTCAGATTTCATTTCACAAGTGTTAAAATTAAAAAAGGACACTTAAGCTACTTTTACATCTTTTTGTAGCATTTTACGCTGTGAAACAATAGTTTTCGCTATGAAACTGCCTAATAGTTTCGTAGCGAAACTGTCAGAAATTGAACTAGATATGCTACGAAAATTTGTTTTTCTGTCTGTCTTGTCAAACCTGAGGTGAAATGTTAGTTCATCATTGGGGGAGTTAGGGTGGATGTCATTCGAAGGTTAATTCAAGGTACAAAGGTCATGTCCGAGGTCATCATTACCGTTTTTAGCATGCATGTGTCATGATTAAGGCATGAGTTGTCATCGAAACCATAAAACATTACCCAATTGAGTATTTTTTTCATTCTCCACTTCATATTTTCATGCTATTGAGCTCTAGAGAGCTACTTCACTAGGCCAAGTTGGTTGCTGGCATTTTAAAAAGTTACAGGTGTCATTAATAAAGCGAGCTTGAGAAGATATAAAGTCACCATGGCTGCAAGGAAGAAGACCAACAAAGGTGGTCACTGCCACAGGTATGAGCCCATGGACATAAATTTTCTAAATGAAGACCCAACTTCCTTGGAGATAATCAAAAGAACATGTTGTTTGCAATTCTGCCAAAGGCTACAGGGTTGTCATCTACATGTTTCTAAGGAGTTTGCTATCAGTTCCAATGGGACAGCTTCAAAGGTGGGAATGTTAAACCTCACAGTAACACCAGAAACCATTGCAGCAGCAACAGGAATCCATAGAGGAGGGGAATAATGGTTTAAAGGCATCAATTTCACCATGTAGGACTGCAAAGAATTCATCAAGAAAGATCATAGTGAAATTGATCTCACAAATGCTATCCCAAGGAGATACATGAAGGACAACTACTCAAAGTTGTTGCTGATCATTCAAAAGTACTTCACCTATGAAGGGAGGTTTCACATGGTCTACTCCTACCACCTTAGGCTTCTGCTACATTTTGTGGGTAATAGGTCTCTTGAATTTCCCTTTTACTTGTACATAAGTCTAATTAAAATGTCAGATAAGGTCCAAGTTAAAAAAGAAGGAAATGAAACTTCTCTCTTTCACTATGGTTTGATCACGTTGTTGGTATTAGAGGAGTTAAAGAGATTAGGCAGAGATTGGACATCTTTTTTGTTCATCAGTGGTTTTAAAGTAGATGTTGTCACTCCTAAGAGAGTTCCCAAACCTAGAGATATCCCATCACCTTCACTTGTAGAGCAGTTAGAACCAGTTAGCATGGAGATGGAGCCTTTGCAAAAGCTTGACACACCCAAAGCTACACCTGAAAAACAGAAGCCAACAGTTAGTAAACAAGGCAACAATAGAGTTACTATGAGCCAAAAAGTGGTTAAGGGTAACTTAGAGAACATCTTGCATGCCATTGATATTGAAGAAACTCACATTGTCCAAGCTGAAGACATAGATGAGGGATGAAGGAGGCTTAAGAAAGGAAAAACAGCTAAGAAGTTAGAGTTTGCAGGTGATAATGATGGATTCATGTTTCAACCTAGAAAACCAATGACTAGGTATGCAAGAAAGGTTCTGGAAAGCAACAAAGAAGTTCAGAAAGTTAGTGAAACTTCTCATCCACCACCAAGCATCATAGACCTCTCCTCACCTGCAAAAGACGATATGGTCATCAAACAAAAGAAGGGCAAAGAGAAAATCACTGAAAATTCAGAGGTAGAAACCATTAAGGAGCAGTTGAAAGAGGCAAGGGAAGAGATATCAGTCTTGAAGAAAGAGGCAAAGAAGCATAGAGTTGAAAGGATCCAGTTTGAAAAAATGATCAATATTTGGGAGGATCAAATCACAAGTGTCTCAAAGACCTTCGACAATTCAAAAAAACAGATAAAGTGCACTCAGCCACTAAGAGGAGAGGTCAAGCACATCAAAAAGTTAAATCTACACTTTCAAGCCAAGAACACGGCACTGAAGGATCAAGTGAAAGACCTAGATTAGCAATTGGAGTTGATTCATGAAGAGTTGGGAAAGAAAGGTTTGAAGATGATTGTGTTTGATGAACCCATTGCTCAATTGATCATAAATGAGGAGGAAACACCACAGGAGCCATAAGTTGAGACTGAATATGCTTTAAGAAGTCCATAACATGTAGAAAATCAGATTTTTACAGCAGGAGGTCATTTTGCGAATATAGTTTTGAAATAGGAAATTTCTGCACTTTTACACAGTTTTGTAGTGTTCCCAAGGCTTAAAGCCAGGAAAATGCTATGAAAAAACGTGTAACAACCTTTTTTCCTCTAAAGTCACTTTTTTTAGTTTTCAAGGAGGGAGATTGACGGTGGTGATGTGTCATGACTTTATTGACATCATGGAATAGAAAAGGAGCGAAGTTATTGGGTGCAGAAGCCACTTTTTCAACGCTACCAAAACTCACTACGAAATTGTCCTGTTTTCGTAGCGAGCAATTGTTAAAGGTTTTGGAGCATATTAATGGAAATTTTGGAGAGCTTGAATCCTCCAACATGTCAAGGGAGCTTATCATCAAATACTTATGAATCGAAGGAATTTTTATCAAGACAAGTCATCAGCCAAAGTAGATTTGAGGATAAGGGTCATGCTTTCCTAAAAAGTAGGGTTATGCTCCATAGATCTAGGAGGGTTTTTTAATATGTACAAAGGTGATGAAATGTCATGTGTCTTTTGAGCATGTGATACTTATGTTGTAACCATCATATAGCTATTTCAAAGATAAGGTAGAGTTATGTAATAAATAAGAGTTAGAGTCCTATTAGGAGATGTTTTCTTTAAGGTGTAGATGTCAGTTTTCTGTTAGAAGTCATGTTTTTCAGTTATGTGGTGTGTCATAGGAGAATTCGATGGTGTAGCCACCAGATAGATCATTCTTGTTGTAAATAATGTCTATTTAAAGACAAAGCATCAAATTAGTGAGGGGTTGGAGATTTTTTGCACCAAACTGTTGCTTTTATGTAGTTGACTTATATCAGTAATACATAATGACTTTATTCTTGACAGACCTGAGATTCTCATGAGGTTTTTAATGTCTTATTGATCTATATCTTAATGTTTACCACTTGCAGTATATTTCATCTCTATTACTCAGAATTCATAATTTTATGCTCTGACTTCCTTTAGTGATGAAATGACTGTGTTTTCCTATGTTTTATGTGTGAATTGCTTTTGTTAAAGACCTCTATCTGCCTCAGCTTCCATGTCAAGAAGCCTTTCCACTGAAACTACTGATTGTTGACTCCATAAGCCCAATGGTAGCAAGCCTGCATTTTTTTCAACCTATAAACATAAAAAAACAAGTTACATTTCCCATAGAGTTAGCCATCTATTACTATCATTATTCAATATCATAAAAACCCCTTGAGAGAGCCCTCTCAAACTGAAGAGGCTAAGCTTCAGTTAGAAGTGGTTTGAAATAGTTACACTGAGTTGTTTGATGAGCAGCCAATCAAGTAAAATTTTAGGATAACAGGATCCATGGATCCAGTGGATTAGTTGGATACTCCACTCCTTAGTGAGCATTGCAGGGATACCAGGAAGATTGATTCATTCACAAACAGAAACATGGGGGATAACCGAATTCCTCACCATAGGGAGAGGAAATTTTTTTCTCAAGATTAGGGCTAGCCATGGAGTGATAGGCACTGGCACTATTTAGTTGCTTTGGCAGGATTTTCGTAGCTTCAATCAATGTATATATTATGGTCGAGAGTAATGGGAGAGGAGGCTCAAGTACAAGCATGTTGGGCAGTCAGTCAATACCAATGTGTCATGATGTTAGCATAATAGGTTCCTTCTGCGATGGGCAAGGGATTATGGCATCAGAAGGTTGATTGTTTTAGCCTCCCGTAGAGGTGAGTTGGTTTCTATAGGGGAGGGTCATCCAGATATTCCATTTGGATTTAGAGATTCATTGATGGTGTGGGGAACTTAACCGACGCGGTATGGTGATTGACAAGAGGAGATTAGGGGAGGCCCGGGTAGACGAGTGTTCAATCCCATCAGGATTGGATTATATCTTCGGGAATTTACTCTTGTAGTGCATGAGATGGACAACTCATTAGAGACATTTCATGGGGAGTTGGACAAAGTCCTTGATAGCAGCCCAAGCTGCTAATACCCACATACTCACCTTATGATGCATATAATAATGCATGGTTCATTTATCAACCAACATATTTGTCATATTGGTTAAAACCATAGTCAAAACCCACTTCATGAATATTCAAATTAAATATTCGAATTGCAATTAAACCCATAATATATTCGCCAATACACTTACCAGCTCACATTTAGCCAATGCTTATATACACTCACCAATCCCAATGTCAATGAACATTAAGATATATTCCGCCAACTAATATATAACCTCCACCTCGTAAGGTTCTTACCTTGGTTATAATTGTCGACATCACATTATGTTCGTATGCGCTTATTAGTCGGCCCGCAATTCACTTATGTGAAACCTTTCCGGGAGTATATTACAATACAATTTTAACCACGTTTAAAGACCCCCCGGAACAATATTATGATATGCTTTTAAACAATGGTTTAAGCCTTTCGGCCCCACATATATCCAGATTTCAAACTTTAATAAAGTTCCATTGTGTACATTGTTGGGTCCATACCTTGTTTAACTCTTGCGCAACTTCCCACGCGAATACCGTCAGATCTCAACTGTTGATGATCGAACAACTATCGTGTTCGTTTTACTCTGTGACTTTATTGCTCCAAAGCCACGCGAAAGAAACGGTTTTGAAATACCACCAGGCTACGTGTCACTCCTTGGAGTGTATCGCGTTCAATTTTAATAAAACAACTTACCACCCTTGAGTCATGCGAAAACCACTTATGGTTTTCCGAAACTCACTTCTTGGTTCCAATAGCATAATTCCGCCATGCTGCTACTCACAGTTCCGCTTCCACTTTTCAATATGGACCTCGACATACTTTAAACAAACCATCGATTCGTATCCGCTGCGCCCTTACTTTCTTTATTCGTGGTTCCTAAACACATAGTTTTGCCACGTTTCCACCATGCTTTCATTCTCTGCTTTCATTAACTCGGTTTCGAGCAGACCAGGGTTCCATCAAATCTCCAACCCTCTCCAGTATTCATTCAAACGGGGCCAGATTCCAACCAACCTCCAAACCCTCTCCAGCATTCATTATCTATGGTTTAAATCCACAGTAAACCCTCAAATGTAACTTAAAAACCCTGAATCTTTCTTCACTATGTATACACAACAGAGTGTGTAATTTCTATCTTGAAATACCTTATACGATATCAGCTCCAAATTCAAAACACATTCAGGAAATTTTATACTTCAATTTAGAAGTCCATGGCATCCTTTTAATAGCATCGATCCATTCTGTGATCGATGCTAATTTTCTCAGTCACACAGAATTCAAATAAATGAATATTCATTCTCAAATCACACAATCTCTCAAACATGTAGTTTGAACATAAAATGACAAAATTCTCCCTTTTCCTGTCAATTCCTTTGCACACGATATACACTCAAACACAACTCAGAAATTGAGTTTTTTCCTGTATTAAAACCTATATTTACATAGGAATTTTCCTCTCTGGCCTGATATTCAATCAGTGGCCTTCTTCCTCTAATTTTATCAAAGGCTTACAATCCAATCCCTATTTATGTTCTACCTTCTCTACTTTGTTTTTTTTATGCCTTTGAGGCTTACATTTTATACAAAAGGCCCTGAAACTATTTTTGGTTTCAGTTCCTCCATCTCCTCAACAAAATCCCAAATATCCTCTAAGTCCTAAAATCACTACTTATCCCTAAGGATCCTCTTTCCTCCACAAATAATGAAACAAAATCTAATTTAGGATCTATAGTTAGTTCCTAAATCTCTCAATCCATATACACTCTCAACTAGCCTAATTCCCTCATGTTCTCCAACATTCGAGAACATTACAAATCCTCACAATATTTAATTAATTCTCATTAAAAATCACTCAAATCATTACATAAGAAACCAACTCCCTTGAAAACACAAAACCCCTAAGTCTAATAAAATACAAAGAATTTTCTTGAGCCTAATGCCCTTGCATCAGACTCCCAAGGTAAAAAATAATCATGATCTCTTGATCATGTGTTTTTAATCTTTGCCTCCTAGATCCCATACTTTGTTTTGCTGCTGTCAAATAGATGTATTATTCTTCAACTGCATTTTTCCAGGCTTCCATACTTTGTTCTGCATCTTGCCACTATCTAAGCTTTCACATTCTGTTCTTGTTTTTCCTTTGCTGAAATTTCTTTGCTTTCTTGCTGCTGTCTTCTTCTGAGACACCTTCATCATTAGTCTTCTTATGTTTTCAATCACTATGTCCAGTTTATCTTTTGTCTGGAAATTACTCTGCCTTTTGTTGCTGCTTTCAATTCCTGTTACTTTTGTTCCTGTTGTTGCTGCCAATACTTTTACCTTTGTTGCTGCAGTAGCTGTGTTTGTTTCTGCCTCCCAAACTTCCTGAATATCTCTTAAGATATCTCCCTCTACAAAATTATTCTTCTGCTTATCACCTGCAAATTTAATTTCAAAAAATAAATTATCATTTGATTTTCTACCTGTAATAACATACTTATTCAGTCTTCTTTGTATACTAGTAAGCATAATTAATTTTGACAAACTAGTATCTACTTCTGCTTCTTCCACAACTCCAGGAATTTCCATTTCAGTGTCTGCAATTCATTTCTTTTGTTCAATTGTTTCCAGAAAACATTTCAGCCATTCCCTTTGTACTTGTTTCACATCATCAATATGCTGCAATTTAGTTTCAGCATATCCTTCTTCTTCTTCTTTGACAATCTTCAGTAATTGTCCATCACCTCCTTGATTGATTCTGGAAATCAATTCAACTTCTTCAAACTTTGTATCTTCATCCTTTATCAGATTATAATTCTGATTCTTCACCACTATGGCAGTTCTAAAAGTATTTTCCACAGTCTTCTCTTGACCAATCAGACAAGCCAACTCCTCCTTGTCATCAATGGTAACAAGTTCCTTCATATGAGACATGACTGTCTCACCCTCCTTGGAATTTATAAGTTTCTTCTTCTGCAACAGCTCATCTTCATTGAAGATAATTCCAAGAGATGGATTTTCTTCTGCAACACCTGTAAACACAATCAAATTGTCAATTTCAAAATCACAAGACCCAATGGTCTCATTTGATGATCTAGTCACCAAATCTTCTTCTTGTAGTTCTAAGTCTCTTTCAAGACTCAGAAAATTTTCACTGTCTTTTTTCTCAGCTTCCAGGGTTATCTCATTTGTTCCAATCACCATGATAGAATGATGATTCTTCACTATGTTTTCATCTAACATAGTTTCATTAAATTTTCCAACATTTTCCATTAGTTTTCCTTCTTTGCCTGCATAATTAACACATGAATTATCAGTATTAAAAATACAAGGTTCCAATACCTCTTCCTCCTCTGACAACATATCAGTATGTTGTTCTGAGTTTTTATTTAACTCCTTTGTCAGCACATCAATATGCTGGTTTAATTTCACCATGAGACTGTCAACTAGTCTCTCCTCCATTTCATTTGTTTCATGAATGTTTCCCTACACTGGCTCACAAAAATGAATTTCTTTCTCTGCAATTTCACTTTGTTGAACTCTTACATCCTTATCCTCTGTTTCCTGACTGTCATTCATGAAAATTTTTCTGCCTTGCTTCTACAGCAATTTATCCTATGTATAGATCCTCTGCTTTTCCATTTCTCTTCTCTGAAGATCTAACTTTTTATACAATTCAACAATTTCAATTGGAGTAGAATTTGGAAACTTTACACAAATTTCTATACCTTCATTTGCTGTTGACCAATCATCAAATGGTATTTATTTCTCTGTTTCAATATTCTGTTGAATATTCTCATAAGACCCCACTATCTTCATTTTTTCCTGAGATCTTGCTATCTCAACATTGATCTGAACAGATTTCAGATTCAACTCCTTCTCTTTAACAAAATCTAAATATTGCTCATCATCCTGTAATGTACCTGCAATCATACACAACTCATTAGTTTTAAAAACACAAGACTTTTCAGTCTCATTTTCTTCTTCAAGCATTTCTCCTTGAATTGATTTGCATGTGGAATCCTCAAATTCCATCTTTGACTCAAAAAATCAGAGTTATTCCTTCCATAAGGCAATATCCTTTTGCCTCCACTTCATTTGTAATGGTTGTTGCACTAAGCCTCTACAACAGCAAGTCCTCCTTGTTGCCACTTACCTCACCAATCCCTTCTCTGGACTTGGTCTTTTGGCAAGTACTGGTTCACTATCTCTGGAACCTCTTGAGCACTCTCTTCTGCTCTCTCTAGGCTTATATCCTCAACTCACCTTCTCTTGAGAACACTTCAGTTGTTCTCCCTATCCAACCTTTAGCTATAATATCAGGTTCACTGCCATCATTATAAAAAACTTTGTCTTCATCTTGTCTGCAACCATAATTCTGCAATCACAATTTTAAAATCAAATTTAAAATTACCTCACCTTCAAGATCTCTGCATGATCTTGTTCTCTTTATTCACTTGTACTTTCTTCATTCATTTCTGAAAATTTTTGTTCACTTCAATTCTGTGTATCTGCTGCATATCAGATTTAGAATCTGATCTTTCCTCATCACACATGCATGCAGATTTAATTAAAAAAAATATTTAACTTCAAAAGAGCCTTTCCTGCTTTGATACCACTTGATAGCAGCCCAAGCTGCTAATACCCACATACTCACCTTATGATGCATATAAGAATGCATGGTTCATTTATCAACCAACATATTTGTCATATTGGCAATTTCTAGTGCGGAAGCTACCTTTCAAAACCTATGGTTAAAACCATAGTCAAAACCCACTTCATGAATATTCGAATTAAATATTTGAATTGCAATTAAACCCATAATATAATCTTCGCCAACACACTTACCAGCTCACATTTATCCAATGCTTATATACGCTCACCAATCCCAATGTCAATGAACATTAAGATATATTCCGCCAACTATTATATAACCTCTGCCTCGTAAGGTTCTTACCTTGGTTATAATTGCCAACATCACATTATGTCCGTATGTGCTTATTAGTCGGCCCACAGTTCACTTATGTGAAACCTTTCTAGGGGTATATTACAATACACTTTTAACCACGTTTAAAGACCCCCGAGAACAATATTATGATATGCTTTTAAACAATGATTTAAGCCTTTCAGCCCCACATATATCTGGATTTCAAACTTTAATAAAACTCCATTGTGTATGTTGTCGGGTCCATACCTTGTTTAACTCTTGCGCAACTTCCCATGCGAATACCGTCAGATCTCAACTGTTGATGATCGAATGGCTATCGCGTTCATTTTACTCTATGACTTTATTGCTCCAAACCCACGCAAAAGAAACGGTTTTGAAATACCTTCAAGCTACGTGTCACTCCTTAGAGTGTATCGCATTCAATTTTAATAAAACAACTTACCACCCTTGAGTCACCCAAAAACCACTTATGGTTTTCCGAAACTCACTTCTCGGTTCCAATAGCATAATTCCGCCATGCTGCTGCTCACAGTTCTGCTTCCACTTTTCAATACGGACCTCGGCATACTTTAAACAAACCATTGATTCATATCCGTTGCGCCCTTAATTTCTTCATTCGTGGTTCCAAAACACATAGTTTTGCCACGTTTCTGCCATGCTTTCATTCTCTGCTTTCATTAACTCAGTTTTGAGCAGAATAGGGTTCCATCAAATCTCCAACCCTCTCCAGTATTCATTCGAACGGGGCCAGGTTCCAACCAACCTCCAAACCCTCTCTAGCATTCATTATCTGTGGTTTAAATCCACAGTAAACCCTCAAATGTAACTTCAAAACCCCGAATCTTTCTTCATTGTGTATACACAACAGAGTGTGTAATTTCTCTCTTGAAATACCTTATACGATATCAGCTCCAAATTCAAAACACATTCAGGCAATTTTATACTTCAATTTAAAAGTCCATGGCATCCTTTTAATAGCATCGATCCATTCTGTGATCGATGCTAATTTGCTTGGTCATACAGAATTCAAATAAATGAATATTCATTCTCAAATCACACAATCTCTCAAACATGTAGTTTGAACATAAAATGACAAAATTCTCCCTTTTCCTGTCAATTCCTTTGCACACGATATACACTCAAACACAACTCAGAAATTGAGTTTTTTCCTGTATTAAAACCAACATTTACATAGGAATTTTCCTCTCTGGCTTGATATTCAATCAGTGGCCTTCTTCCTCTAATTTTCCCAAAGGCTTACAATCCAATCCCTATTTATGTTCTACCTTCTCTACTTTGTTTTTTTTATGCCTTTGAGGCTTACATTTTATACAAAAGGCCCTGAAACTATTTTTGGTTTCAGTTCCTCCATCTCCTCAACAAAATCCCAAATATCCTCTAAGTCCTAAAATCACTACTTATCCCTAAGGATCCTATTTCCTCCACAAATAATGAAACAAACTCTAATTTAGGATTTATAGTTAATTCCTAAATCTCTCAATCCCTATACACTCTCAACTAGCCTAATTCCCTCATGTTCTCCAACATTCGAGAACATTACAAATCCTCACAATATTTAATTAATTCTCATTAAAAATCACTCAAATCATTACATAAGAAACCAACTCCCTTGAAAACACAAAACCCCTAAGTCTAATAAAACACAAAGAATTTTCTTGAGCCTAATGCCCTTGCATCAGACTGCCAAGGTCAAAAATAATCATGATCTCCTGATCATGTGCTTTTAATATTTGCCTCCTGGATCCCATACTTTGTTTTGATGCTGTCCAATAGCTGCATTATTCTTCAACTGCACTTTTCCAGGCTTCCATACTTTGTTCTGCATCTTGCCGCTAGCTAGGCTTTCACATTTTGTTCTTTTTTTTCCTTTGTTGAAATTTCTTTGCTTTATTGCTGTTGTCTTCTTCTGAGATACCTTCATCATTAATATTCTTATGTTTTCAATCTCTATGTCTAGTTTATCTTTTGTCTGGAAATTACTCTGCCTTTTGTTGCTGCCTTCAATTCCTGTTACTTGTGTTCTTGTTGTTGCTGCCAATACTTTTACCTTTGTTGCTACAGTAGCTGTGTTTGTTGCTGCCTCCCAAACTTCCTAAATATCTCTTAAGATATCTCCCTCTGCAACATTATTCTTCTGCTTATCACCTGCAAATTTACTTTCAAAAAATAAATTATCATTTGATTTTCTACCTGCAGTAACATACTCATTCGGTCTTCTTTGTATACTAGTAATCATAATTAATTTTGACAAACTAGTATCTACTTCTGCTTCTTCCACAACTCCAGGAATTTCCACTTCAGTGTCTGCAATTCCTTTCTTTTGTTCAAATGTTTCCAGCAAACATTTCAGCCATTCCCTTTGTAATTGTTTCACATCAAACACATCATCAATATGCTGCAATTTAGTTTCAGCATATCCTTCTTCTTCTTCTTTGACAATCTTCAGTAATTGTCCATCACCTCCTTGATTGATTCTGGCAATCAATTCAACTTCTTCAAACTCTGTATCTTCATCCTTTATCAAAATAGAATTCTGATTCTTCACCACTATAGTAGTTCTAAAAGTCTTTTCCACAGTCTTCTCTTGACCAATCAGACAAGCCAACTCCTCCCTGTCATCAATAGTAACAAGTTCCTTCATATGAGACATGACTATCTCACCCTCCTTGGAATTTATAAGTTCCTTCTTCTGCAACAGCTCATCTTCATTGAAGATAATTCCAAGAGATGGATTGTCTTCTGCAACACCTGTAAACACAGTCAAATTTTCAATTTCAAAATCACAAGACCCAATGGTCTCATTTGATGATCTAGTCACCAAATATTCTTCTTGCAATTCTGAGTCTCTTTCAAGACTCAGAAAATATTCACTGTCTTTTTTCTCAGCTTCCAGGGTTATCTCATTTGTTCCAATCACCATGATAGAATGATGATTCTTCACTATGTTTTCATCTAACATAGTTTCATTAAATTCTCCAACATTTTTCATTAGTTTTCCTTCTTTGCCTGCATAATTAACACATGAATTATCAGTATTAAAAATACAAGGTTCCAATACCTCTTCCTCCTCTGAAAACATATCAGTATGTTGTTCTGAGTTTTCATTTAACTCCTTTTTCAGCACATCAGTATGCTGGTTTAATTTCACCATGAGACTGTCAGCTAGTCTCTCCTCCATTTCATCTGTTTCATGAATGTTTCCCTGCACTGGCTCACAACAATGAATTTCTTTCTCTGCAATTTCACTTTGTTGAACTCTTACATCCTTATCCTCTATTTCCTGACTGTCATTCATGAAAATGTTCCTGCCTTGCTTCTACAACAATTTATCCTATGTATAGATCCTCTGCTTTTCCAATTCTCTTCTCTGAAGATCTAACTTTTTATACAATTCAACAATTTAAATTGGAGTAGAATTTGGAAACTTTACACAACTTTCTATACCTTCATTTGTTGTTTACCAATAATCAAATGGTATTTCTTTATATGTTTCAATATTCTGCTAAATATTCTCATAAGACCCCATTGTCTTCATTTCTTCCTGAGATCTTGCTATCTCAACATTGATCTGAACAGATTTCAGATTCAACTCCTTCTCTTTAAAAAACTCTATAGCTTGTTCATCATCCTGTGATGTACCTGGAATCATACACAACTCATTAGTTTTAAAAACACAAGACTTTTCAGTCTCATTTTCTTCTTCAAGCATTTCTCCTTAAACAGATTTGCATGTGGAATCCTCAAATTCCATCTTTGACTCAAAAAATCAGAGTTCTTCCTTCCATAAGGCAATCTCCTTTTGCCTCCACTTCATTTGTAATGGTTTCAAAATTACTCTCTTTCCTTTCAGTGGAAAGATCCATCCTCCTTTCTCGTTTTCCTCTTCTTGTAGCCATTCCTTTAGTACCTCCAGTTCTACTTTCATCACTGTAATTTCTCTTTCTCTATCCTTCATCTTATCTCTGTGGCATTCTTTAGAACCTCTTCTCTAATCCTCCATGATAATATTCTCCATGAGCTTCTCACTCATTATGAGTTGCACTAAGCCTCTGCAACAGCAAGTCCTCCCTGCTGCCACTTACCTCACCAATCCCTTCTCTGGACTTGGTCTTTTGGCAAGTACTGGTTCACTATCTCGAGAATCTCTTGAGCACTCTCGTCTACTCTCTCTAGGATTATATCCTCAACTCACCTTCTCTTGAGAACACTTCAGTTGTTCTCCCTATCCAAAATTTAGCTGGAATATCAGGTTCACTGCCATCATTATCAAAAACTTTGTCTTCATCTTGTCTGCAACCATAATTCTGCAATCACAATTTTAAAATCAGATTTAAAATTATCTCACCTTCAAGATCTCTGCATGATCTTGTTCTCTTCATTCACTTTTACTTTCTTCATTCATTTCTGCAAATGTCTGTTCACTTCAATTCTGTGTATCTTCTGCATATCAGATTTAGAATCTGATCTTTTCTCATCACACATGCATTCAGATTTAATTAAAAAAAATCTTTAACTTCAAGAGAGCCTTTCCTGCTTTGATACCACTTGATAGCAGCCCAAGCTACTAATACCCACATACTCACCTTGTGATGCATATAAGAATGCATGGTTCATTTATCAACCAACATATTTGTGATACTGGCAATTTCTAGTGCGGAAGCTACCTTTCAAAACCTATGGTTAAAACCATAGTCAAAACCCACTTCATGAATATTCGAATTGCAATTAAACCCATAATATAATCTTCGCCAACACACTTACCAGCTCACATTTAGCCAATGCTTATATACGCTCACCAATCCCAATGTCAATGAACGTTAAGATATATTCCGCCAACTATTATATAACCTCCACCTCGTAAGGTTCTTACCTTGGTTATAATTGCCAACATCACATTATGTTCGTATGCGCTTATTAGTCGGCCCACAGTTCACTTATGTGAAACCTTTCTGGGGGTATATTACAATACACTTTTAACCACGTTTAAAGACCCCCTGGAACAATATTATGATATGCTTTTAAACAATGGTTTAAGCTTTTCGGCGCCACATATATCCAGATTTCAAACTTTAATAAAATTCCATTGTGTACATTGTCAGGTCCATACCTTGTTTAACTCTTTCTTAACTTCCCACTTGAATACCATCAAATCTCAACTGTTGATGATCGAACGACTATCGCGTTTGTTTTACTCTGTGAATTTATTGCTCCAAACCCACGTGAAAGAAACGGTTTTGAAATATCGCCAGGCTATGTGTCACTCCTTGGAGCGTATCACATTCAATTTTAATAAAACAGCTTACCACCCTTGAGTCACGCGAAAACCACTTATGGTTATCCGAAACTCACTTCTCGGTTCCAATAGCATAATTCCGCCATGCTGCTTCTCACAGTTTCACTTCCACTTTTCAATACGGACCTCGGCATACTTTAAACAAACCATTGATTCGTATCCACTGCGCCCTTACTTTCTTCATTCGTGGTTCCTAAACACATAGTTTTGCCATGTTTCCGCCATGCTTTCATTCTCTGCTTTCATTAACTCGGTTTTGAGCAGACCAGGGTTCCATCAAATCTCCAACCCTCTCCAGTATTCATTCGAATGGGGCCAGGTTCCAACCAACCTCCAATCGCTCTCCAACATTCATTATATGTGGTTTAAATCCACAGTAAACCCTCAAATGTAACTTCAAAACCCTGAATCTTTCTTCATTGTGTATACACAACAGAGTGTGTAATTTCTCTCTTGAAATACCTTATACGATATCAGCTCCAAATTCAAAACACATTCAGGAAATTTTATACTTCAATTTAGAAGTCCATGGCATCCTTTTAATAGCATCGATCCATTTTGTGATCGATGCTAATTTTCTCAGTCACACAGAATTCAAATAAATGAATATTCATTCTCAAATCACACAATCTCTCAAACATGTAGTTTGAACATAAAATGAAAAAATTCTCCCTTTTCCTGCCAATTCCTTTGCACACGATATACACTCAAACACAACTCAGAAATTGAGTTTTTTCCTGTATTAAAACCAATATTTACATAGGAATTTTCCTATCTAGCCTGATATTCAATCAGTGGCCTTCTTCCTCTAATTTTCCCGAAGGCTTACAATCCAATCCCTATTTATGTTCTACCTTCTCTACTTTGTTTTTTTAATGCCTTTGAGGCTTACATTTTATAAAAAAGGTCATGAAACTATTTTTGGTTTCAGTTCCTCCATCTCCTCAACAAAATCCCAAATATCCTCTAAGTCCTAAAATCACTACTTATCCCTAAGGATCCTCTTTCCTCCACAAATAATGAAAGAAACTCTAATTTAGGATTTATAGTTAATTCCTAAATCTCTCAATCCCTATACACTCTCAACTAGCATAATTCCCTCATGTTCTCCAACATTCGAGAACATTTACAAATCCTCACAATATTTAATTAATTCTCATTAAATATCACTCAAATCATTACATAAGAAACCAACTCCCTTGAAAACACAAAACCCTAAGTCTAATAAAATACAAATAATTTTCTTGAGCCTAATGCCCCTACATCAGTCCTACATTATCATGATGATATACTTATTACTAGTATGCAAAGGGATTCTGGTACATGTATCTGGTTGGATAACGAGTGGAGCAAGGTGTGCTTCACATTGATTAGGATGGCTTGGGATCATGGTATCGAGGGATTCCTTCATGTAGAGGCAATTTTGAGATTTGGGATGACTAAATGGTACATTTGGGACCCTGTTATTATTGGTGGTTATAGTGGTGATCAATAATCAAAGAGTACTTTTTGTGCTGGAAGAGCTTGTCGAATGAGGATGTCACCTGGGAGGGTGAACACATAATTGAGCATCCAACATTGGAGTTACTTGGGGACAAGCAACATTTGGGAGGGGAGGATTGTAATGTCCCTTCCTAAATTATTTTTGTATACAATTTATTTCTATGTTTTAGGGGCCAATTTTGGCCTAGTCGGGGCCCATTTTATTTTCGTTAGAAGACTTAAGAGTTAGAAGTTAGCTAATTTTATATTTTTTTTGTTTTTTTGGTGGTATATAAGGACCACCCACACATGAAATACACATACCCTTAATAAATGGTTTGAAAATCATGTGTGTGAATGGAAGGTGGAAGGAAAATGCGAGAAAAAGGGCCAACAAAGATTATAAAAGGAAGGAATATCACTTCATTTGGAATTATTGGATTATCGATTTTGATATCAGTTTCTCGAGCTGCTTAACCGGGTCACTTGTTGTTTAGCATGAGTTTTCCGAGTGGAGAGATCACCCATTCTTTGGGGTACTTCGAGTGCCACCGTAAATTGGTTCTCCATTTTCATTTGAAGGAGCTTCAATGATTTTTCTTCAGAATTTGCAGTCAGTTGTTGGCAGGGCATATTTCTGGGGATGCAGTTGTATTCTTAGGGGATTCTTGTTTAGCGAAGAAAGGTTCATTAGCTTGTGAAGATACAAGAGAGCTAAGGTTCATTATCTTTTTGCGGCTATAGGCGAACCTCAAATGCTGAGTTTTTCAGCGTATCTCACGGGCAGTGTGGCAATCGTTGGTCCAACGCAGAGGAGGAAGGGCTATGCACATTTGTGAGAGAGTGCCTCAGCCATTGGCCCTCATTGTTTTTTGGGAGAGATAGGGGAAGTGTCATAGGAATTATGTTTACATTCTTGGAAGGTTGTTGAGTATTTCGTTGGTAGTAACTTCTGTAGACAACATATTTAGAAACTACTGGGAGAGCATAGGGCATATGGAGGTTGATTTTGGAAGTTCAAAACTAGGCCAAACCATTTATAATTTTTTGTTTGTTTTGTGAGATGAGATTGTGGTTAAAATTTCAAAATATTTCGAGAAACATTTTGGTTTGAAATCGTCATTCTTATAGCAGGGCGAATTTTTGGTTTAGCTCGGATTTTCACAATATTTTAGCATTTTGGGTTAGTTGGAATCAGCTCAAAATATTTATGGGTTTTATTTTTTGGGGTGTGAGGAGCCTCTCTCTAATTTTTTAGAATTTTCTAAGAACCGGAGGTGGAGTTTTTTTTCATTCCATTGCAGCAGGTAGTGCAGATTCACTGGGACGGCGTAGAGCATCACTTCGCAGATTTTTTGGGGTTTGGTTATTTCATCTAAGCTTTTCTATGCTTGCCAAAAAGGTTATCCAGGTGAATTTCTTCTATATATTGTAATATTTCCCACTTCTATAATAAAATGGCTAAGCTACTTTCGTGTTTTATATTGTGCTAAGTATTTACTGTAATTTCCATGGTGTCAATTTATGATTTTCTGTATTAGCATATTTTTTCCTATTTTGGAATATTACAGTGGTATCAGAGCCTTGCTCTTGGCTTAACCTGTAGGGTTTCAGTTTCAAGGGTTTCATATTATTTGCATTAATTCCACAAGAAAATATAATTTTGTCTGAAAAATCATAACTAATGCTCTTGGCCAGGTGTGGGTCTAAAACCAAGTAGTATCAAGAAAGAGGAGGGAATTCCAAGATGTTTTCAAATCAAGAAAAAATTTCTCATAAATTCGATTAATATAATGATGCTTTCCTAAAGATGATAGAACTATTGGAAGCATGGATATCATCATAGGTAGCAAGGAAGAAAAATGTTTGTAGGTTTGAAGCCCAAGACCCAAAGGAGAAACTAAACTTAGAATTTCCAAAGGAAAATGATATGATAGGATTATTTACTCATGAGCCATCTCTTGTAGTTGAAGGGGGCATCCAAAAACATGGTATAGACATTGGAAAATATGGCATAGAAAATAAGTCACTGCTCACCAATTACTTTAATCACAAGCCTTCTTCTCAGTTACCGAATAACATAGACACATATTTTGATCAGGGCAAGACCCATATCATGGAGATGATTCTTGACATCGAGCATGATGAGAATTTTATGCATGATGAGATACCTATGGAGGGGAAACTAGTGACTCATGTTGATCCCATGGCAAATGAGGATGGGCAGTCATATTTTGGGTCAGCCATTGATAGGGAGCAGGCATATGCACAAGCAGCCATCAAAAATGTAGTACGTCTAGATAGTAGCTCTCATTGGGTTTATATAGATAAATCTTGCAACATTGTGAGACTACTATTTCACCATGGAGAGAAATATGAAAATACCCCCCAAAAAATTTTATTTGTTGACCAAGATGGTGAGTTGAGGTGGCATGAGCTATGTAGGGTGCAACACTCACAGGATGGAGGGCTTGTTCTATGCGTTGTGCATTTGATCCCTCTCTTGGAGTTGGATGGTGAGATATTTTGAGTTGGTACATAGTGGAGTGGACTAGAATCATAGAGATGGTCATATTCCGGATTGAAATGCAATGGGAGCTATCAGACATCGAGGGTACTTTAGAACCAGGTTAGCACTGGGATCTAGGCAGGGCTTCCTATCCGATATCAGACATGCGGGATGGCTATGGCATTGATGAGGTATTCAACCCAATGCCTGAGTGCATGCATTCCTTAGGGGATTTCTAGTTGGTGCAAGTGGCCAGGTAGTTTGTGAGAAGACTCCATTGGTTATTTTGGCATGTTGATTGCACATGGGGGTGCGGGATGATTAGCATTCTCTAGAAATATTTGGTTAAAGGAGGTGGCATGGGTAGGCCACCAGACCGAATATTTTATGGAGACAATGTTCTCCCATTTAGGTTTATGACTCATGGGTCATAGAGGATCGTCACAGCAGAGATATCCCCTCTAGAAGGAGTGGAGTTAGGGTGTTATGGTCTAACAGGATGTATAAGGGGACATGACGCATGTCATGGTGGGGTCACTAGCAGAGTAGTGGACACTTTGGCACATGCAAGATACCATATTTTATAGGGTGGTATGGCAGTAGGAAGTGGTACACAAGACTGCACAGATTCAGGTCGTAGTGTCTAGTGTTATATAGAGGGATGTGGCTTGATGCATATAGCCCCAATTCTAGATCATAACATCTAGTGGTATGCAAGGCTATGCAGCGAGGAGTAGTGGCTTGCATAGGAGCATGGAGATGCATGGTGGTATGCCAAAACATGTCATTTTACATTGTGGGGTAGGAAGAGTGACTCGCATCGCATTGAGGAAATGTAGGGAGTGACATGTGTAGTGATGCAGGAAGGACACAGGATGGTATAGTCATAGTTGGGGGGATCAAGTGGTGTACATGAACAGGTTGTGGCATACAATGGAATGTTGAGGAGAGTTGTGGTACTTGGTGGTATGCAGTGACACATGATGCAGTGCATCGGGCTCTTGGAGCATTGCCTCCTAGGAGACTTATGGACATGGAAAGTAGGTGTACCATTAGATGCAACTCACCTAGGATCGATGAGGATATTGTTGAGACTCTGGGGACACCATTTTTAATGGAGGAAGGGCCTCAAGTGGGTTACCAGCAGATCTGAGGTAGAGAGAGGGTCGTCCGTAGGAGTACTATTGAGCATTCTGGTGGACTCTTAATCATACTATTTGGGACATACCCACCCATCATCCTCCAGTGTTGCTTACAGTGGCAGAGGGTTTGGTTGTTTCCCTTTGACATTATCCATGCAGGCAGTAGGGAATGGGAGGTTCACCCTAGGCAGTTGGATCAGACACTGTGTGTCATGGGCCAAGAGGAGACTCTCCATTTGATACACTTGGTAGGTGCATGAGTTGAGGGTTACAGGATTAGGGATGGCTTGGTTTATTTTCGAGGTAGCATATGTTCCACCCCTATGCTCACACTTAGGAAGGTGACCAAGAGGGAGTTACATGGTGTTTTGTCATCTAGAAAACTCTAGGTGTTAGGTGAGCATGAGGTGTAAAGGATGGTAGTCATTTTTGTCAGGATGATGCTTAGGCTTCTAGCAGTACCCATGCACATCGTTAGGATCTAGGATAGAAGATCTCGTTGTGTGATTTGGCAAACACAAAGAAGTTGGATATTTGTGGCACAGGTTCTTGATGCACGGTGCCTACCTAGTGGATACCTACAGGAAGTAGAGGTGGGGCACAGAGGGTTCCCAATAACTAGCAACATATCACAGTGGTAGGCAGAGAGGATTGGGGATTGCGGACCTCCATTATGGTTATGGGATCAAGGGATCCAGTGGATTGGTGGGGTAATCCACTCCTTAGTGAGAATTGTCGAGATAATAGGAAGACTGATTCATTCACAGGTGGAAACATGAGGGATCTATTTGGGCAATTTAATGTCTTAAATTGATTACATAAATTATCAACCAAGGTTAGTAATCTTGTGAAGTGCGGTGCACTATATATGCTAGAAGCCTATTTCTTGATTCGTTGTATGTATTTTATGTTGTTTTGGGGGTTTTGTTATTTTGATGTTTAATAATGTTCAATTTAAAAATATGAAAAGAGTTAAAGGAATCTAATGATTTTTAAAAGGAAGAAAAGGAAGTGTTCCTAAATCAATCTAATTTTCATAAAAACAAACCAAAAATTGTGGGCTAGTTAGGACCTAATTTCGAAAAAAAAGCATATGTCTTATCTGATCGTTAGTGGTAATCCATGGATCTAATTCTAAGACTAAGATTGAAAATTGTAATGCCTATCTTAAGTGAAAGTAGAAAATCAAACAACTAATGTACTTCTGGTTACTTCAACATTCAATTATTATGCATGACCTTATTGAGATGATGTTAAGCAACTGTTTATACTTTAATCTGCTAATGTACTAAACCAGTAAGCAAGGAATGCAATGAAAACACCTAAGGTATGTTTAGTTACCTCCAATATTCAATTGTGAAGAGTGATCTTCTTGAAATAGTGTTAGATAACCAATTACACCTGTTGAGCTAAAAAGAACTAAGAAAAATCTGCAGAAAGATAACTCGGAAATTGCACTCATTAATCATTCAACAATTCCATATTCAAACATGATCAGATCAATCTCTTTTAGAATGATTTTTAGGAATATTAGTGTTTGCAATTAAGTGAGGGTCTTGAAAGTAAAAGCATGTAAGATTCAACTAAAATCAACTAATGTACAATTGACTTTTCTGCAACATTCAAATGTAAAGTGTTAACTTCTTGAGATGCTTTAGGAGAAATAAATTATGCCTTAGTCTTTGAAAAGCAAATGACAATGTGCAAGGTAAATTCAACCACTATATGTATGAGACATTTAACCATTTAATTTATGATCAGCATATTGTAATGGTTTTTAGAAACATCTTGTTGACACAGTAATTGATAATTTTGCTCTAAAGGAAATAAAGGAAAAACAGTAAAACTAAACAACTATGGTTTCTTATCTCTTCAATATTTAATTCAATTTGAAAACGGAGCTTTCTATTTCCATGAAATATTTTAGAGGAGTAAGTCTACACAATTTTGATTTATCATTAAGCTATTTATTGAAAACTGGAAATGAAGCATGAGCCTAATTAAAAACACATTTGTTGAAAAATAGAGTAATGAAATTAAGCTAAAAACATAAATGAAAAAAACATCCTTCAGATGCAGGGGCCCTCTGCAATTGATGTGGTTGAACTGCTAGTTGATTAAGGATGTAATCAAACAATCATTGGCAACATGAACTTTGAATTATGATAAAATGAAATCTGAATACAGAGTATCAGCAAAAAAACCTAAGTTTAACACTTAATTTCTGAACTATGTTCTTGGTCTTGTACAACTGATATTTAAAGGGAAATTACATAACTTATTATGAGATATACTTGCTACAAGTGGCTAATTCGAATTAGACTTGAAATAGGATTTTTGGACTCTTGCTAATTCGAATTTATAATTGCAATAGGACTGTTGGAGAAAATCAAGAGTCCTACTGCTTTTGGATAACATACTTTGACTCCATCTTTGATCATGAGTTTAGGCTCACTTTTCTGTCGATTTGGACCGAGTGAGTAGGATAGAATTCATGTAAGCATCATTATAGAAACACCCATGTGGCCCAATTCCTCAGTTGACACCTGGAACCTACTAAACCATGAGAGTGGCTACAAAACGCACAGTTAGCTGCAGAACAGGCTTCATTCTATAGCTAAATTTCAAAAATCCATCCAAATAGCAAGAGCATGAAAATATAATATGGAAATAATTTTAATGCATCCTTAATACAAAACAGAACATTTTTCATTGATTGGGGTCTATGATCTTATGGGAAAGTGATGGAAAGAGGTGATAAAAATTGTCAAAGAGAGGGTAAATCTGAGGTTCAACATACCCCCACTGCAAAATCATTGCATGTCCTCATGCAATTTTCCAAAAATGTAAGTTCTTCTCCCCTACTGCATTTGCTCTGATGCCTCTTCTAGCACATCTAACTTTTCTTCTTTTGTTCTTCTTTGAAGTGACTATCATTCTGGGCCTTCTCATAAGAAGTTGGAACTTGAGGTTAATGACTGCTTTGTTCAATAACTTGTTCTTCCTCTTCAATTTCCTATTTTTCTTATACCACTGTTCTAGATGCAAAATAGTATTATCATGAATTGCCTTGTCCAATTTGTTTTGCTCCTTCAAGGTCTCATTCTTTTGTTTGATATGTCTGTTCAATATCTCTATTTCATAGATATCCTGCTTGAGAGCATCAACTAGAGGTTCTTGTGGATTGACATAAGGTTCTAGGTTCATTGATGCACTTATTTTCTCCAGTGATTCTACATAATCATATATTTGTTGTTGCACTGGGTCCATGCCTAGAGATCTTCTGCTGGGGCTACCTTCAAAATTATGAATTGGAGAATTTTGAAGACTGTGTGGAGGATAAATGTTGATAGGAGATGGTATTGGGGATGTGGAGGATATGGCTGATATGTGGTATGATAGAGATTGCAATCAAATCAAATGATGATTTTTCAAGGAAACATATGATATCCATATTATACATGCTTAATGTTTTAACCTTGCTATTTAAAAACTTAACATTTTTGTTTGTTGCTTTCTTTGGTGTTGATCCTTAGGTACCCTTTTAGCATGTTGGTCTTCAAAATAGAATCCTTCAATTTCTTGTAATCATCATTTGTTTGTAGGTTGTACAATTGTGACAATATTGCTTAATAAGATGTGGTTGCAGAATGCAATCTATAAAAAGAAATGAAGTATGGCTATGGGATATGGATGTGAAATGAAATGGAATGAAATTGGAATATGACTTGTGAAATGGAATGAAAGTGGAGTGAGATGGAGTGAAAGTGGAGTGAGATGGAGTGGAAGTGTAAAATGAAATGAATTTTGTAATTTCTCTCAAATGGTACATCAGATTCTCCTAAATTTTTTTGAGGTTGTTACCATTAATATTATGCATCTTTCCACAAAAAACCTCAGCCAATGGTTGCACGAATCTCACGAAAAATGAGAAATGGATGTAGGTGAAAGTGGCAATTTATTGAAAAATACACACTACAATTTTCTGAAATTTTTTGTGTTCATTTATCCTACCTCATTGCATCTAAAATAAAAAATTTAGGTCCAACGGATGCACGGTTTGAAATTTATGATCAAATAAATTTCTGCCCTGTTTCACCCTTCACGCTACTCAATGTTGGAAAAAAAAAATGGCACGAACTCATTTTAAGGCCAAATTGAGTGATCCAAAAGTGAAAATGTGTATTTTTACCTTTTCTACTGCCACATGCTTTCAGAATTTCATTTTGATGAAGAAAAGGTGTTGTTGTGCAAAAATACCAAAATATGTCGTAATCTGTCCATAAGGGTGAAAAATGAAAACCTGCCTTAGAAACCCACTTGAAATTCCCTTCAAAATTTCTTATTTTTGAATTTTGTCCGTGTTTTACTCAATTTATCATATTCTCAGAAAACCCAGAAGCTTAGAATTTTTTATTTATGCTCCAATCTCTTGCAATATTTGCGCCAAAAATTGCCTCTAGAAAAAGTTGCAACAACAAAAATAGGCTGCTACAGCAATAGCTATAGAAACTTCCACTTTCCGCAATTATCGATTCTTTTTGCAAAAAATTATTTTTCTCTGAGTTTGAACTGCTGATTTGAATTGTATATTTTCTACTGAAGTAGAAACCATGCACATTGACTGAAATAGGCCCAAATTTATTGTTTTGCTTGAAAATGAAATGAATGAAAAAAATGTTGTAATAGTGCTATCATGCTGCTGTTGAATGAAAAAAATATGAAAATGTTGCTACAAGAAACCAATAAAATGTACTGCTGCAAATTTTTGTTGATTCCATAAAACCATTAGTCTTCATCGAAGTCAAAATTCATGGTACAATTCTTACCATGTGAATGAATGTGTCGAAGTTGAGCATGGGAAGAAATCATTGGATTACTGATCAATGATGAAAGTCGTTAACCAATGCGAGACAACTCACTGATAATGTAAATGAGTGTCAAGGTACCTGAGTGCATCTTGACAGGGACAAATGAATGTGTCAAAGTCGAGTCACCTGCAAGATTTGACAATCAAGAGACATTGTTGTATTCCCATTGTTATCAATGAGGAGGCTTTCCATTAATGTATGCAAGTTCCAAGGCACTCCAAATAATCTCTGGTCTTGATCCAAGATAAGGTGTTGAGGTCGATGGGACAAGATCTGTTTGGAGGTGGACCTTAAGGAATTCCACATCATCCAACTCGAGCATAGAACCAAAAATGATTTGAAGAACCATACTAAAATATTGAAACCATCATGAAATTGCAGAACTTATTGTGAACTTTGCTCGCCAATTGCCTGGTTTTCAAGCAAAGCTCATGTCCAATTGCACCAACAAGCTGGTTTTCACAATAGGACTTATTTTTCTCTTTACTTTTTTTTTTTTATATATATATGTCCTACTCTACTTGAAAAATAAATCTTATTCAAGTATATGAATACTTCCAATGGAACCCTGTCTGTAACAGGATGATAGATAAACTCATATGCAGGTTTGAAAGATACTCTTTGATATGTACTAGTATATAAGATACCAACTGTCTTGATTTATATGATGTCAGAATATATTGAAGAATTGAGCATTGGGATCCGATGACTGACTTGAACCAAGATTCAATGTAATCTTGTCTTCCTTGGCTTTCCTTTATCATGCAATGAAAGTCTTCAAAGATTTGATCTTCATTTATAGAATCAGGTGATAGGCAGGCATGAAAATTTTCAATCTTTGGTTCCAATAACTTCTCTTTATTGACAGGAATCCATGATTCTTGGACCTTATCTGAGTCTTCTTCTTCTAGTTGTTGTTCTTCAATGATAGCTGGTGAATCATTTTGCAATACCTAAAAATTGTAAGTTGATTGAGGTGTTTTATTGTTGGGGATATGAAATGGTTGTGTAGGTAGTGGAGTGGGAATGGATCTTTGGGGTCCTTGTGTGGATGATAATGGGAAAGGTTGAATTGAGGTCAAATGAGGGTGATATTGATGTTGTGGTGGAGGTGAATGGTATGGATAACATTGATGATGGTATTGAGGATAGAGAGGGAAAGATTGAGGATATGGTGGATTTCCTTTGGAGGGCCTTTGCCAAATTTGTTGCCAAGATTGGTTTTGAGGTTGGGATTGAGATGGCCAAGGTTTCCAAGGTTGGTTTTGAGGTTGGGATTGAGATGTCCAAGGTTGCCAAGGCAAGGGTGTTTTCCAAGTACTTTGATATTGTTGTGCATAACCTTGAAATTGTGCATAAGGATATTGCATCATATTGGGTTGATGAGGCTGCCATAGTCCTCTTAGAGCTACATAACAAAGTTTCTCTTGTGCTTTATTTTCTCCATTATCCTTCTGGTAAACTGCCTTTAACCCTGGTAATGATGGGCAATCTTCAGTAGTATGTGATCCTGCACAAATTTTACAAATTTTAATGTTATCAAGTGGACATTCATGAAAATCATGTTTCTTTCTACATTTAGGGCAAAATATAAATGAGGAAAATTTTTTCTTGTTTTCCATTCTTAGCATGTCAGTTTGTTCATTTAAATTACCAAGAATGTTTAGCAAATTGTTAGGTTCAATTTGACTTACCAATCCTGATGTCGACTTACTTACTCTTTCCATAAATGGATCTTGAGGGGATATTACGTACTTTGCTTTTCCTCTTGATATGTTCTTGCATAGTTCACAAATTTCTTGAAATGGCAATTAATAGACATCTCCTTTTCCCACAAGATTAAGAAGATCAATCCATTCATCCTTTATAACATTTAGTAGGAGATTTTTTAATGCATCTGCTCCTAAATTATGCAATTTAGATCTTTTGATATTATAAGTAAATATCTCCACTAAATATTCTAGGCTTTCATCCTCTTTTTAGTTCATCTTAAAGACTTCATTTCTAAGGTAATGGTGCATGCAATAATCTTTATATTTTTCCAAGAATACTATTTTCATATCATCCCATGTCCTTATAGAATTTGTTCCTAAAGTCATGAACCATCTAAGAGCTCTATCCTTCAATGTTGCTGGAAATAAATTCAATTTTTGAATGTGCAATGAGTAGCCATAAGATCTACAAATTATTTCAAATTCAAAAAGAAAGGTTTTCGGGTCTTCTGATCTCATACCTTTGAAGTTATGAAGTATAGATGGATGAATGTTCTTCATTTGAACGTTGATATCAATTTATTGAATGGGAAATCCAAACTTGGATCTTCCTCATTGTCATCATCTCCATCCATTTCTTCAACCTCCTTTGTCACCTCTTCTTCTACCTGCAAAAATATGAATTCATGATGTGGATGTGTGGCTTCAAGATGTGGATGTGTGGCTCTTACTGCACCATGTGATATAGTGGGTGTGGTAGGTGATTGAAGTTTTTTTTTTTGTTTTTTTATTATTTTGATATCTTTTTTTAAGAAAGAAAAAGGCTCCTATTTACACTTCCCCGGCAACGGCGCCAAAATGTTTGGTTAATTTAATGTCTTAAATTGATTACATAAATTATTGACCGAGGTTAGTAATCTTGTGAAGTGCGGTGCACTATATGTGCTAGAAGCCTATTTCTTGATTCGTTGTATGTATTTTATGTTGTTTTGGGGGTTTTTTTCTTTTGATGTTTAAGAATGTTCAATTTAAAACTAAAAGAGTTAAAGGAATCTAATGATTTTTAAATGGAAGAAAAGGAAGTGTTCCTAAATCAATCTAATTTTCATAAAAACAAACCAAAAACTGTGGGCTAGTTAGGACCTAATTTGGAAAAAAAAGAATATATATTATATGATCATTAGTCCTAATCCATGGATCTAATTATAAGACTAAGATTGAAAACTGCAATGCCTATCTTAAGTGAAAGTAGAAAATCAAACAACTAATGTACTTCTGGTTACTTCAACATTCAATTATTAGGCATGACCTTATTGAGATGATGTTAAGCAACTATTTGTACTTTAATCTGCTAATGTCTTAAACCAGAAAGCAAGGAATACAATGAAAACACGTAAGGTATGTTTAGTTACCTCCAATATTCAATTGTGAAGAGTGATCTTCTTGAAATAGTGCTAGATAACCAATTACACTTGTTGAACTAAAAAAAACTAAGAAAAATCTGCAGAAAGATAACTCAGAAATTGCACTCATTAATCATTCAACCATTCCATCTTGAAACATGATCAAATCAATCTCTTTTAGAATGATTTTTAGGAATATTAGTGTTTGCAATTAAGTGAGGGTCTTGAAAGTAAAATCATGTAAGATTCAACTAAAACCAACTAATGTACAATTGACTTTTCTGCAACATTCAAATGTAAAGTGTTAACTTCCTAAGATGCTTTAGGAGAAATAAATTATGCCTTAGTCTTTGAAAAGAAAATGACAATGTGCAAGGTAAATTCAACCACTGTATGTATGAGACATTTAACCATTTAATTTATGATCAACATATTGTAATGGCTTTTATAAACATCTTGTTGACACAGTAATTGATAATTCTGTTCTAAAGGAAATAAAGGAAAAACAATAAAACTAAACAATTGTGGTTTCTTTTATCTTCAGTCTTTAATTCAGTTTGAAAACAGAGCCTTCTATTTCCATGAAATATTTTAGAGGAGTAAGTCTGCACAATTGTGATTTATCATTAAGCTATTTATTGAAAACTGGAAATGAAGCATGATCCTAATTAAAAACAGATTTGTTGAAAAACAGAGTAATGAAATTAAGCTAAAAACATAAATGAAAAAAACCTCCTTCAGATGCAGGGGCCCTCTGCAACTGATGTGGTTGAACTGCTAGCTGATTAAGGATGTAATCAAGCAATCATTGGCAACATGGAATTTTTATTATGATAAAGTGAAATCTGAATACATAGTATCAGCAAAAAAACCTGTGTTTAACACTTAATTTCTGAACTGTGTTCTTGGTCTTGTACAACTGATATTTAAAGGGAAATTACATAACTGATTATGAGATATACTTGATACAGGTGGCTAATTCAAATTAGACTTTCAATAGGACTGTTTGACTCTTGCTAATTCGAATTTAGAATTGCAATATGACTGTTGGATCAAATCAAGAGTCCCACTAATTTTGGATAACATACTTTGAATCCATCTTTGACCATGAGTTTAGGCACAATTTTTTGTTGATATGGACCGAGAGAGTAGGATAGAATACATGTAAGCATCATTCTAGAAACACCCATGTGGCCCAATTCCCCATTTGAAACTTGGAACCTGCTAAACCATGAGAGTGGCTACGGAACGCACAGTTAGTTGCAAAACAGGCTGCATTCTGTAGCTAAATTGTAAAAATCCATCCAAATAGCAATAGCATGAAAATATAATATGGAATTCATTTTAATGCATCCTTAAGACAAAACATAACATTTTTCATTGATTAGGGTCTATGATATTATGGGAAAGTGATGGAAAGAGGTGAGAAAAATTGTCAAAGAGAGGGTAAATTTGAGGTTCAACAGGATCACTGAAGCCCTCACCATAGGACGAGGCAGATTGTTGCTAAGGATTGGGACTAGCCATGAAGTGATAGGTGTTAAAAATTTTGATTCACTTCAGCAGTATTGGGCTAGCCTTGATCATCACATAGATTATGGTCAAGATTTATCAGAGAGGAGGCTTTGGTATGAGCATGTTGGGTATTCAGTCATGGTCTAAGTGTCATAATATCAGCAGGATAGGTTCCTTCTACGACGGGTAGGGGATTCTATCATCACAGGGTTGAGCAGTTCAATTACCCATAGAGGTGAGTTGGTTTCTATAACGTAGGGTCATCCAAATATTCCATTTGGCTTTATATATTCGTTAATGGTGTGGGGAACTTCACCGGTGTGGCAAGGTGATCGACAGGAGGAGATCAATGGAGGCCCGAGTATACGAGGGTTCAATCCCACCAGGATTGGATTGCATCATCAGGAGTTTACTCTTGTAGTGCATGAGATGGACTACTCAGTTGATCAGAGGCTAAGTATTAAGCTCAAAACTTAAAGTGCTCATAAATGCTCTAAATCAGAACTACAATGAAGAGCTCGTCGCCAGGAATCTGATGCAATTCATTTCATAAAAAACTGACTCCGGATGAGGAAGTTATGACCTGTTTTTCATTTACCTAAACAACTAAAAAAATTGAAAAATAGTGACAGGTTGATGACATCGAAACCCAGTCAACACTCCAGGTATATTTAGGGAATATTCTCCAAATTTAGCCCAATGACACTGTGACAAGTGTCACAATAGGTTTCGTCAGTGAACTTGGAGGTGAAATTTTTGTATAGTTTATCCTAAGGTTGAAGGAGGATTTTTTTTAGTTTGGAATAGTCCAACCAGAGCTAGACATGTGGTGTAGCCAGGGGACACCACGTGCCCCCTCTGGTGGACCCATCCAAACCTTGGAGGAACTAGTTGAATATTATGTCAAAGTCCGAATTTGTTATTACACGAAAGATCTGCTATAATTAGCACACATATATATTTCGGGCTTTCTGGTTGAATATACTTTATATAACCCAAAGTATAAACCATTGGACAGGGGGACATATATCATGGGAGAGATATTTAATTTAACCAAATTTTTTAAACTAAAGGTTGAACATTATACGGTGGAGCAAAATTCTAGTGCAGGGGTCGGGGTCGAACCCACGACCTACTCCACATAGTTCCAACGACTTACCACCTACTCTATCTGATTGGTCTTAACACTATACGGTTGCAACCACCATTTGAATTTTACTAGATTCGAGAGCGGGGGTTTGGAGGGGGCCATCACCCTCCCATATGACTACGATGAAGAGACCGTGGGCAGAGCCGAATCCAACTAGCAGAGTATTGACTCCTTAATCCACGTTTATTTCAACTAAGTCATGGATTAACATTAATTTAAACCAATTTATGAAATACGGTTAAGGCACAGTTGAGATGCACTTATCACAATTAAGCGTGGTCTTAACTATTAATTAATCTAGTTTCTAATTAGCGGTGGAGTTAGTAGAGCCACCTATTTTGGCGAGACCACCAAATTGGCAGAGATATCTGAAGTCTTCTCCAGATTTGGAGGAGATATTGAAGGGAAAAAAAATTTGACCATAACTAGAGAAATTTTCAACCAATTTTAGCTCAGGAAGAGTCATTCTTGGTAGATTTTGATGTTTTGGACACATTGGAGTAGGTTGCAGAGGCAATAGAAGACCATAAACAATAATATTTTCACAATTGAGCTAATACAAAGGCCCATTCCATGGAAGTTGGACCAAGGAGGTGTAGCCGAGGAGGGGTGAACTTCTTCATAAAAATAAAGTGTTAATGGATCAATTGTGATGGTTTGTTGTGTGTTTGTTTAATGTTGTTCAAAATTTAGTTTCAATGATTTTATGTTCAATTATTCAACTTAATCTCCACACTTTTACTTGTTAATCAATCATAAACACTTCAATAAGCCCATGTACAAGAAGAAAATTTCATCACTTTTAATATAAATATGAATATTAAATTATCATAACAAAACTAACATTCAAATTCAGATCAAGATGGTATCAGAGGAAAGGTTATTTGCTTGTTTTTCTTGAGTTTTGTGCAAGAAGGGTTTTAATAGTTGAAATTTTGTGATGCTTACAAGGTTGAAGTTGCAGAGAGGAGAAGGGAAACTATTGGTTTCTATTCCTGAGGTTAGGACCAGAAGAAGGAGAGCTACAAGAGCACCATCTCCAACCAAAGTTTCATTTCTAGCTACACTTGAAGCACCTCAATTTTTATCTCCAGAAGCTGGGATTGAGGAGGTGCAAATTGCACAACAGGCTGAGTTGATTGAAGAGGTACAAGCATCAGAATCTGATTTTGAATCCATATCCATCATGTCAGGTGTTGGAGAGACTCAAGGTCATTCAGAAGAGGATAATGTCACGAGAGACTTCAATGACATAAAGAGGATGGTTAAAATTATGTTTGATGCATTTACTGATGGGATGGTAGGAGAAGGTTCTAAGCCTTCACATGGAGAAGGAACTTCACATGATAAGAAGGATGAAGAGAAGAGTTCAAGGGGAAGTGGAGGAAATTCTTCTCCATCTCCACCATCCTCATACTCATCATCTTCATCAGCATCATCTTCCACTTCCACCACAAAAACCACCCATACTCATTCAAAAACCCCAAAAGGAAAAACTCCATTACTCAAATTGGACATTAAGTTTGAAATTCCCATGTACAATGGTGAGGTAAATGCAGATAATTTGGACAATTGGATCCATCAATTGGAGGTTTATTGCAGAATTCAGAACCTACAAGAAGACGACATAAAGATTTAGTTGGCTTCATTAAGGCTAGAAGGAGAAACACTAGTCTGGTGGGAAGCAAAGACTCAAGAGCAAATGTGAATCTATGGTAATATATCCATTTCTTGGGTTGAGTTTATTTATTAAATTAAAAGACAATTTTATCCTTTAGCTTATATGCAAAATCCCATTATGAGTTGGCAAAACTTTAGGCAACTCAAGGGTCAAATAGTTGAAGAATATACCCCAGGAGTTTAGGAAAAGGGATTTTTTGTTAGGAATAAACTTGAATTCCCAAGATATACTCTTGAAATACATTGGAGATTTACATTTCTATTTGAAACATATTATCCTTATGTTTAACCCAAGAAATTTAGATGAAGTTTGTGTGCAAGGCACGCATCTTGAAGCTAGGGGAAAGAACGTTCAGGAAGAGGGTAGTAAGAAGAAGCCATTCAAGGGTAAGGGAAAAGAGAAGGGAGGAAAATGGAAGGGAAAGAAGAATGCAAGTGTTAAGAAATAAGGGGAGAAAACTACATGTAAACATTGTTCCAAATAATGGCATGATGAAGCCCACTATTGGAAATTACATCCCGAACTAAGGCCTAAGAAACCAAACAACAAGGGTAAGAAAAAGATGACTACCACCACACAACATGATCTTGGATCTGATTCTGGTGATGAGACCAAGATTGTATCCATGGTGAAAAAGGGAAAATAATACATAGCAAGAACCATTTCCTCAAATTGTCACAACAACACTCCAAATGAAGAAACAACGATAGAATTGTTCCATGTAAGGGTGACTTCAAATCATACAAAGATTGATGCATTGTTTGATAGTGGGTCACAAGCAAACTTGATTTCAGAATACTTGGTAAAAAATATTAACCTTGAAACTGTACCACATCATAAGCCATATCCTTTGGGTTGGATAGTCAAGAATGCCAATTTACATGTTACAAGGAAATGCATATTCCAGTTTTCCATTACTACAAACTTTGTTGATGAAGTTGAGTTAGATGTGGTTCCACTTGACATTTCAGGAATTATCTTTGGAAATCCATATTTGTATGACAAGAAAGTGGTATTTTATCACCATGATAACAAATATAATTTTCTCAAGGATGGGGTGGAGTATATTGTGAGAGCTCATCGCAAAAAGTTGAATATTTCTTTAGTTAATGCAGGGCAGATGAAGAGACTAGTTAATGCAAGTAAAAATTTTGTGTTTATCATGATTAAGAAAAAGGATGATATTGAATATGAATATTTTGAAGGATGTGATGAAAATTTAAAATCTGATTTGTATGACGCGGTAAATTAGCATGGCGAGATGTTTCAAGAACCAAATGGGTTACCTCCCAAGAGGTGAATTCAACATGAGATTCAACAACAACAAGACGTTCCACTTCCAAACATTGGTATGTATCGCATGTAAATCATGGAGAGTTTGGAAATCAAGAAACAAATCCAAGAATTTTTTAACAAAGGTATCATACGCCCATCTATTTCTCCATGTGGTTCACTAGTTGTTTTGGTACCAAATAAGGATAGGACTTGGCGCATGTGTGTGTATTTCCGTGCACTGAATAAAATCACGGTAAAGAATCATTATCCACTTCCATGAATTGATGATTTTCTTGATCAATTAAGGTATGCAAAGCATTTCACTAAGCTAGACTTACGAAGTGGTTATCATCAAGTTAGAATAGCTTAAGAAGACATTTGGAAAAATGCATTTAATACTAGACAAGGATTGTTTGAGTGGATAGTTATGCCTTTCAGTCTAAGCAATGCTCCAGCTGCTTTCATGAGAGTTATGAATGATGTTTTAATAAAATTTCTAGATTAATTTGTCATTATTTACTTAGATGATATTTTGATATTTAGAAAATCAAGAGATGAACATGTCATGCATGTGAAAAAGGTACTTGATGTCTTGAAAAAAGAGCAGTTATTTTTAAATATGTCGAAGTGTGATTTTGGCAAGACTTATTTAGTGTATTTGGGACACATTGTTGGATGAGGTGAGTTGAAGATAGACCCTTCCAAGGTTGAGTTCGTTGTGAATTGGCCCAAGCCCAATACTGTTACAGAGGTAAGAAGCTTTCTTGGGGCAACACAATATTGGAGGAAATTCATTTCTAATTTTTCTTCCATTGAAACTCTGTTACATGCATTGAAAAGTGTCAAAAAATTCTTCCATTGGGGATATATGCAGCAAAAATCATTTGATTCTTTAAATCAAAATATTAGTTCAACATCGGTATTGGCTCTTCCAGATCTTAGAAAACCATTTGAGATCCAAACAAATGCTAGTGATTACGCCATGGTAGAAGTTCTCATGCAGCATGGTAAGCCTATTTCGTTTCATTCTGAAATTTTTAATGGAGTTGTGACTAACTATCACGCCTATGACAAAGAGTTATATGAATTTCTACAAAGTGTAAAGGAATAAAAGCACTATTTTATGTGGAAAGAGACCATTATCCATACCGACCATCAGCACTTGCAATATTTATAGTCACAATCAAAGTTGTAGCAATCAATACATTTTAGATGGATGGGATTTCTACAATAATTCCATTTGGTTATTAGGTATAAAAAGGGAATCTACAATAAGCTAGTTGATATGCTCTCTATACATATTGTAAATTCATCTATTATACTCAACCACATTTCAGTTATGCATGAAAGTTACATTGAACAATATGCATATGATAGTGATTTTCAAGACGTATATGAAAGCTTGAGTCAAGATAACCAAATTGAAGAGTTAGATTATCATGTGCATAAAATTTTTTTGTATCACTTGGGAAGGTTATGTATTCCACATGAAGAAAGAAATAGTATCATAAGGGAGGCACATAATTCATTGATTGTTGGACATTTCGGTGTAGGCAAGATGGTAGCGAATCTCCAAAGGTATTGTTATTGGCCACGCATGATTGATAGTGTATATCGTTTCATTAGAGGATGTTATTTGTGTGCAATAAGTAAGCCTAGCAATAGGAAACTTGAGGATTGTACACTCCACTTCATGTACCTTCACGTCCTTGGGAGACTATCTCAATGGATTTTGTAGGAGGTCTTCCAACGTCAAGGAAAGTTCATGATTACTTATATGTAGCTGTAGATAGTTTCAAAAAAATTGTCTTTTGATGCCATGTAAAAAAAAATACAGTTGAACAAACAAATTATCTTTTCTTTCAAAATGTATGGGTTCATTTTGGTCTTCCTACTTCTTTTATAAGTGATTGAGATTCACGGGTTTTTTGGAATTTTTTGTCAAAATTGTGGGACATGATGGACACTAAGTTGAATGAGAGTACAACCTTTCATCTGCAAATAGATGGTCAGACCGATGTGGTAACGGGACATTCATTCATATTATTAGAGGTTATTGCAGAAAACATACCAAGTTGTGGGATTAACAGTTGCATTACATTCAACATGCATACAACAAGGCAAATCATTCTTCCACAAACACATCACCATTTGAGGCATGTCTTGGGTACTTGCCAAGATCACCTTTAGACTTCATCTTTGAGAAATATGTCGCTATAGATGGTCATAGTGACATAGATAAGGCAAGGAAGTTCATTGATCAAATTCAGTTGGTACATCACACAGTGCAAGAGCAGCTTGAAAAGAGTCAAAGAAGCTACAAGGCAAGGCATGATAAACACTTTGTTGATCACAAATTCCAGGTTGGAGATGAATTTTGGCTATATATCAGCAAAGAAAGACTTCAAGGGGAAGGTTAAATTCTTAAGCCAATTTGTTATGGTCCTTTTAAAATTCTGGAAAAAGTAACAATACTTTTAAGCTAGATTTTCCTCCTTATATGCAAATATATTTTGTCGTTAATGTTGATAATTTGAGATTGTTTGGCCTCCATTGATAGATGATCAAGGAGAGCATGTCCAGTTGCCATCAATAGATGTTTTCTTTCCAAAATATCTTGATGAACTTCAACAAGATCTCATACTTGATAGAAGAACCAGAACTTCAAGAAGAGGGAATGTCGAATACCTTAGAGTGGGACTCAAGGGACAAAATCCTTCCAAGGAAAAATGGATGGAGATTGAAAGGGTGAGGGAGATGTACCCTCACTTGTTGAACAATTGATAGTATCTTTTGGGGTCCAAAAGGCTTCTAGTGGGGAGGAATGACTAGAGGCTCAGTATTAAGCTTCAAAATGAAAGTGCTTAGAAATTCTCCAAACCAGAACAACAGCGAAGAGCTCATTTCCAGGAATCCGACGTAATTCATTTCATCAAAACCTGACTCTAGATGAGGAAGTTATGACCCGATGTTCATTTTCCTAAACAACTAAAAAAATTGTAGAACAGTGACAAGTTGATGACATGGTAGCCCAGTCAGCACTCCAGGTATATTCAGGGAATATTCTCCATTTTTAGCCCAATAAAACTATGACAAGTGTCACAACAAGATTCGTCAGTGAACTTAGGAGGTGAATTTTTTTTACAGTTTATCCTAAGGTTGTAGGAATTTTTTTTTAGTTTGGAATAGTCGAACCAGAACAGGACACATGGTGTAGCCAGGGGCCGCCACGTGCCCCCTCTGGTGGACCCACCCAAACCTTGGAGGAACTAGTCGAAGATTATGTCAAAGTTCGAATTTGTTATTACACCAAAGTTCTGCTATACTTAGCACACATATATATTTTGGGCTTTCGGGCTTAATATATTTTTTCATAACCCAAAGTATAAACCATTGGACAGGGGGACATATATCATGGGCAAGGTTGAACATTATATAGTGGAGAAAAATTCTGGTGCAGGGGTCAGGGTCAAACCCACGACCTACCCCGCATAGTTCCAATGACTTATCGACTATTCTATCTGATGAGTCTTAACCCTATACGGTTACAACCACCATTTGAAGTTTTTCGGATCCAATGGCAGGGGTTTGGAGGGTGCCAGCCTCGCAAGCCAGCCTCCTGCCATATGACTATGATGAAGAGACCGTGGGTGGAGCCAAATCCAATGAGCGGAGTATTAACTCCTTAATCCAGGTTTATTTCAACTAAGTTGTAGATTAACATTAATTTAAATTGGTTTATGAAATACGGTTAAGGCACAGTTAAGACAAGCTTATCACAGTTAATGTGGTCTTAACTATTAATTAATCCAGTTTCTAATTAGCGGTGGAGTTAGCGGAGCCACCTATTTCGGTGGAACCACCAGATTGGCAGAGTTATCTGGAGTAGATATTGTAGGAAAATTTGTTTTGACCATAACTGGAGCAATTTTCGACCAATTTTAGCTCAGGAAGAGTCATTCTTGGTAGATTTTGATGTTTTGGACACATTTTAGTAGGCTATAGAGGCAATAGAAGACTTTAAAAAACAATATTTTCACAATTGAGCTAATACAAAGGCCCATGCCATGGAAGCTAGACCAAGGAGATGTAGCCTAGGAGGGGTGAACTCCTTCATCAAAACAAAGTGTTAATGGATCAATTGTGATGGTTTGTTGTGTGTTTTTTTGTTGTTGTTCAACATTTAGTTTCAATTCTTTTATGTTCAAGTATTCAACTTAATCTCCACACATTTACTTGTTAATCAATCATAAACACTTCAATAAGCCCGTGTATAAGAAGCAAAGATCAACACTTTCAATACAATTATGAAGATGAAATTAGCACAACAAAACTAACATTCAAATTCAGATCATCAGTAGAGATATTTCATGGGGAGTTGGATAGAGTCCTATATTATCATGATGATATACTTATTGCTAGTATGCATAGGGTTTCTAGTACCTATATCTGGTTGGATAGTGAGTGGAGCAAGGTGTGTTAAACATTGATTAGGATGGCTTGGGATCCAGGTATCGAGGTATTCCTTCATGTCGGGATAGATCTGATAGTGGGGATGACACAATGGCACATTTGGGACCCTGGTATTACTGGTGGTTATAGTGGTGATCAATAGTGAGAGAGTACTTGTTGTGTTGGAAGAGCTTGCCGGATGAGGATGCCACCTGGGAGGGTGTGTTGGAAATATTAAGAGGGAGGGGTGAATCAGTATTCCTTTCAATTAGAGCATTAGTTAATCTTCAATTATTATCAGTGTTTGTACAATGATAGCAGCAAAAAAGAGGAACACAAATGCACACATTTTTTAAGGTGGAAACCCACTCTGGGACAAAAACCACCTAATGCTTTTCTAATAATTCTTTAATATTCAACTCCAATTGAAAATAAAGTTCCAACTTCCTAGAATCTAGAAAAGCATTCTTCTCCAGCTCCCACTAGATGGACGCTCCAATGCCTGAGATTCTTCAATAGTCAATTGAACGGATGCCTCAACACCCAATGAGTTACAACTCACCCTAGCACCACACTACCACCCTCTAGAAGAATAAAAGAGGAATGGATTCCCATACCAGGGAAAATGGTCCACTTTACAATGATATAGAATGATGTATAAGAAGTAGACACAATAGACCATAACCCCAACTATGACACGACCACCTAATTATGATACTAGATTTCTCAACACCGCTCTTCAACCCTTGCGTATAGACGAAGGCGAATTTGTACAATAATGTATTTACAATGACTAAGTACAATGGTACTTTTACAATGATTGTATGCAGTGCTGCCCACTTGAAGACTTCATATGATGAACTTCTTGTTGCTGTTATGCACCTTGGTTGCTGCTCTTGTCATGCTACCCTCTGTTGCACCTTGCTTTTCTTTGCTGCCATAGAAAGTCTGGTCCTTTGCAACCCTTGACAACACATGATCTAGCTTTTTCTTGCCTTCTAGGAGCTCGATATTGAATCTGGTGTATCTCCGTTATTTCAGATCCTCAATATCTAATTTTTAGTCCTGTAGTAGTCATCTAAGTCATCTTTCCTATGCCACAGGTCTAACCAAATTAGGATTCTTCAAGATAGAGTTATACCCAATCTCTCACAATTCCCTAATTATGGACTGTTTCAGTAGAGCGGACTCGTATGACGTTCCACGTGTCATTGTTTCTTCATTTGGCTCTGAAATTGATAGCGAGAAAATTACAGATTTTGCACTATCTACCACTTTTTAATCAATCCCAAGCCGATACTGATAGAGAGAGTTATGATGAATTTACCAAGGTCACTGCTTTGGGATGAATTTCGTGGAGCTCGGTAAAAAAAACCCTCGACTTCACATATCATATCTTCTAAAAACAGTACCTTGATCTGGAATTTTTATAGAAGCTTCCTCAATATTTCGGACTTGACTTTGCTAAAATTTTTCACTTCTGAACCTTCGTAGAAAAATGTTAGAGCGCAACTCCACGATGACTTGTTTTATGGTCGAACTTTGCATAAGGAGGAAATGAAGATCACAATTTATATAAAATTTCAAGTTGAGAGTGGCATCACATGAATGGGAGGGATTTTAGAGCTTAAAAATATTAATTATGACTTTTCAATGACCCATGCCCCAACCTCATGGGGTTTTAATATTAGCCCACTAACCTGGGTACAAACTTCAAACATGAATATCTCTCAAACCGTGAAGAATCACATGGCGTGCCATATATCAACGGAAACATCTCGACAAGTAGAAACCATCAAAAGCATTATTGACCCAGAATATATTAATTTGGTAGGTAAAAATTCCATGCAATATTGGGTTAGCCCCTAGTGTTTCTTGGGTTGACATCAATGACAACTATTGATCAACAATCTCCCCCTTTGGCATTGATGGCAATACAAGTACTCCCCCTTCGATCATGACACCTCTTCCTACAACATTCTCTCCCCCTTTGACATCAATGGCAAAGGGTAACTCCCCATGAAACACAACCATTCTGTGGACCTGTACACACTTCCACTCCCTCTGACACACAACTGTCCTGCAGACCTGTAATGTACTTCCACTCCCCCTTTATATTCTAAAAAAGGAAAATCTAATGAGAACTTGGGAGAATCCCAAGCTTCTAGCGAAGATATTCTAATGCTGGCAAATATTTAATATGTGATTATTTTGGTGCTGCTTGGAATCTTGCTACTTGTCCACTTGCTTTCATAACATCTGGTCGGGAGGCTGTTACATATAGAAGACTACTAATCATAGATCTGTACAACCTTTGATCCACATCCTTAGATGAGTCGTCTATGCTCAATTTGCAACATGTTACCATTGGAGTAAGGATGGTTTTGCAATCTTCCATTTTAAATTTCTTGAGCATTTCCTTGATGTACTTGGCTTGACATATAAATATTGCTTTCTCTTTCTGAGATATTTGAAGCCCTAAGAAGTATGTCAGCTCACCAAGTAAAGACATCTCGAAATCACTTTGCACCTTTGTAGCAAACTTCTTACTTAGTCGATCATCATTGCTACCAATTATTGTATCATCCTCTTTAGCTATTAGACATGCTTTGGTTGCTTCATCCAGAACATATATGTCATTTGGAGCTCGACTTGCTATAGCCACAATTTCACCATACACGCCTTTCCTGATTTCACATTTCGTGGATTTGAATAGTATTGTGTGTCCTTGATCACACATTTGTCCAACAATGAGCAGATTGTGATTCATGTTTTCAACCAATAGAACATTCTTGGCTAGAGCATCTTTGCTTCCGAGAGTGACAGTACCTCATCCTATAATATTTGAAGATCCATCATTTCCAAAGGACATGGTTCCATCCTTCTTCTCTTTCAGAGATACAAATTTATTTCTATCTCCTGTCACATGCATTGAGAAACCGCTATCAACATACCACACATCTTTGTTCTTTTGAGCCTTGAAAGTGAGAGCACAATTATCATTCTTCTTCTTCTTCCATGTTCGTTCGTTATGTGGCTTCGAAGATTCTTCTAGAGGATTTTCAAGTCTGCAGTCTTTGGCTATGTGTCTAAATTTTCGACATTTGTAACATTCAATATTATTTCTTAAATGTTCAAATCTATTGATGTTTTGTTGAGCCCTGGGAGGTTCATATTTGACAGATCTCATGGAATTGTATTCGTTCCTAGGGTACATGTGACATTCTACAGCTTTATGACCAAATTTTCCACATGAATAATAGTAGCCATAAAAAATATGTTGGTACCTGGATGGAAATTTTCGTCGAGGAATTGTCTTCCAAGGCCATTCTTGCGAATCTTGTCCAATGAAGTCTACATGCATGTCAGATCTCATAGGTTCATTGTATTTTGTTGTAGAAGGTCCTGCTTCTTCTTATTTTTAACCGATGCCAGTTTTGTCGTTGTAAGATCATTGATTGTTGATGAGTTCTTCCAAAGCCCTTGAGTTGTTGGCATAGTTTTGGATAGTTTTTTTTTTCTTCACTTCCTCACGCAGCGAGACTACTTCAGCTTCTAATTCTTCCCTTTCTTGGTTTCTTTCTTCCAAATTCTTTTGAAGTGACTCTTCAATGCATTTTTGTTCTTCAACTTCAATTTTGAAACCTTGAAGTTGTTCTTCAAGAGTATTGGAACAGATCTTCTCCGCCTTGAGATATTTTATAAGCTTGATTGCTTCCTCATTAAATTCTTCTATGGTCCATCCTTCTTCTTCGTTGTTTGATACCTCTTGTTTATTGTGCTTGGGTTTATTGTGCTTGGCCATATACAATACTCTCTCATTGGCTTCTTCTTCACTGTCATTTTCTTCATCGGATGATGAGCTATCTTCTTTAGAGAGAAAGTTCCTTTTGGATCCTTGCTTGTTGAATTTCTTAAATTCTTTCTTTCTTTTTGAGTGTCCATTACTTCTGTTTGGACATTTTGCTGCAAAATTCCCAACCTAATTACAGCTGAAACATATCAATGGAAGTTTACCTTTGAATTGTCCCTTACCAATTTTTATTTTTCTCATGAAGTAAGCATATTCTTTATCTAAAAGACCTTCTTCATCATCTCCCTTTTCTTCACACTTGCAGGTGCATGTCTCTTCAATTGAAAGTTGTTTATCCTTATTGGTTTTCTTAGATGCAACGAACGCAGTTTCTAGATGCGAAGTACCCTTTTCTTCATCAAGTCTCATTTCATATGCTATGAGAACTCCATGTAATTCCTCTTTGTTGAGTTTGTCCAGATTTTCACTGTATTCTAAGACCGATACCTTTGGGTTGAATTTCCCTGGTAACGTTCTAAGAATTTTCTGTATAATAGTCTTCTCATCAACTGGCTCTCCTAATCCTTCCAGAGTATTGGTTGTTTCATCAATGTATTGGAAGTATGCAGCAATTTTTCAATCTTCTTTCATTTTGAGTTGCTCAAATTTTTCTCTATAGATTTGAAGTTTTTCTTCTTTGACATTTGAGTCACGTGCATATATATTCTCAAGCTTGTCCCATACATTTTTGGCAGTTTTACAACCCAACACCTTCTGATAAGCAGATTCAATAATTCCACAGATAATAATATTCTTTGCTTTTGCATCATTTACCAAATTCTTCTCACCTTGTTCATCGGTAGTTGATGTAAATCCATTTTCAACATTGTCCCATACTTCGTAACCTTACACCAAGAGATAGACCTCCATTCTTCCTTTCTAGAGTGCATAATTATTTTCATTGAATAGAGGTACACCATTCTTGGTATGCTCCATGACCTCCTTCCAATTGTTAAACTGCTATTAAAGGAACCAAGCTCTAATACCAATTGTTGGAAATACTGAGAGGGGAGGGGGGGGGGGTGAATCAGTATTCCTTTCAATTAGAGCATTATTTAATCTTCAATTATTATCATTTTTTGTACAATGATAGAAGCAAACAAGAGGAACACAAATGCACACAGTTTTTAAGGTGGAAACACACTGCTGGACAAAAACCACCTAATGCTTTTCTAATAATTCTTTAATATTCAACTCCAATTGAAAATAAAGCTCCAACTTCCTAGAATCTAGAAAAGCATTCTTCTCCATCTCCCACTGGATGGACGCTCCAACGCTTGTGATTCTTCAGTAGTCAACTAAACAGATGCCCCAACACCCAATGAGCTACAACTCACCTTAGCACGACCCTACCACCCTATAGAAGAATAAAATAAGAATGGACTCCCATACCATGGAAAATGGTCCACTTTACAATAATATAGAATGATGTAGAAGAAGAAGATATACTAGACCATAACCCCAACTTTGACACAACCACCTAATGATGATCTTAGACCTCCCAACGCTGCCTCTTCAACCCTTGGCAGATAGACACTAGTACAATTTGTACAATAATGTATTTACAATGACTAAGTACAATGATACCTTTACAATGATTGTATGTAGTGTTGCCCACTTGAAGACTTCATATGATGAAATTCTTGCTGCTGTTATGCACCTTGGTTGCTGCTCTTGTCAGGATACCCTCTGCTGCACCTTTCTTTGCTTTTCTGCCATAGAAAGTTTGGTCCTTTGCAACCCTTGAAAACACATGATCTAGCTTTTTCTTTGCCTTCTAGAAGCTCGATATTGAATCTAGTATATCTCTGCTATTTCAGATCCTCAATATCTAATTTTTAGTCCTGTATTATTCCTCTGAGTTTTCTTTCCAATGCCATAGGTCTGACCCAATTTGGATTCTTCAAGAGAGAGTTATACCCAATATCTCACAATGCCCTAATTAAGGAATGTTTCTGCAAAGCGCACTTGTACGGCGTACCACATGTCACTGTTTCTTCATTTGGCTCTAAAATTGATAGAGCGAAAATTATAGACTGTGCACTATCTGCCACTTCTTACGAAATTCCAATATGATACTCAGAGAGAGAGTTATGACGAATTTACCAAATTCACTTCTTTGAGATGAATTTCAGGAGCCTGCAAAAACCCTGACTTCCACAGGATCATATCTCCAAAAAATTTGTGCACCTTGATCTGAAATTTTTACATCTGCTTCCTCAGGATTTCGGCTTCACCTCATAAAATTTTCAACTTTTGAACCTTCGTAGAAAAAAAATTAGAGCGCAAATTCCACGATGACCTAATTTTATATTATTTTGTTTTTTTTGGTGGTGTATGGGGACCAACCACACATGAAATGTGCATACCCTCAATATTTGGTTTTAAAATCATATGTGTGAATGGAGGATGGAAGGAAAATGCGGGAAAAGTCCCAACTAATATTATTAAAGGAAGGAATCCCACTTCATTTGGCATTATTGGATTATCGATTTTTATCTCAATTTCTTGAGTTGCTTAGTCAGGCCACTTGTTGTTTAGCACGAGTTTTCCGAGCGGATAACTCACCCATTATTCAAGGGACTTTGAGTGCCACCCCATATTGGTTTTCCATTATCATACGAAGGAGTTTCACTAAGTTATCTTCAACATTTGCAGTCAGTTGCTGGCAGGGCGTATTTCCGAGGACGTAGTTGTGTAATTGGAGGATTTAGTTGTATTCTTAGGGGATTCTTGTTTAGCGGAGAAATTTTCATTAGCTTTCTAAGCTACAGTAGTGTTGGGCCAGAATTTTAATATACCAGATAAACTACGCTTCCCTAGACTGGTGTCTAGTCTAGAACAAGAGGTGAAAGACTGCACTACCCCTTTTCCTAACTCAGAACAGATACACAGAGAGGATTGGATGCTTACTTGTTTCAGTCACTTCCAAATGGATCCTTTCTGTCGCTTCCACTACAGCTTCAACTTCAAGCGGTTTCAAATAGCTGAATGCTTCCTGCAAGAAAGAACATTGAAACAGTAGAAGATGCAATAATATAGATATCTATTCAATTTAATTAGCCAAATCCGTTAAGCATAAACTACATTCATCAACCAAGATCTTACAACATGGAAAATCAAAGAAAACGTGGATGCATGTAGGGAAAAAAAATAATTACTCTTTATTGATAATAGAAGGAGAGGTTACAACCAAGTGACTGATTCATCGTGACCTTCCAGCAAAGTTCCCAAGTCTCATCACAGCATAAGTCTCTCCAGCAGCAGCTCCACAAACCAAACTCTCTATTGAAAATTCTCCAGCATTTCCCTACTCAAATTCTTCCTCCTAAACACTTAGATCTGTGTTCAATTTATAGAGGAACTGTAGGCAGTTTTGTAATCAATAACATTCCAAAAATAGGCAATACATGTTTCCATTCATGTAGATGTCAAATGGGCACTTGGATCCGAAGCTTGACACATGTGAACCCTTCTAGAAGACAAAGGCCAAGTGGAGATTCTGGAACAATGAGAATTTCACTCCCAATCTGACCAACACACCTTTGAATGTCGGGAAGTTCTTTGTAGAGCAGCCTTGAATTGGGCTACCTACATATTCAACGCACTTAGGCCCCTTAGAGCCTGCATCGGTGAGCTCCCACATGTTTAATAATAAGCTTCAAACCATGGAAAAGCCTTGCTTTGATGAAAATCTTGTTTGATTCATGAATGTTTCCTGTCTTAGGGCATATAGCAACTGAGATGATAGGGAATGATAGAACCTTTGATCATCGGTACTGGAGATGATGCCCAGTTAACCAGGTCATTGGGAATGGTGCCCAAATTTATCTATAACAATTGCCCCCTAAAGCATGAGATCCAAATAATAAGAACATTTGATTGAGATGCTTTACACTGTGATGAGCCTGGAAACAAAGCGAAACGGTCACCTGCATCAATCTTACAATACATTACATCATGATAAATCCTCTATTGATTATAATTGCTGAGGGTAGACATTCCCATAGTCAGCACATAAAACATTCTAATAACATGTACATAATTCAGAAAGTTGTCTACATTGGAATGTTGCCCAGATGCAGACATCACCTATAGATATAGGCCCATGTTTGGATGACAATCTGTATGTAAGGTCACCGTATAGATGATGTGTACAAAAATCCTGAAATCTCAGCCTAGATGGCTGAAACTAGATCCGGGGTATTCTTATCTCATTCACTCGATCATTCGGGTACAAGTCTAGCCATGCGAATATATAATTTGTCATCGAACATGGAAAGACATCGTTTGATTACCAGCCAATAATGAAAGCTGTTAACAAATGCAAGAGAACCACCATTAATTTCAATGGCCCTCAAGGTACTGCAGTACATTTCGTAAGGCGTGAATAGATGATTTGATGTCGAACGCCAAACAAAATCTTCTGGTCAAAATTCTGGAAGCGAGGATCTTGTTGATGCTGTAACAAGCCTCATGGTACTAAAATCTGATGTTTCTAAGTGAAATTCTTGGATATTTATTTGTAGTCGACAGGAAGTCACCTTATTGCAAAACTGGAGTTACTGATTTCGGAGACAAGGGTATGACTTGATATAGCAATTTTCAAGGATGACAGTCATGAAAATGAAGGTTTATGAGTATTGCAGATGGATGAGTTCTTAATCACTGGATGACTTCTCTTGAACATATCGGCGACACTGTGATGAGTTGGCAGCATTGACCCTAAACCGAAGTGAAGGTATGATGAAACATAAGTGTGAATGAATCATCAAGATGATTACCCAACCCAAACAGTCATGGACATGGAGTGAAAGAAGGGTCATGTTCAAGAGCAACTTGCTACCAAAAAGAAACCTTGCTTGCTTTTCCCAAATTTTCCCTGGTCATTTGTCAACCAATACCTCTTTATTTTTTAACAAGCTTGAGGAGGATAACATTTGCTTGATCTATAATTCAACCCTTCAGGAGAATAAAGAATAAATTATCATATTTAATAATTTAACGAGTCTAGCGATGAATGAAACTCAATTCTTTCCATGATCGACAAGCCCGTCGCTATTTTATGTTTTAACGAGCTTAACGATAGTGATAGCCCGGTCCTTTTTCATGTTTAGAGAGTCTGAAAAAGAGGACGAAAGAGGACTCCAAAAAGTACCTTTTCGTAAATTTGTCTCTCAGATCCGAAAAAGTGTAAAATGATATCTGAAAGAACCTCTTTGGTCATGTTTAACCAAGGTATTCCTTTTTCGTAAATAATCCATCTCAGTCCAGAAAAGGGTTAAACTTATACTAAGTAGATATCAATCCATTTACTTTAACGAGCTCGAAATGACAAGTGCTCGGTAATCTTTTCACGTTATCAGAGTCTAAAAAGAGCTGAAAGAAGACTCCAGAGGTTCCTTTTTCGTTGTTATAGAAGCTCGAAAAAGAGATAAAAGTGCGCTTCAAATCCTTTTTTGTTTTTATCAAAGCTGGAAAAATAAGGAGAAAAAGCATGCTTTGTGGTCAAGTCCTTCTTGAAATAAATCTGCATGACTAACCTATTCGTCAGTTGTATTTCCTATTCAAAACAACATCAAATGGATTAAAAATACCTGTTTCATGATAAAAAAACATAATAAAACTATAGTCATAGAAATAAATTTAATTTGAAAGTAATTAAATGACTATATAAAGTAGTTTCACTATTCATTTTTCCCATTCCATAGTTACCATTTTCATTTTGGAGCTCTGAACCTGATTTTTCCCCCGAACTTCAGTCATTGATTGCGGTCGTTTCAGTGGATGGATTTCATTTCCGTTTGATCCAGGTTGGTAGCAAAAACCTCCTCTTTCTTTCAGTTTTCATTTCATTACCTTTCCTTGCAAATTTTGAGGGTTTTGAGGCCCCTAGGGTAAATTTTGCCAAAATTAAGGGCAACGCACCCCTGAATGTCGAAACCTGTGTTGTATAGCAGGTGCAATGAAGTGTACCTACATGTGCAATGCATTGTCTCAGCCCAGGGAGTGCATTGACGCAGTTGAAGTTTTTTGTTTTCATGTTGTGTCCAAAATTTGCCTAGTTTTTTGTAATGAATGGTATCTAATGGATCTTATGGTTGATTTTCAGGTTTCCATCAGATTATAATGATGATTACATGGAGAGAAAAAGAACATGAAGAACAAGATATGATTGACTTGAATGATCCGGGTATTGTAAGAGCTTTAAGAGATTGTGGGTTGCTTAAGTACTTCAAATTGTCAGGAATGAGGCAACAGATAGAACTCTTGGAGTTCCTTGTTTGAGCATGGGATCCAGCGATAGATGCATTTCACATAAAAAATAAAGTGTTGTCCATAACAGTTGATGATGTGTATTTTCTCATAGGTTTGGCAAGGAGAGGTTTTCCCATTTCACTCACAGGATCTACCGTTGGAGGAGAAACAGTGAGGGATTATGTTATGCAGTATTGCTATCTGGGGTCAGAACCTAGCAAAGATGGAAAAATAAACATCCTTGATGTCAGGGATTTTCCTTTGAGAACCATCCTATTCATGATCGCTAAACTAGCTGGCACCATTACACTCCATGCAGCGAACAGATCATATATGAAGTATGCGCTGGAATGTTTAGAGCCAATAGTTTTCAACTGGTCTGAAGTTTTTCTATCTTAGATAAAGGAACAATTGAATAAAGCAAAGGGAGGAAGGAAGAAAAATTTCAATTACAGTTCCATCCTTATTTCCTTTGCCTTGGAATAGATTCCACTGATGCAGCCACAACATGTAACATTGGATATATCCAATTCTAGAGATCCTCGAATGCAGAGATGGGTGGAACTCATGGGTCGGAATTCAGAACCAATTGACCGTTGTGTTCTCGACTGCATTATTCACCTGGTTCAGGCGACATATCGTCGCCATCGATGAGTATGCATATGCAGGTGTCGACTTCCGAGGAGATCCAGATCTAGTTTTACCAGAAGGCGCTCAGTGGGGTGCAATAGGTAAGATTGATTTGACCATGTTTTTTTATTTTTATAAGGTTTATACAAATTTTTTTGTGTTTTGATTTCTTTCCAAGACTAAACTAAAATTTTAATGTAATGCAGATATCGGTCGCATTCAACCAATAGAGGAACCAGAGCGCGAAGCGGATGTGCCAGCAGAGAGGGCTGTCGGGAGAGCAGTCCTTCGGGACCTTGATATGGCTGAGACTCTTGCTGAGCTCTAGCAGCACATAGAGGGATTGACCTTCGAGATTCCAGATTGCCGGATCGAAGAGCTTCCCATGCGACTGCAGTGACACACCATTGGGGTTCCTAACCGTTGGATGCAGTTGCTCCGTAGGATTGCTAGATCCATAGCGTGCTATCATGAGCACCACTAGTTTACTTATGACTTTTTGCATACATTTTGAGGTCAAATGACCAACATGTCTTGGGCACAAATTTTTTTAAAAACCTACATCTATCTATCTATATGTTTTCATAGTTTTTCCTATGTTTAATACGCAATCCTATTCAATGATGTGAATGTTTTCTTTACCTATGTCGCAAATTTTTGTCTAAAACTTGATTAGCTAATGAATCAGTTAAAGTGTTTAGATTTCTGGAAATGTGTTGATATTGAATGTAATCAAAATTTCTCTCCAAAATTCGAACTCTAAGGAACAATCTAAGAAGTGTTGGATTTCTAACAGTATAAATACTAGTAAGTTGTAGTACCACAAGTTGTGAGTCTAACCTGATGATTATGCGGTTAATACCAAATGAAATGGCATCAAAGAGAATTTCAATCAACGCGCTATACTCAGCGATATTATTCGTCGATCTACCGATACAAATCCCTTGAAAAATCTCTAACTCGCCGTTTGGAGCAAAAATGGCCCACGCTGCAGAGGATAAATTCTGCTTACTACGACTAGCACCATCAACATATCCAGTAAATGGTTCCGAAGATTCAGTCATCTACGATGAAATATAAAGCGGATTACTAACGTCAAGAAAACCCTAAAAAACAAATTAAGATAGTGAATGCAAATCAATAGCATATAAACAATATAATACAAAAAATTACCATGCTCATGATTAAGCATAGTAATGTTTAAGATACAACCCATTTCTAGGTTGTGCCAATGGAATCCCATCATAATCAACTAACTTGTAGGCACCCTTAGTAAGAACTCTTTTGACAATATAGGGGCCATGCCATAATGGCTCAAATTTCCCTTTACCGATTTTATTAACTTCCTGGTCATAAAGAAGAACCAAGTCACCCTTTAAGTAGATACGAAGCTAGAAATTTTTGTCGTATTGTGCCTTTATACGTCTCTTATGCGCTTCGTTGGCCAATTGGGCTTCACGACGCGTTTCATATAGATGGATGAGGTTAAGGAGACATGCTTCTTCTTCTGAGGTGTTAGGTAACAAGTCTATCGCGAGTTTTAACAATGATATTTTGCATTGGATTGGTAAGATAGCTTCCAGACCATACACCAATTGAAAAGGAGTAAATCTGATCACGTTTCTCACCAAGGTTCGATATGCCCACAAGGCGGAGTACAGGATCAAGTGCCAGTTTCTTTTACGGACTCCGATCATTCGTTGAAGCATTCGTTTAATAATTGTATTAATAGCCTCAACTTGTCCATTTGATTGTGGATAATAAGGATTAGAATTATCATGTGACAATCCTAATTTGGCTGTCAATTCAAACATCATATGGTTCCGAAAATGCTTCCCATGATCCGTAACTATAGCCTGTGGGACCCCAAACCATGCAATGACATGATTGAATAAAAACAATGTAGTTGTTTTTCATGTGTTGTTGAATATAGGCATCGCTTCGGCCCATTTGGAAAAATAGTCAACCACGACAATAATATAACCATGCCCCCCGGATGAAGGAGGGTTACAGGTCATGAAATCGATACCCCATTTCATAAATGGTCCAGCAGAGACAACAAGATGCATTGGCGTTGGCGGCTTGTGGATTTTACGGTCATAAATCTGGCATGCATGACAACTTCTGACTGCGAGGATACAGTCTCGAAAAATAGTAGGCCAAAAGTAACTGGCGCAGAGTATCTTCTAAAACCTTTTCGACCTCCTCATGAGTGAGGCACATCCTTAAAATGGTATCGACACCACGATGATAAAGTGTATCGCCGACGATCAGATAATATTTGGCTTGGTATCGAATACATCACTTATCAGAGCGAGAGGTATTAGGTCGAAAAGTTTGGGTTTGGAGATAAATGATGAAATCTCCATACCAGGGATCAGATGATCCGATCAGAAACAGAGACTCATCTGGAATAGATGGTTCCGACGTAGTTGCAGTATTATCACAGGGAAGGTCACAGAGAAGCTCAGCCAAAACTAAAGACTTCTTTGACTTGGATTTGATGAATTCCAAATCAAATTCCTACAAAATGACGATCCATTTTGAATATTTTCCCCCCATCAATTGACGTGATAAGATGTAAGTCATGGGGTTGTAATTCGAAACTATTGTTGTTTTTCGGAGTAGGATATAATGGTGAAATCTTTGGACATCTTGAACAGCTACCAAGGCAAGATTTTCTACGTACGAGTACTTAACTTCTATATCATTGATATTACGACTCAAATAATAGATCGGATGTTCAATTCCTTCTTCTACTTGGGCCAAAACCATAGCGATGGTCGTTTCAGCCATGACGATATATAGGAAATAATCATTTGAATAATTTGGAGGATACATTAATGACGCTTGGACAAGATGGTCCTTGACAGCATCAAAAGAAGCTTGCGCAACTTGGTCCCAATGGAAGGGAACCTCCTTTTTTAGTAATCGAGTAAATCCTTTAGCCATTTCGGCGTAGTTTGGAATGAACCTTATCAGGAAGTTAGCCTTTCCTTGAAGTTTCTATATCTGAAGTAGGTTTGATGGTGCAGGAAAATCAAGAATGGGCTGTACCTTCAGTGGTTCTATTCGAATTCCTTCTTTTGAGACTACGAATCTGAGCAATCGACCAAAACCAACAAAAAACACACATTTGTGCAGATTGAGGCGTATCTTGTAGTGTCGGCATCGTAAGAAAATGGCTCTCAAATGCAACAGGTGATCAGTCTGTTTTCGTGAATGCGCTGGTAAATCATCTAGATATGGTTGAACAATGTGCTTGATGTCGTTGAAAGCATAATGCATTTCTCTCTAAAAAGTTTCCCCAGTGTTCTTTAAACCAAACGGGAGTTTCTTATATGCGAATGTGCCCCAAGGACAGATAAATGTTGTCTTATGTTGGTCATCTAGGCAGATATTGATTTGATTGTAGCTAGAAAATCCATCCATGAAAGAAAATATTTCACATCCAGCACAGTCATCAATAATCTGGTCAATAAAGGGAGTAGGATAGTTGTCTTTTGGACAAACCTGATTAACATCCCGATAATCGACACATACTCTAATGGTTCCTTGTTTTTTCATAACAGGAACGATATTAGAAACCCACTCAGTTAGCGAAACAGGGTAAATGAAACCAGCTGGCAAAATTTTTTCAACTTCTGCTTTGATGGCAGAGGCTTTCTTCAGATGAACAGGACGAAACTGTTGATGCACCAGTTTGACATTAGGATACATATTAATAGTGTGTTCAATTATACTAGTATCTATGCTTGGAATTTCCTCGTAAGACCAAGCGAATACGTCACGAAATTCACGAAAAAGAGAGCGATATGAATCAAGTTCTGATGGAGAACAAGATACACCGACATGAATATTTTCTACAACGCCAGGTTTAGTCGAAATATCGATAGAAATTTTTTCTTCAATATTTGATAAATTTCGCTCAGATTCAATTGCATTAATTAGAAAATAATTCGAAAAGAAATTTTGAATGGATGGGTGATATAGTTCACTGAGATTATTCTCTTCATAATCAGGAAGATGGGAATGATAATGATAATATTCCCATGGTTCTCCTTCTGCCATCATAGCTTCTAAAATATTTTCATCTGTCAAAAATTTTGAGGAAAATGGATCAGATGGAGTACCAAAATCTAATGAACGATCAACCCAAACACTCGGCGACGCTGATTTCGGATTTGCTGCCCAAGCCGAATATATTGATTGTTATTGAAGCTCAATAGGGCTGAGCAGTAAAACATCATCCAACATAGAAATATCATAATCACTTGTACTCTCCCTTAAGCTAGATAGAGTGGAAGAGATGATGTAGCAGGTCTCTATGCTTGCAATTTCTGTTGACGTCGCGGGCGGCGGTAATGCAAAGGTTCCCATAAGAGTGGAATCCTTTAAGAGTCCTACACCAATGTCCTGGATTTCTAGTTGGGGTAAGTGAATATACTGAACGCTTCCAGTTACTTGCGAAGCAGAGGCAAAAAAGGATAATTGATTAATGACTATAATAGTGCCTTTATGAGGAAAGGAAACCATTCTAAAATATGTAGAAACAATTGCAGTCATCGCATATACCCATGGTCTTCTGAGTAAAATATTATATTCAAGGGGTCCGTCAACAACCTCAACATCAATACTTACTGTTTTGCCCCCTAATTCAACTTGCAAGTTATTGATAATACCACAAGGTTTATATGTTCTTCCATCAAAAGCCTTCAACGTCGTTGATGATTGTGATAATCGCGGCGAGCCAAGTGACTTCCAACAATTTAGAGACATAATGCACGTAGATGATCCCTCATAAATAATAGTGCGATGAACAAGGTGATTGAGAACATTTACTTGGCTGGAGAATGCCAATTCTGCTAGTAGCTGCGGTACATAGCCCGTATGATTAAAGACGACAAGATTAGAATCAGTCAGATCAATTCCACCAATGGCCGACAATAAAGCCTGCTTCTGGGAAGGAAAATTTTGTAATACCTCAAGAGCAGACATAGCTGAAGGGGATTGAGCCAAATCTTCAACTATATTATAATTTTGTGTAGCTCTTGCTCAAGGATTATATGTCGATTTATGAATTACTCCCTTTGGTGGCTTAATCGTCAATTCAGGAATAACAAGAGGTGGTACCAATTCATTAGATGGATTCATTGTCGAGGTAGTAGGTTGATCAGTGGCCGGACTACCATAGTCTTTATTCCAGGTCAACACCAAAATATCTTGTGAAGGTTTTGTAGTAGATAATATTAACACTTGGGAACTAGGAGCTGGATCCGTAGCAGCCAAATTTGTGTCTGGATTTGGAAATGGATCTGTCAACACAACTGATGCATTAGAAGTCTTGATAATTTTTGAGACTTCAGCACGGTGAGGACAATCCCTAACAAAAATTTCCTCATTACAGATTATGCATGGATAACAAGGTTTCTGTGGTCTTGACGGTTGATCAGATGATTGTTCCTGCGGGTTAGAAGTTTTCTTTTTCTTTGATTTCCCCTTTTTCTTACTTCCTGGTTGCTTATCACTTTTGCCTTTGTCAAATGAGACGACGTTGATTTCAGAAGTAGGAGCAGGATCAGATGTAGTAGTGTTGTGTGTATTTACAGTGCCTATCAAGTTGTCTCTGGCATGAGAGTCCTTTATTTGAGGAGAAACATTGAAATTAGATCGCGACACATTTGGAATTTTCTCATAGAGCGTGCCAGACTGAGTATAAATCAAGTCTAAATACTGGGCATGAGCGATAACTTTCTCTTCTGTGACGAAGCCTCCTTTAGCCACATCCTCTGTTATAGGTGGTAACAAGGATTTGATGAACCATTCAGCAAGGAGCTGATTGGGAAGAAATGTCTTAACCATTCGGCGACGACGACGCCACTCATGAATATGATCTGAAATGTGAGTAGAATTACTCTATTTGAAATTGGTCAAGAGTTTTGTTCCAGTTTCGTATCTGATCGGTAACTGGAAATGGGTCAAAAATATAGTAGCCAAAGCAGTGAAATTGTCGAAAGAAGCTCTAGGTAATTCAATGTACCATTTAGCTTCCGGACCTGTGAGTGTTCTCTAGAAAAGACGTAATCGAACAGAATCATCATTTAGGGAATTAGATGAACACCATAAATAATAAGTCATAACATGATTTGATGGGTCTTCTCCAGGGTTTCCATTAAATTTAGGAATGTTGGAAGGCAATTTATGTGGTATCACCAGCCACCAAGGAGAATAATTGATAGGATCATTGGTTAACTGGTTTAAATCTGGTAATTCCAAGGTTGCAACAAAAGGCAATTGTCTATTAAGGTCAGGTTGAGCATAGCCAGGATAAGATGAAATTTCTTGGGCAACAGGTCTTTGAGCACCGGCATATGGGATTTGTTGCTGGTAACCCAGATAGGGGTTGTTTTGCATGGAAAATGCTTGAGAGTTTTGTTGACCAAAACCTGGATATGGTACTTGTTGATATGAAGTTTGAGGAATTTGCGCCTGTGGTTGCCAAGGGGTTTGTCCACCAAGATTATAACCCAAATTAGTGTAAGTTGGATTTGGTTGATATGTATAACTAGATTGTGTTTGTGACATCCCATAAAATGGTGGACCATCTTGTGAATAAATGATCCCTGATACAGGTTGTTGTAAATTAACCAAAGGATTTTGAGTTTGTGGACCCAACATTTGATGATATTGAGTTGAAGAACTCGCCTGATAAGGTTGATGTACAAGATTTTGATTCTGTAACAGGGGTATAGATGTATTAACAAGTGGTATTGAAGTGGGTGTAACAGGTTGAATTGGTTGATACGATTGGAAAACTGTTTGTGGTTGGATAGACAGAGTGGGCTGCCATTGACAAACATGCATGTCAACATTATTTTTACCAAAATATGACTGAGTACTGTCATATTGGGTGACCATAGGTTGCCCCTCAGCATAAGGAGGATAATAATATGGAAAATGTTGCTCTCCAAACGTTGGGAGTCCAGTGGATATGGTATTTAAAGGAATTGACCCATAATGACTGGCTTGATATTGCCCTGATGATGGATTTAATGAATCAATTCGTTCAGTACTAACTATAGGACTACCAGTTAAAACACCAGATGATGACATTGGTAAAGACCATGAACGTGAAGGTGCACTAGAGAAAGTGCCAGATAGTGATTTGTAACCTATTGGGACCAAAGGGCCACTGTGAAAATATGACTCTAGTGATGTTGTGAACATCGACGGAGTAGCGAGGGTAGGAGTTGACGTAATTGGAAAAATAGACCCAACCGAAGATGTTGGTTTAGACTTGGTTGTTTGACCAAATGTATACTCTCCGAGATTAATGTTTGATTGAATGGAAATGGGATCAACAAAAGTAGATGGAAATGATTAAGGAAATGACTGGTACAGGTAAAGGTCTCCCCCAAAGTGGGTTTGACTTAAAGGTGTATCAGGTTGAGGGATTTCTTCAATTGCGATTAAACCAGGAGGAAGAACTTCACTGTCAAGCCCAAAATATATTTCAGACGGTTGACTGTGTGATATAGGAGTTTCAATGGCTACAGATGTTTGTGGAGTGACCAAATTAAGAACAACTTCCGGTTGTTCAGGACTCAAATTTTCTAGCAAAGAAGAGATAGGACCTGGATCAATTTGTGATTGAACAACTTTGGGTCCAGGAGGTATGGTCTCAATGATTGAATGGATCATGACCATAGGTAGCTGTGAAGACTCCATTTCGACAACAGTAGATGAACCGGGATGTGTGGAAACAATTTGAGCTAACTCTGATTTAGATGTTGATGTTTTACCAGAGGTACGAATTGTACTTGATTCGGCATATCGTGATCACCTTCATCCACTAGATATAAATTTTGGTGGTAAAGGTGGTTTTAAAGCTAATCTACGCGAACGACAGGGGGTAGGAATGTTTTCTTCCATGATTACTGATTTATTTTATCCAAAAAAAAAAACAAAAAGAGGGTAATGCTAGGAAAAAAGGTTTACCAGGAAACTGTGAACTGCAGAATACCTCTCGGCGAACCAAGAAGTACAGGCAGGTAATCTCCCCGAATGTTGTGTTCGGTGTATCACAATTTCAAGGTGGCCGACTCGGTTCACTATGGATGGATAGCACCTAAAATTTGTCCTCCCAAATATACCCGAAGGTACATGGAGGCCCAAGTCCGTATTAGCGCTGTCTGATGTGAAACCGCATAGTGAGAGCACCCCTTTATACTTATCATACTGTAACACCGCCCAATATACCCGAAATTACGTGGACGAGCTACGATATACTTATGTACGTGGAGTGAGGTATCACACTCGGAATGTATCGCAGACAAGTTAACGATAGCTGCTATGTTTTACGATGCCAGAACATGTCTCTAGCCTAGACCTCTAAATGTTATCGTTAATGTTCCAAAGCATTGTTAAGTAAATTGAGATTTATTTTATGTTGATCTTTCTTAACAGTTTTCCTTTCAGGTTCACTACGATGATGTATATAGAATTCCTAAAATGCAAGCTAAGAATGATAAACAAACTTTCACTTTCAGCTTTTTCAATGAAAGACCTAGCTACTAAGGGAAGAGAGAAAATAATTTGAGAGCAAACAAATCAATGAATCTCAAACTAAATGTAGATTTTCTAATGTTCCTTTTGCAAAAATCACACAATCCTACATGCAAATGCAAGTTTTTCTTTTCAGTTTCCTTAATGTTATGAATGCAGAAAAGAAACTAGGTGCATTAAATCAATAATCGAAATGCTTTTTACTTTCTAGAAACGAAGAATAGAAATAACAATTTCTCTTTTGAAGGAAAAACAAGGACTTCAACAACAATTTCTCCTATCAAGGAAATGAAGATTTTATGACAATTTCCTATTTCGAAAGCAAACGATTCTTAATGCGACCATAAAAAATACTTTGAAATAAACTTGTCAATGATAATGAAAAACTTTTTTAAAACAACATTGAAAAAATTTTCAGTCAAAGGAGAAGAAATATATAAAGATATTGGTCAATAGAGCATTAAAATTTTCAGAACAAATTAGCAAACAAAACTGAAACAAAGTACAAATTCAGATTCAGGGGGATTTTTTCCTTTCAGGAGCCAATGCAGTCTCCAAAGGGAGACAGTGGTCTGCAACATAGGCTAACAAGGGAGACAGTGCTCTGCAAAGTACTGTGCCCTGACCAAGGGTGCGTTGAGCGCATTAAACAAAGAAAAAGCTACCTTTTGGCTCACTAACTTTGCAAATTAATGTCTGAAAAAGTCTAATATTTATGTGAAATAGCTACTGGGTGGATTTAGAAAGCAGATCAGAGACTAAAACACCAAGAAACAAGAGAATTTCTCCCCAGCGGAGTCGCCAGTTTGTTGGGCTAGAACTGTAATCTACGGATAAACTATGCTTCCCTAGACCGGTGTCTAGTCTAGAACAACAGGTGAAAGACTGCACTACCCTTTTTCCTAACTCAGAACAGATACACAGAGAGGATTGGATGCTTACTTGTTTTGAGTCACTTCCAAATGGCTCCTTTATGTCGCTTCCACTACAGCTTCAACTTCAAGCGGTTTCAAATAGTTGAATGCTTCCTGCAAGAAAGAACACTGAAACAACAGAAGATGAAATAATATAGATATCTATTCAAGTTAATTAGCCAAATCAGTTAAGCATAAACTACATTCACCAACCAATATTTTACAACATGGAAAATCAAAGTAAACATGGATGCATGTAGGGAAAAACAAGAAGTACTCTTTATTGATGATAGAAGGAGAGGTTACAACCAAGTGACTGATTCATCATGACCTTCCAGCAAAGTTCCCAAGTCTCATCATAGCATAAGTCTCTCCAGCAGCAACTCCACAAACCAAACTCTCTATTGAAAATTCTCCAGCATTTCCCTACTCAAATTCTTCCTCCTAAACACTTAGATCTGTGTTCAATTTATAGAGGAACTGTAGGCATTTTTGTAATCAATAAAATTCCAAAAATAGGCAAGACATGTTTCCATTCATGTAGATGTCAAATGGACACTTGGATCCGAAGCTTGACACATGTGAACCCTTCTAGAAGACACTGGCCAAGTGGAGATTCTAGAACAATGAGAATTTCGCTCCCAATCTGACCAACGCACCTTTGAATGTCGGGAAGTGCTTTGTAGAGCAGCCTTGAATGGGACTACCTGCATATGCAACGCACTTAGGCCCCTTAGAACCTGTGTTGGTGAGCTCCCACATGTTTAATAATAAGCTTCAAACCATGGAAAAGCCTTACTTTGATGAAAATCTTGTTTGATTCATGAATGTTTCCTGTCTTAGGGCATATAGCAACTGAGATGATAGGGAATGATAGACCCTTTGATCATCAAAACTGGAGATGATGCCCAGTTAACCAGGTCATTGGGAATGGTGCCCAAATTGACCTATAACAAGTAGAACCTAGGTTCATTAACTTGTTGAAGCTATAGGCGAACCTCCAAGCCTGAGTTTGTTAGTGTATCTCAGGGGTAGCGTGGAAGTCGTTGGGCCAGTGTAAAGGAGAAAGGGCTAGGCACATTTGTGAGAGAGTGCATGAGACATTGGGGTCATTGTTTTTTGGGAGAGGTAGGGGAAGTGACGGAGGAATTATGTTTGCATTCTTGGAGCGTTGTTGAGTATTTCACTGGTAGTTATGTAGACAATGTATTCAGCAGCTACTGAGAGAGCATAGGGCCTAGTGGAGGTTGATTTTGGAAGGTAAAAACTAGGCCAAAACATTTATGGATTTCTCTAGGTTTTGTAAGAGGATTTTGTGGTTATAATTTCAGAATATTTCGGGTGATATTTGGGTCTGAAATCATCATTCTTATAGCATGGCGGATTGTTTGTTTAGCTGGGAGTTTCACACTATTTGATCAATTTGGGTCAGTTGGAATCAACTCAAAATATTTCTGAGTTTTATTGGTTGGGGTGTAAGAGGCCTTTCTCTAATTTTTCAAAATTTTCTAAGCACCAGATTTGGGGTTTTTGGCCATTACATTGCAACAGCTAGTGCAGATTGACTAACACAACGCAGAGCATCACTAGGAAATTTTTCTAGGGTTTGGTTGTTTCATTTGGGATTTTTTATGTTTGTTAAAAAGGAAAGCCCGTGTGCATTTCTTATATATATTTTAATAATTTCCACTTCTATAATAAAATGTCTCAGTTTCTTCCATGTTTTATATTGTGCCGAGTATTTACTACAATTTCCATGGTGTCAATTTATGATCTTTTGTATTAGCATTGTTTTTCCTATTTTTAAACATTACAATTTCACCATTGGTAATTGTTCCGAAAAAGAATTGAAAATAGAGAGTATGTATTAATTATATGGAATTGAACAAATCCACTTTAAAAGGTCATTTTCCACTTCCTTTTATAGATCAGGTTCTTGACACATTGGTAGGGAAAAATTATTTTTCATTCTTGGATGGTTTTAGTGGATATAACCATATCCAACTAGCTTTAGAAGATCGAGATAAAACAAGATTTACCTTCCCATGGGGAACTTATGCTTATTGATTACTTCCTTTTGGGTTATGTAATGCACCTTCAACATTCCAAAGGGTAGTTTTAGGCATTTTTTTTTATCTAATTCATGATTGTGTGGAAGTGTACATGGATGATTTTACTGTCTATGGAAACTCTTTTGAAGAATCTCTTAAAAAATTCAAAAAAATTCTCATTAGGTGTAAAGAAGAAAATCTCTCATTAAATCATGAAAAGTGTTTTATGATGTTTACTGAGGGAATTTTTTTAGGCCACCATATTTCAGGAGATGGAATTAAAGTGGTTGCATCTATGGTAGAAGTCATTTCTAAATTATCAGTTCCTATTTTTCAAAGGGATTTTAGAAGTTTTCTTGATTTTACTGGTTACTACATAAGATTTATAGAAAAATTTACAAATATTGCTTCTCCACTTTTCAAATTTCTCACAGAATATTGTGAATTCATCTAGAATTGTGACTACCAGAAATCTTTTGAAACATTGAAAGAAAAGATTCCCAAGCACCCATCGTAAGAGGAAAAAATTGGAAAATTTTCACATCTCAACTGATGCTTGAGACACTACTTTAGGATTTGTACTAGGACATAAATATTTGACTCCTTATGCCATTTAATATATAAGAAAAAATTTGACTCATGCAGAGTTAAATTATATTGTAACAGAAAAGGATTTTTTAGCGGTTGTACATGCCATCAATAAATTTAGACATTATATCATTGGTTATGAAACATTCATTCACACGTATCATTATGCAATTAGATATTTAATGAATAAATCATTTACTAATGGAAAAATTACAATATGGATATTATTATTACAAGAATTCAATATTACTATTTTGGATAAACCCGAAAAACAAAACACAATTGTTTATTTTTTATCTAGAATCCAAAATGATAATAATGATACTACTGTAGAAGATAATTTTCTTGATAAATATATTTTGGCAGTATCTATTAAATCTCATTGGTTTGTAGATATTTCTAACTATTTGGCTACAGGGACATTACCGTCATACTTATCTCCTCGAGAGAAAAGAAAGGTAATTCAAATTAGTGCATCTTATTCATGGATAAATGAATAATTCTAGAAGGTGAGGCCTGAATTATCATTCGAAGATGTGTCAAAGAAGATGAAGTACCAGAGATATTGAAATCTTGTCATGATTATCCTTGTGGAGGAAATTTTGATGATAAAAGAACTGCCTATAAAATCCTTCTCTTAGGATACTATTGGCCTTCCCTTTTTAAGGATGACAAATAATATGTTAAGAGATGTGATATTTGTCAAAGAATGGGGAAGCATGTTCCTTCATATGAAATTCCTTTACAACCTCAGTTACTTATTGAACCTTTTGAAAAATGGGCTCTGGATTTTGTTGGTCCAATCAATCCACCATCAAAACAAAAAAGGTACATTGTTGCCTATATAGATTATGTCACAAAATGGGTAGAAGCTAAAGCACTTCCTTTTGCTACTATAAATGTTGTAGTTTCATTTCTCTTTTAAGACATTTTCACTTTTTTTGGTGTCCCAAGGGAAATTGTGATAGATCAAGGTACTCAATTTACATCCAAGTTGGTACAGAAGATAAAGGAGGAATACAAAATTAAGCATCGAAATTCTACTCCATATCATCCACAAGAAAATCATACAAGTTGAATCTACCAATAAAGTAATTGAAGAAATTATCACCAAGAATGTGCATTTGCATAGAAGATATTGGGCAGAAAAAATTTCATAATCTTTATGGGCATACCATACAACATGGAGAAATACAACAGGACACACTCCTTATGAACTTGTTTATGGGAAGCAAATCCTATTTTCTATTAAGTTCCAGATAAATACCTTTAGAACAACAGTCAAATTGGGTATGATCTATCAGAAGCACAAAGACAAAGAATGGAGCAATTGAATGAACTTGGTGAGATAATACAAGATATTATTCATAGGACCAATATAGTTCAACAACAAAGATCCTGGTCGCATGACAAGTTCATCAAAGAAAGAAAATTCCAACTTGGTGATTGGGCATTGCTTTTTTATTCAAAGTTTAAGGATTTCCAAGGAAAATTTTAATCTCATTGGCTTGGGCCTTATGAGATTGAAACAGACTTTGACAATGGAGAAATCAAAATTAAAACTATTGATGAAGAAAAGGTAACCTTCTTTGTGAATGGTCATAAACTACAAATATATCACAAATCGTTGTCAAGAGAAGAATCTACCAAAAAACTGCTTGATAATTTGAATTTGAAGTTGGTCAAAGAAGATTCTTCTTCCTCTCTAGCTTATCCTTCTACTTTATTTTTTAAATTATATATATATATATATATATATATATATATATAATCAAAGTAAAAAACTTTTGTATAAACATGAAAACCAAAATTGTTGGCATGTTTACATAGAAAATCTATGTTGAAAACCAAGAATTATTGGAAGTATAGATTTTCTTCCTAATCCCATATTATAGTCCCATTTTCTTTTGAACCCTCTTTTATCTTTTTGAAAATATAGCAACTACGAAATTGTCACCAATCTACAACTCTAATATAATTTTGTAACCGACTTGGCATATTGCGACCAGAAAAAATGAAGATCATGGCACAAGAAAAAGATCAATGAATATTATAGCTAGAGAAACATGAGGACAACCTAAAAAAAACAAGTCAAAAATCAGTAAGAAAAGAATATAAGGTATGCAAATATTAAGTTAAATAATAAAGGTACAACATTTGAGTTATGAAATAAATCATAAGTAATTGTTGCTACCACTAATCTGAGTAATGATTACCCTTATTACTCCCACACGACTTTGGTATTAACGAAAAATATCTTTGTCTTATCAACGAAGTCGACCATGAACCTTGTTATAACTTTAAATTCTCCCTCTTCTCTCTATTCATAATTCCACTTCATGCACAACCCATTCCATTTTAATTTAGCCTTGTTTCATTGCCAAGACCGCCTTCACCTAAACTTTATTCTCTAATTAACTCATACCAAAATCCATTCATTCCATAACCTTGTCGAAAGAGAATTTATGGGTTAGGATTCTTTAACATGGGGGTCATTGTAAGGTCAGAGCCGAATGGGGTTAATTTCCTTGAAGGTTACCCATAGGTCAGGCAATTGTTGCAGTGGGCATAGTGGTTGGAGTTTGTAGAGAAATTATATGGGCATGAAAATGAAGTAACAAAGTATTTCACTCGAGCATACAATGACATTGAAGCAGAAATTGGGGATGTGAAGCTAGTATTGACAGAATCTTTCATATCTGAGGCTACCAGTTTGACTAGAATCGGCGAGAGTTAGTTCAAGAATAGGAAAATTGAAGAGAAAGAGTGGAAATTCTTCCTCAAGAATCTGGGTATGGATACTTCTATGTTTAAAAATGGGATACCAATCACATCTTTGAAAAATAAGTGGAGGAATTTTTTATTGATAATTCAAAAGTTTATAACTTGTAAAGGGAGATTTGGTATATGTTCTTTCATCATGAATGCTTAATGATGAACTTTCTGGAAGGAAATGAAATCAAATTACCATATTTTCTACTTAATAGCTTAATAAAGATGGCTAGAAATATACAGAGAAAGATGCAATTCATAAAAAAATTCCCTATACCATCACGACCTAGTGTAAATTTTGATTGAGACCCATCCAAGAAACATAGGAGATAATTGGGAAGATTTCTTAATTAGGAATCATTTTAAGGAACCAGAACAAGAAGAGCATAGTGCTAAGACAAGAAGAGTATAAGGAAGCTTCTTGTAGACCCTAAAGATAAATCACCTCCACAACAAGAACATCATTCATAGGATGAGACTCCTCTTGCAAATATGTTGGAAAATCTTAAAAAGAGAAATGTTAGAAGAAATATAGCCAACAATAAAGGTGAAAATTCATCCAAGAAGAAAACATAGCAGGAAAAGGATAAAAAGTAGCCCTTTACTACTAAATCACCATCTAAGCCATCATCCATTATAAGAATAAGTAAAAGGCTCAACAAAACAGCGCATGGACAACCTCATCAAACTTCAGGATTCATCAACTTAGAGGATGAAGAGGAACTAGCAGTTCCATCACTGAGAGCTCTGTCACCAGTTTCCAGTCTAGTTATAAAAACACCAGAGATTGACCCTATTAAGCAGGAGATATATGACTACATAGAATATTTGGAGCAAAGAGCTATAGGAAAAACTGTGGAATCATATTCAAACCAAGAGGAAATTTTTCATTATAATCCTCCAGAAAATCCCCAAATTATAAGTACTCTAAAAGAAGAAATTTATGAGTTAGAGGTCTTAAATAGACATTTGAAGCAAGAACAAGAATCATTGAAATTACAAAATGAAATCTAGAAAACTGAGAATGAAAACATCATGTTACATCTTGGTTTGTGGTATGAGAAGAATAAGAAACTAAAAGCCAAGAAAAAATTCCTTAAGAGGAAGGCCATAAGCCTACAACACATCATTCTAATGAAGAAATTGAGGATGGCAGTCACCATTAAGCAAAAGAAAAAAGGAATAACTTGGATGTTCTTTCTCAGCCATCTAAAGAGGCTCAGTGACAGTAAATACTCACAAATTTTTAAGTTTTTCATGAGGACATGCATTGTCTTCTGTGTGAGGGAATGTTGAACCCCAAAATTGCTTATTTTTTACAACCCTTTTTCACTCCATTCTTCTCTTTTTGACCTTCATAACTTTAATTTGGGTATCATTTCACAGGGATTATGGCATATCAGGTACTTAATCATCTTCCATTTCATAAATGACAATGTTATTTATTTTTTAACTTAATGTATGATTCTACAGCTAAGTTCAAGTTTTGATAGGTTTCGAGGCTCCAGCTAACAAATGGGAAATATGGGTAGGTGTATATTAGCTGGTACAATGATTTGTTCCTACCTTCACAGCATGGATCGATAAAGGAGACACCCTAGTAGCTCAGCCAAAGTAAAAGTCAACTGCCATAGGAGGCGAACCATGAGAGCGAGATGCAGATATTTAGCCTCGTGATTTGCTGCGTTGATAGAACATCATGAGAGGATAATGCTATCTTATATTTCAAAGTTAATTTTAGCTAGTGATGATTAGCATAAGGTGTAATTATCTAAAACATTTAATTTGTAGGAGTTTTATAAATATTCCTCTCGCCATAGCAGACACGGACTTAGATTTTATATTGTAAACACTATGTTTTATAAATAAAAACCCGAATTTCGTTCTATTATTTATTGTGTGATTCCAATGTGTGTTCAATCATCTTGTGAAGGAATAATATCGATACCTGCTTCTCATAGGAGGGCCCCCTCGAGATAGTAAGGTTTCCTTTTAACTGTAATTAGTATTTTGTTATGTGTTTTCTGTAGGATTTTGTTAGCTTAAATTTTTATTTAAATGTGAGTTTAAAGATTGTTTTCATAGCGAATGTGTCTAATAATTTTTTTTGTTGAGTGAAGCAAGATATCTTGTGCACATGGATAGAGAATAGGTTTAAATAGATCAGTAACATAGTTTTACATTTCAGTTATATAGATAGGATTTTAATTTGCAGAGATAGTCTTTCTTTTTGTCAAGAGTAGATTCATTTACAGTGTGATTTCCTTTTAAAGCAAGTGTGGTTTCAATTTAAGAAAGTCTGGCTTCAATTTAAGAAAGTGTGATTCCATTTAAGGCAAAGTGTGTGTGTGATTTCATTTAAAAGAAAAAGAGTGTGTTTGATTTCATTTTGAGTAATCATGAACAAGTGCGTTATTCATTTCAAGAAGTGTGATATTTCTTTTAAGCTAGAGTAATAGAATCAATCTCATTTACTTAATATTAGAGAAACTTGTGCATTTATATATCTCAAATTAACTTAGGAATTGTTTAAGTGACAAAGACTCCTAGCACATACATTTGATCAATATACTAGCCTTGGTTGATAATTCATGTCAATTAAATTTCCAGATAACAAATATCCAAGATTTTGTAGCATCATGTGGTGCTTTCTAAAGAATCAAGGGAGAGATAGAAAATTTACTAGGGGAATTACAATATTTATGAATCCCAGCATATATTTGGACAGGCATTTCAATGGATTTTATTGTAGGAATTCCAAAAGTGAGCAACAAAACAATGATTTTGGTGGACCCAGTAGATTTTATTTCAGAACATAATCATTTATGTGCCCTAGCTCATCCTTTCACTCCTTCATTGGTTTCCAAAAAATTCATCTGTTAGATCTTATTTTTTTCCTTAATATTGCCACTTTCATTTTTTTAGAACAATACCCCACATTCACCAGCGAATTTTGGAAGGAGTTATTTAAAATTCAAGGTACATAGCTAAATATGATCATTGGATATCATTCTCAGACAGATGGTCAAATGGAAGTTGTAATTAATTTCTTAGAAATGTATTTGAGATGCTCTACTTCTAGGAAGTCGCACCAGTGGGCTCAAAAAATTCTCCTAGCTAAATGGTGATTGAGTACCACTTATCATAGAGCTACCAAAATCACACCATATGAAGCATTTTATGGCCAAAAAACCTAATCTATGGAATCTTATGTGCCAAGAATGTCTAAGGTTCATGCAGTATATAGTACACTTCATAGTATAGAATCTATTATATGTATCCTCAAGGAAAACTTGGATATAACACAAAATCAAATGAAACAACAAGTTGATCGGCATAGATCTTAACATTTTTTCTGTTGAAAAAAATCAAATGTTCCTTCACCGACATCCATATAAATAGACATTTGTCAAGCATAAATTTCCCTAGAATCTACCTCCTAAGTTCTATGGGCCCTATAAGATCATGCAAATCATTGGATAGGTTACCTACAAATTGGATTTTTTAACCCACTCCAAGATTCATCCAGTATTTCTTCTGTCTTTTTTGGAAAAGGTTGTGGATCAAATGTAAAGTGTGGACCAACCCACTAGAGCATGATGAAGGAGGTCCCATTTGGCTCCAACTAGAAGTAATATTGGATACCAGAGAGTGTTATTTATCCCAACACATTATTAAGAAAGCACTAATCCATTGGAAATATATTTAACAAGAAGAGGCCACATGGGAACTAGTAGTGATTCTCCAAGAATTTCCTCATCTTCAACCTTGAGGATGATCTTGCTTTAGAAAGGGGAGGGAATGTTTCGGGTCCTACCCTAACCCCCTTACTTAGAATCCTTATTAATGTATATGGTTCATTAAATGGTTAGTTAATAGTCACTCATTGTAAAAAGAGTCATCCTTGTTAATTAAACCCAAATTAACTAGTAGAATCTCATTAACAGAGGGCCCATAGGTATTTTGTGTGTGTGTGTACACTAAATACCTATGGGCCCTCTATTAATGAGATATATTGTAGAATATTATTTAATGTTTTTTCAAGAAATGTGATTGGACTTAGAGAATTTCTCTTGGAGGTTTCCACCTTGAAGATGAAAGTGAACATGACTCTCTATGTTCTACTATCAAAGAGATATTTCTTATGTTGATAAAAAAAATTCTTGTTGTCTTGGGTTTCATGTTATATTTCACATGAATTACTATAAAACCCCAGTTACAGGTCAATTTGGGCATCATCCCAAAATACAGATCAGTATCCCTTAGGGTCTATCATATTCTATATTAGTTGCTACATGCCCTAAACAAGTCATCTCATTGGTGGTTTTCCTTCATGAAAGTTTCACTGCTTAGATGCCAGTTGAATTCCCTCATTGAGCCATCAACGCACCCCTAGACAACAGTAATTTCTTTACAGAACATCTACTCCCATGCAAGGCTACGTTAGAGAGGATCTAGGCCCATTTTAGAGTGCGTTGGTCGGCTAGGAGCGAATTATTCATTGGATTTTGGGAATCTTCCCAACGTCTAGTGGCTTCTAGAATTTGTTCCAACTTTCACCTCATCTGATAGCTTCGAATATGGACACCATGAAGCCATTAAACCTCTTATCGTCCTATTCCCATGAACAAGGAAACCTCTTCATCCATTTTTAGGAAAGCCATTCAATGATTCATTAATGTCAAACTACCTTCATCTACTTATAAATAGAGCACTGATCATAGTGCACAAGAGAGCAATAATTTGTCTTAAGTAGAGTTATGATTGTGAGATCACAGCTCTTGGAGGTATTGTGCATGTACTGTGATGTTGCTGGATTGTTGATGCTGGATGTGATGAGGATGGGACTAAAGCTGGATGAGTGACAATGAATCGATCAACTAGTTGTACTCTTTCTTCTAATTCATAATAAAGACATTTTTTCCTTTCCTAATGCACATGTCAACGGTGTTATATGTGTATTTATGAATTTAATCGATTCAATTTGTTTAACTTGAATAGATCATATTGACTTTATGTTGTTTTATATCTTCTGTTTTCGATTCCAAGTATCAATCAAGCGATTTCAGCTAGATTGAGAGCGACCAAAGCGACGAAGGGAGGCGAGGAAAAGAAAAAAAATTACAAGTAGGTTTTCCTCCCTTTATCTATTCATTTTAAGGAAAAGGTCAGATATCTTTCTTTCTATTGTTCTAAGTGCACCACCACACTTAGGGAAATCATACTTATCTGTAGGTTTGATTTCCTTAAAACAACCCCATTATCCAAGAGATTAACCACAATTGTTCCATTGCATGCCTTTAATGATAATCCTACAACTGAGTTTGGCCTTCACTTCAAGCCATTGTTAAAAATCATGGATGGGGATCTTTTGATCCTCTTAAGACAAATAAATTCGGGGATACTTTATAACATGTATGAATCTAAAGCACATGTCACTTATTCTATGGAAAATTCTAATAATTACTGGAAGCCATCTCTTGATATTATGGTTCTGAAGGTTGCCCCTGCATGTGATAAATTGAAAAGTGCTAGTGTAGACCTCCAAAGGCCCTTGTTGTATCTACTATTATCATTGTTTCTCCTATTTTTTCCTTGGCCAAAATCCATGTGGAATACTCTATTTGTTCTGTCCCTCATTCTTATACTACTTCTCATTGATACAATAAGGATGGCCCTTGGCATTCATCAACAAGCAATTGTGTGACGGCAATTTGGGAAAATCAAGATATGAGAAGGAAATGATGGTTATCCTTTATGTAGTGGAGACTTGGTAACCATATATCATAGTGAGGCATTTTAAAATCAAGATTGACCATCATAGTCTAAATTACTTACTTGAACAATGATTGTCTTCACCAGAGAAACATAAATGGGTAACCAAGATATTGGGATATGATTATGATTTTATATATAAGAAGGGTAAAGAGAATGCTATGGTTGATGATTCATCTAGAAAATTTTAAGATGGATGCATCACTCTTTGCCTTTTCTTTACCAAGTCTAGGATGGATTTAGGAATATTGCAAGGAATTTCTAGCAAATAGTTCTGTAAAGAAAATTGTCCAAAAGTTTCAAATGGATCCCAAACCTCCTAAAAATTATAGATGGAAACATGATACACTACACTATAAAGGGTGCATTGTTTTGGAAAAATATTCAACCATAAAACAAAAAAAATTATAGGAACTAGACTCATCACCAACAATGGGAATCTTTCATTTCATAGCACTTATTAAAGAACGAACCATTCATTCTTTTGGGAACACATGAAAACAAATATCCAGGATTTTGTAGCATCCTATGATGCTTTCTAAAGAAACAAGGGTGAGACAATAAGGTTACCAGGGGAATTACAAGCTTTACTAATCCCAACACATATTTAGACAAACATTTCAATGGATTTTATTGTGTCAATTCGAAAAGTGGGCAACAAAACAATGATTATGGTGGTGGTAGATTGACTTTCAATTACTCACTTACGTGCCCTAGCTCATCCCTTCACTCCTTCCTTGCTTTCCCAAGCCTTCATGGATCATATCTTCAACCTACATAGTATGCTCACTTCCATTTTTTCAAATTGAGAACCCATATTCACCAACAAATTTTGGAAGGATTTGTTTAAAATTCAAGTTACACAGTTAAATATGAGCACTGCATATCAATCTCCAACGAATGGTCAAATGGAAGTGGTTAATAAGTGATTAGAAATGTATTTGAGATGATTTTCTCAAAAATGAAGCACTAGTGGGCACAATGGCTTCTACTTGTTGAATCATGATACAATACCACTTATCATGGAGTTACCAAAATGACACCCTATGAAGCAGTTTATGGCCAAAAACCCACTTCTATGGCATCATATGTACCATGCATTTCTAAGGTTCTTGCATAGATGGAGGACTTAATATTAGAGAATTTATTATATGTATTCACAAGGACAACTTGTATATAAAAAAAAATTGAACGAGACGACAAGTTAATTGACATAGATATGAATGTTCTGTTGTTGAAGGGGATCAAGTGTTCCTTCAGCTACATCCTTATGAACAAATATATCTCAAGAATAAAGTTCCTTCAAGCTAGATCCTAAGTTCTATGGGCCCTATAAGATCATAAAATGCATTAGTTAGGTTACCTACAAATTATCTCTTCCAGCCCACTCCAAGATTCTTCTGGTCTTTCTTATGTTTTGTTTTAAGAAGGTTGTGGATCAAATTTTAGAGTGTGGTGTTGGAACGGGGTCCCCTAGCTGCCTTTTTTATATATTTTTGTAATAATTAGTCTAGATCAGGGTCTTTGGGGTGGGTCAAAGCCCCCAATGTATTGTAATGGGTCAAATGGTAGACCTAGAGTCCGCAAACCACTATTTGCATACCACAGGATAGCGCAGGCTATGATGATATAAATAGATAGATAGTTTGAGTCTAGAGGAAAGTAAGAAGTAAGATTGATGCTAAGTACGAACTATTGAGATCTGTTTTGGGTGCTATTGGGTAAGGACTCCTGCTGGCTATGTGCATGGAGATCCTCAGTCCTGTTGTGTGCAGACTCCGCTAGCTGTGTGCGTGGGTTGTGACTTGGGTTTGTAGCTAGATTTTGGATGATTAATGAATGTGGAATATATTGAAGTATATTTGTATTAGCTACATTTACCATTGAAGTATATCTGTGTTATCTGAATTAGCTGCAATTATGTCTGTGTTAACTGGGTTTAGCTGTGATTGTGTTATTATGTGATGATAATTACTGATGTGCATGTGTATGCGAAGGTGTTGTTAAGATCTTCTTAATAATAGTAGCTTTGTTTATGTTTACATGTTGTCTATGAGGTTATAAGCTTCGCTTTATATACTGTTAAGGGCTTGGTAATAAGATTGCTTCTGTGTGAACCTGATAGATCTTGATAATACTGCCTTAATTACCCACTTTCTCCCAAGGTGCGAAAACCTCGTTCTAGTACCCACCCATACTACTTCGAGTGAGACCTTGGCCTGCAAAATTAGGTCATTTCCGAAAGGGCCAGTAGTATAGGGTTTTGCTGGAAAACATTAAATCTGAACCTGGGTCAGGATCCCTTAAGCCAAAAAATGGTTCTGTTGCCGCGACTGGGAGCATTTTTAGAGAGAGATCAGGTAATTCCATGAGGTCATTGGAGACCTAAGAAATTGGAGCTCGAAGACTGGTTCGAAAAACATATTCAGGAATTCTCTATAAAATAGAATCACAGCACAAAGATAATGACTGAAAAGTGGAAGAACAAATATATTTTCACAGAAGTATATGAAATTTTCTTTGCAAATTTCGCGCACGAGCTATAGGAGTGGCTAGCAAGGCTAGTATAATTCTAGACGTGTTGGAAAGACAATCAGGTTACACAGTGGACTCCGGAATTGATTCAACAGTTGGAGAAGGCTGACAACACAATCACCTGGACTATAGATCATTGGGTGGATAGTTTTCTAGGAGGACTTGTAACAGAATTCATAGTCGATCAATTTATATCCTACTCTGAGGTGGAGCGAATGTTCTTCAAAGGATTCTAAGGTAAGTTCTTGCGGACATTGCAGCTACTAATTAAAATATTACTGTGCGAAAAAGGAATTTTGTGCAGCCACACCAAATGAATGACCTCTGATCAGGGTGAGAGTACAACACAAAGTGGTAATTACTATCGATTAAATTGAGAAGGGGATAGATCCATCTACAGACCCTTAAGAGAGCCATCTGTGCATGAAGGAACTAGTCCTCTGGCTACACCATCATCGAATCAACGTAAGGGAAAGAGCTCCCCTACCCCTCCGCCATTATCGGAAGAAGATATGGCCACACACATGAAGCTGCCCACCTTCAAGGGTGTGGGAGACAAAGACATGGACCGCTCTTGGTTCGTAGCAGAATCAATATGGATCGCACAGAATGTTGCTAGCGATGTTGCAAAAAGGGCGCAACTATCCCTCGCCTTTGAAGGAAGGGTCATGGATTGGTTCATGGGGTACGTAGGCCAACATGTGAATCACTTTAAAACTGGATGCACACCCTGTCAAGCAGTGGCCTTACTGATTGAACACCAAGTATAAGCATAAATTCAAGGAATAAATCGACAAAATGATAATCACGAGTATCATCGAACCAGTAGAACAGTCAGATTGGGTAAGCGCAGAATCTGCGTTGACCTACGTAAGCTAAGTGATGCCTGTGTACACAATCACTTCCCTACGTCATTCTCTGATGAAATCCTCGATAACGTGGGAGGGAAGGAAGCATACCCATTCACTGACGAGTTTTCGGGTTACCATCAGATCAGGATCGCACCTGAATATTGCAACAAAAATACGTTCTCCACCGAATGGGGATCCTTCCAATACACCGTTATGTCATTTGGGCTCAAAAATTCTCCTGCTATATTTTCATGGGTAGTGGTCGCAGTATTCAAGGAGTTCATTCATAAGTTCTCAAAAGTATACTTTGATGATTGGAAAATATTTGGATTGGTAAAGAAGCACATCTCAAACCTGCGCATGATGTTGGATGCCTGTAGAAAGCACCAGATCTCCATAAATATTAAGAAGTGAATATTTTGTGTGCCTTTCAGGATTTTTTTAGGTCACATAGTCTACCGGCAGGGACTAATGGTTGACCCCGCCAAAGTTGTAGTTATCATCAATTTAGCAGTCCCCACAACTGAGAAACAGCTACGCTCCATCCTCGGGCACATAGGCTGTTATAGAAATTTTATTCAAGGGTATGCATTGATCACCGCACCCATGGAAAAGATGTTAAGGAAGGACGTATCGTTTTTTTGGGACGCAGAGTGTCAAAAGAGTTTTGAGCTACTCAAGGAAAAAATGGTCTCTGCACCTCTCCTCTTTTTTCCGGACTAGACGAAGGTTTTCCATGTCCACGTAGATGCTTCGGGGATTGCCCTAGGAGTTGTCCTTAAGCAGCTTGGGGAGGGGGACATTAACCACCCGGTTGTGTTTTCTAGTAGAAAATTCTCTAGCGTGAAGCATAGGCTACTCCACTATGGAACGTGAAGGGCTAGCAATGGTGTATGTCATGCAAAAATACTGGCATTATTTGTTAGGAAGGCACTTCAAGATGTTCACGGATCACTCAGCTTTGAAGTACCTCATCAATAAGCCTATGTTTGGGGCGAATATTGTCCGATGGTTACTGTTATTTGAAGAATATGACTTTGAGATAATTGTGAAGTCGGGGAAATTGAATGTTGGACCAAACCACTTATCTTGAATCAAGAGTGGTGAAGAACCAACCAACCTAGAGGAAGGATTGCCCGATGTGCATCTTTGCTATTAAGGTGGTTGATGAGAACTTTTCCGATATTATTAAATTCTTAACTACGGGGATGGCACCTGCAGAATATTCGGTACAACAAAAGAAAGAATTGGTAACCCACGCAACTGAATTTACCATCATCGCGGGCCTTTTGTATAAGTTGGGAGCTGATGAGGTCCTGCAAAGATACGTACTGGAGCATGAAAGACAAGCCATTATAGCAAAGGCCCATGGAAGCGTAGGAAGAGGTCACTACATAGGAAAAGTGATGGCGTAGAAGATCTTAAGAGCTGGGTTGTGGTGGCCCATGCTGCATACCGATTCTCACAACTATTTCAAAGCTTGGGACACATGCCAAAGGACAGGAAGACTGTCGCGCATGGATGAAATTTCCTTACAACCACAAGTGGCCCTGCAGGAATTTGGTAAATGGGAAATAGACTTCATTGGACCCATCAACCCACCAAGCAAGAAGACAGGTGCCTGCTACATCCTCACTGCGACTTATTATGTAACTAGATGGGCATAAGTGTAGGCTGTGAAGTATTGTACTACAGATACCGGTGCGCACTTCATTTTTTAGCATATTCTAACCAAGTTTGGCTGTCCAAAGATCTTGATGAGCGATAGAGGTACACATTTCATTAATGACACAATACAAAATTTGACTGAGAAGTTTCGAATCCACCATGCAAAAAGTGCCCCATATCACCCGTAGGAAAATGGAATGGTAAAAGATTTTAATAAAATTCTAGAATAGGCACTTACCAAGGTTTGTAATGTCAATCAAAGCAACTGGGACATGCGCATCCCATCGGTCCTTTGGGCCTATCGGACCACGTGCAAGAAATTGACTAGGAAAACACCGTTTCGGATGGTTTATTGATCTGAAATCGTGAGAACAAACTATTTCTCATACAGAGATGGATCAGGGGGGCATTCACTGACAGCCACCTTCATGAAAAAGACAACTGAGTTACTCGAGGCCTACGTAGTCCCTAAAGAATTGTCAAGTAAACACAAATATCAAGATCAATGAAAGTATTTTGTTTTTAAATTCAAAGTGTTCATTGATCTGTTTTTATGTGTGAATAAGCAAGATGATATGTTCTGCAATTGAAGTGTAGAGGTTTGATGATAAAATAACAAGTTTTGTTTACTGTATAAACTTGTTTTGGAAAAGCATTCTTATGAAAATTTACTGTTTAAACTATCAGAATCTGGAAATAAACAGCCAAAATATACAGAGTGACAGCAGATATTTGTTTAAGCGGTTCACCCCTCTCTTGGGCTACCTCCGCTGGTCCAAAAGCCTCTAATTAGGCTCAGTCCTCTTTTGATTAAATGCTGAAAATGAAATTACATCTGTATAAAAGCCTCTAAAGGCAAAATAGACTGCTAAAACAGACTCAGAAGATCCAAATCAGTCTAAAATGACTACAAATTCACCTCCATTGGATGAAGGTAGTCCAATGCAGCTCTCTTTCCCTTTGGCCCTGATGGCTCCACGATCAAAAGCGCTGTAAAATTCGCATATAGAATGCCCCGGTGGCTCTGAAAACACTTCCAACAGTTCCAGAATGATCTCTACACCCAAAATAAAAAAAAAATTGTCTCAAAAGACCTCTCCTAGCCAAAGTTATGGCACTTTTACTCCAACTGCCAGTTTGGCCTAAAAACCCTCCACTAATTGTGGAGTAACTGCAGATAAGGCCACTAAATTAGTAGTGGCGCCAAAACAGGTGGAGGCCGCCAAACTTCCCGCCGAATCGGAGAGGGCTAAAGTGTAGGGCCACGGGGGTCCATAGGACCGCACCCGTCGGCCATATGGTTATCAACTTAGAGTTTAATTCGGCGTTCATTAAAGTTTTTAAACCACATTTTAATACAACCGAAACTCTTGTGACCACGTCCATTTTCTGTTGCGCGCCAATGAATGAAGCCCTTGGTCTCCGCCTTGTGGTTGTATGTGTAAGGGGCTGGCCCGTAAGGGCTGGCCCCTTTACGGGCCCCGCCCATTCAACAACAAACGTTAACTACCAATTCATTGCCATGTTTAAACAAGAACTACAACCGTGGTCTAACGGTTAGTCCGTTCGGTTGTTATCCGCCCGACCAGGGTTCCATTCCGCCCGCGTACAACCAAAAGTTGTTTTTTAACACGTCAATTTGTTCCACCTTGGGGGCCCACGTGGCGGCCTCCGGGCTAGCCACGTGGCGCTCGATGATTGGATGCCACCGAAATATTCCCCAGAATATTTTGCGGAATATTCCATGGAATATTCTTTTTTTAATAAAAATTTTCATGAAGTCAAATTTGGCATTTTTAATTGAAATTGAGGGATCTTTAAACTTGAATAACTTCTGCATACGACATCTGATTTGAGTGCCGTTCACGGCGTTGGGATCGTTTCGATGAACACTTTCCATTCGATCTATTTTGGAGCCATTCTGAGCAACTTCATTTTTGAGCATTTTTCTTCAAGAGACATGATCTCCTGATCACACCTCCCAAATGGGAAGCTTTTGGACCCTCAAAAGCTTTCAATTACCTGTTAAGAAGGTGAGGATACATCCTCCTCACCTGTTCCAACTCCATCCACTTTGATTTGCTTGGTTTACTGCCTTTTAAACCAACTCTTAGATACTCAACATCTCCCCTCCTTGAAGTGCGTGTCCTTCTGTCAAGGATTGCATCTTCTTTCAACTCATCCAAAAATTCTGGTGAGAAATCTTCTATGGATGGTAGCTGAACATGATTTTCAGAATCATCAATAAGAGGAGGTTCATACAAACGTAAATTTTCCACATTAACAACAGAATACATTTGCATGTATGAAGGCAAATCTAGTTGAAAGGCATTATTTCCAACTTGTTTAAGGATTTTGAATGGACCATAACAAATAGGCTTCAGCTTTTTACCTTCTCCTTGCATTCTATCCTTACTTATATGCAACCATACCTCATCTCCTTCCTGAAACTTGTGATCAATTCTATGTTTGTCATGTCTTTCTTTGTACTTGCCTTGACTCTTTTCAAGATGTTCTTGAACTTGCTGATGAATGAGCTGAATTCTTTCAATGAACAAGCGAGCTTTGTCAACATCACTATGCCCATCAATGGCAATATCCTTCTCAAGAATGAAGTCCAATGGTGACTTAGGCAAATATCCAAAACAAGCTTCAAATGGCGAAGTATTTTTAGAAGAGTGTTTGGCCCGGTTGTAAGCATGCTGAATGTAATGCAAATGCTCATCCCAAAGCTTGGGATGCTTGCTGCAATACCCTCTCAAAAGATGCACAATGGTTCTGTTCACTACCTCTGTTTGGCCATCTGTTTGCGGATGGAAAGCAGTACTCTTCTTCAACTTGGTGTCCATCATCTTCCATAGATTGGACCAAAATTCCCAACAAATCTGGAATCCCTGTCACTAACAATAGAAGTAGGCAAGCCATAATGAACCCATACATGTTGAAAATATAAATCAGCAGTTTGTTCAGCAGTTATAGTTTTCTTACATGGCATAAGGATACACATCTTGTTGAAACGATCAACTACTACAAACAGATAATCATGCTGCTTTCTAGATAATGGTAATCCCCCAACAAAATCCATAGAAACACTTTCCCATGGTCTAGAAGGTACCGGCAATGGCGTATACAATCCAAGCTTCCTATTGCTAGGCTTACTTGTAGCACATAATGAAAAACCTCTAATGAAACGTGTAACACTATCTACCATGCGAGGCCAATAACAATACCTCTGCAGATGTGCCACCGTTTTTCTTACACCGAAATGACCAGCAATAAGAGAAGAATGAGCTTCTCTCATCATGCTTAATCTCTCTCCCTGTGGTATACATAACTTTCCCAAATGAAACAGCAAATTGTTATGCAAATGATAATCATTCTCCTCAACATGATTCCCTTTACTCAAGTTAGCATACACCTCTTTAAAATCTTCATCTGATGCATACTGTTCTATGTAGCTTTCATGCACAATAGAATCATTCTTAAGCAAAATACTAGCACTAATAATAGGCCTTGAAAGCATATCAAAAACTTTATTTTTAAAACCTTTCTTGTACCTTATTACCAAGTGAAATTGTTGTAGGAAACCCATCCATCTGAAATGTCGTGACTGCTGCAATTTACTTTGCGACTGCAAATACTGTAAAGGCTGATGGTCAGTATGCACAACTGTTTCTTTGCCCATCAAATAGTGCTTCCACTTTTTGACACTTTGTACCAACACATACAACTCCTTATCATATGTAGGATAATTCACAACAGCACCATTAAATGTCTCAGAATGAAAAGCGATAGGCTTACCATGCTGTAAAGAACTGCACCCATGGCATAATCACTAGCATCTGTCTGAATCTCGAATGGCTGTCTCAAATCTGGTAATGCAAGAACCGGAGCTGAACTGATCTTTTCTTTCAAAGATTCGAAAGCTTTTTGTTGCTTACTTCCCCATTGGAAAGCACGCTTCACACTTGTCACCGCATGCATAGGAGCTGTTATGGCAGAAAAGTTAGCAATAAACTTTCTCCAATACTGAGCTGCACCCAAAAAACTTCTTACCTCTGTAATGGACTTGGGAGTAGGCCAATTCACAATAGCTTCTACTTTGGAAGGATCAATTCTCAAAGCGCCTCCACCTACTATGTGTCCCAAATAAACCAAATAAGTCTTTCCAAATTCACACTTTGACATCTTAAGAAATAACTGATTTTTCTTCAAAACATCAAGTACTTTACTGACATGCATGACATGATCTTCTCTTGTCTTACTAAATATCAAGATGTCATCTAAGTAGACAATAACAAAATCATCAAGAAAAGGATGTAAGACATCATCCATTACCCGCATGAAAGTTGCAGGTGCATTGCATAAACCAAACGGCATCACAAGCCACTCAAAGAGTCCTTGTTTGGTTTTAAAAGTTGTCTTCCAAATGTCTCTTTCTTCAATTCTTACTTGATGATAACCACTTCTTAAGTCTAACTTAGTGAAATATCTTGCATCTTTCAGTTGATCTAACAAATCATCTATTCTTGGAAGTGGGTAACGATTCTTTACCGTTATCTTGTTCAAAGCTCTGAAGTCAACACACATACGCCAAGTTCCATCTTTCTTCGGAATCAACACTATAGGTGACCCACATGGCGAAGTGCTTGGCCTTATGAAAACCTTGTCCAACAACTCTTTAATCTGCTTCTTGATTTCAGCATTCTCCATAACAAACATGCGATACATGCCAATGTTAGGAAGAGGACAATCTGGATGTAAATGGATTTCATGCTGAATCTCCCTTTTAGGAGGCAAACCTGTTGGCTCCTGAAACATCTCATGATGTGCATCAACTACATCATATAAATCAGATTTAAGCTTTGCATCACAATTTTCAAATGACTCATGATTCACATCAACCTTTGGCTTGACCATAAGAAGTACAAAACTCTTGCTTGAATTGACTAGCCTTTTTACCTGTCCTGCATTTACCATTGCAACATTTGTCTTCTTGCGATGAGCTCTGATAATAAACTCCTTACCATCTTTGAAAAGATGATATTTGTTTTCATGGCGATAGAAAATCGCTTTCCTGTCAAACAAGTAAGGACTTCCCAAAACAATACTAGATATATCAAGTGGAACCACATCAAGTTCAACTATGTCAATATAGTGTGCAGTTATTGCAAAGCGCAATATGCACTTCCTTGAGACTTGCAAGTTAGCATCCTTGCATATCCATCCAAGTGGATAAGGCTTCGGATTTGGAATGGTCTCAAGTTTAAGTTGCTTGACCAAATCTTCAGATATGAGGTTAGCTTGTGACCCACTATCAAATAGTGTGTCAATTTTGGTATGTTTTGCAACTACCCTCACATGGAACAGTTCAATTCTTTCTTCCTCATTAGGAGCTTGTGTATGACAGTTTGAAGAACTAGCACTTGCTTGAGTTTCAATTTCCTTCCCTTTCAAAATTTTCAAACCCATGGCTGCAATTTTTGTTTCGTCACCTGAATCATCACCTAAATCTTGTGGTGTAGTTGTAGTAGCCGCATTTTTCTTCTTTCCCTTGTTTTTGTTAAACTGGTTTCTTTTTTCAGGATGAAGTTTCCAACAGTTTTTCTCTTCATGGCCACTCTTTGAACAATGTTTACAAATGACCTTTTCACCCTCTTGTTTGATAGATGCATTTTTCTTTCCTTTTCCTTTTTTTTTCTCTTTGTTCTTTCCTTTGAAAGACTTGTTTCTACCCTCATCAAGAGTATTCTTTCCTCTAGCTTCCAAATGTGTAGCCTGCACACAGACTTCATCTAAGCTTGTAGGATTGAACATTAGGATAGTATGTTTAAGGTAACTGTGCAAACCACCTATGTATTTCAATAAGGTGTCTTGACTTTGTAAGTCTACCCCAAGTAGAAGTGCTCTCCTTCTAAATTCTTGAGTATAATCTTGCACATTTTGACCCTTGAGTTGCCTAAAATGCTGCCAATTCATGATAGCTTTCTGAATATGAGCAAGAGGATAAAACTGTTTCTTAATGGCTGTAATAAACTCATTCCAAGTTAGAGTTATCTTACCATGCTTTTTAATCTCCTCTCTAGTCTTGGCTTCCCACCAAACCAAAGCTTCTCCATCCATTCTCAAAGAGGCTAATTGAATTTTAGTGTCATCATCATGTAAATTCTGGATTCTTAGATAGACTTCCAGCTGTCTTATCCAATTATCCAATTTCTCTGCATTAACATCACCATTAAACATTGGAAACTCAAACTTCACATCAAGCTTCAACAAAGGATTTTTAAAAGAGGTTTTTGTTTGGTGTGACTGATTTTCAGAAGTTGAAGAGGATGATGTGGAGGATGAGGATGATGATGGAGATGGTGGATCACCATTTCCTCCATTCCCTTTTTTAGACTCATCTTTGTCTTTCTTTCCTTCTGAAGAATCTCCTTCTTCTCTTTGGTTCCTAGACCCTTCTCCAGCAATCCTATCATTTCTCTCCTAGTATAGGATTCTAACCATCTCAGTCAAATCCAAGAAAGTTTTTCTAAAGACTCTTTCTTCTTCCTTGGGATCCATTTCCTCATGTACTTCTCCTTCTCTGGATGACATGCTTGTGGCTGATTCAAAGGCTACTGAGGATGAAATGAAAGGTGGATGTAATGGCACTCTAGCCTTCCTTGGTTGAGGATTAACTTGTTCTCTAACCAGTTGACGTTCCCCTCTTTGCAGTTTCAGCCTAGTAAGCATCAAGATTTGCAGAACCACACAATTAACTTGCACAAATTTCACAATCTCTTAAGAAAAACCTTGAGCTCCGATACCAACCTGATCTGAAATCGTGAGAACAAACTATTTCTCATACAGAGATGGACTGTAGGGGCATTCACCGGATGTTTCACCTTTCAAGGAAAGGATGAATCCGGAGGCTACCTGGCCCTCTACAGACTCTGCCTAAAGAAATAATATGTAAACACAAATATCAAGATCAATGAAATTATTTTGTTTTTAAATTCAAAGTGTTCATTGATCTGTTTTTATGTGTGAATAAGCAAGATGATATGTTCTGCAATTGAAGTGTAGAGGTTTGATGATAAAATAACAAGTTTTGTTTACTGTATAAACTTGTTTTGGAAAAGCATGCTTATGAAAAATTACTGTTTAAACTATCAGAATCTGAAAATAACAGCCAAAATATACAGAGTGACAGCAGATATTTGTTTAAGCGGTTCACCCCTCTCTTGGGCTACCTCCGCTGGTCCAAAAGCCTCTAATTAGGCTCAGTCCTCTTTTGATTAAATGCTGAAAATGAAATTACATATGTATAAAAGCCTCTAAAGGAAAAATAGACTGCTAAAACAGACTCAGAAGATCCAAATCAATCTAAAATGACTACAAATTCACCTCCATGGGATGAATGTAGTCCAATGCAGCTCTCTTTCCTTTTGGCCCTGATGGCTCCACGATCAAAAGCGCTGTAAAATTCGCAGATAGAATGCCCTAATGGCTCTGCAGACACTTCCAACAGCTCCAGAATGATCTCTACACCCAAAATCAAAAAAAAATTCGTCTCCAAAGACCTCTCCTAGCAAAAGTTATGCCACATTTACTCCAACTGCCAATTACACTAAACAAACTCCAGCTAAAACTGGAGATACCGCCAGATAACCCGACAAACTTGGAGTCGGCGCCGAATTTGGAGGGACCGCCGTAATTACCGCCAACTGTGGGGGCTATTGGATAAGCCCCCCGTGTCCTTGCCACTCGGAGGTTGGTTGAACGACTTAAAGTCGTGGGCGGATATGTATTAAAGTTTAAACAAATATTTAAATGTGCTTCCGCACCCTCCGCCGGCCCGCATGACCGCACCCTTATCTGCTGCGCGCCAATGAATGAAGCCCTTGGTTATTACCGCCGGTTATATGCAACGGGGGCTGGCCCTTAGGGGCTGGCCCCCTTTCGGGCCCGCCCAAACAATCCGCAAGGTTTTTAAAACACTTTGCCACCAATGTAAACAAGAAATAACTTTGGCCTAACGGTCAGTCCATTGTAATATTAACCGCCCGACCCACGTTCGATTCCGGCCGACCCGAAACAAATTTTTACATTGCCATATGCCATTCCACTTGGGGCCATGTGGCGGCCTCCGGGTTGGCCACGTGGCGCCCGATGATTGGATGCCACCGGAATATTCCCCAGAATATTCTGCGAAATATTCCACGGAATATTCTTTTTTTAATAAAATTTTTCATGAAGTCAAATTTGGCATTTTTAATTGAAATTGAGAGATCTTTAAACTTGAATAACTTCTGCATACGACATCGGATTTGAGTGCCGTTCACGGCGTTGGGATCATTTCACTGAACACTTTCCAGTCGATCTATTTTGGAGCCATTCTGAGCAACTTCATTTTTGAGCATTTTTCTTCCAGAGACTTGATCTCCTGATCATTTATGGAAAGGAGGCCACTATGCCCATGGAATATATCATTCCTAGCTTGTGGATCGCGACCTTTACGAACATGGAGGAGCCTGATATCATGGAGGAATGCTTAGCACAGATAGTCGCCTTGGAAGAAGATCGATTCATTGCTAGCTTTCATCAGCAAGTTCAGAAGGCTATAGAAAAAGCCTAGCACGATAGGCATATCTGGAAAAATTCATTTACAGAAGACGAGCTAGTATTATTATATGACAGCTAGTTTGCGAGCCACCTTGGGAAATTCTGCCAACATTGGTTGGGACCTTATATCGTAAAATAAATTATGAATGGCGGTGCGGTGAGATTGGCTACGCTGCGCAGGGACCTCTTCCAGGATATGTTAAGGGCAACCATCTCAAACCATACCGGACCACCTCGGCGCAGACAAAATGACTATATGGCTGGAGTAGATGTATTGGGATGGATCTGCGTAGCCGAGGGTGGCGCTGGCAGGCCCGATATACACGCAGGGGTCGACCGTAGGTCATGGAGCCAGGGAAGGTGTGTTGGGCATGCAGGGGTAATACATAGCTGCAAAAACTAGCTGTTGGAATAGTACCACTAGGTAAAAATCCAACTTTACCATTGAAAGGAGCGGGCAGTAGGCAATTAATGAGGTGATTCTCAAGGATTTTTTACCATTTCCTTGATGGTAAGTTTCAACTAAGTTTCACCCAATTGTTGTTCACTATCCAAAGCTATAAATAGAAGAGGGTAGCTCAGAATTGGGTTATGCATGTCCTAAAATTATTGTGCCTTGAGAATTTTGGTAACTATTGTGCTTTGTTCATGGATGGGCATGCTACCCCCTCTGATAGTAGCAACACCGAGTTCATCTTCCGAGCAAGAATGACTGCGACCAATCCCGCTGAATCATCGCAAACCATGGCCTCTACTGAGAGAGCATCCGATGAAGTATTGGAGGTCAACCCTAAGGTTGAAGAGGTCATGTCCACACCAACCAAGGGAAAGCAGGTGGAGAAAAAAAAAGAGTAAAGGGAAAGGCCAGGAGCAGGGGCAAGGGAGGACTACGAAATGGGCTAGGGGGAAGCCAGGCACCTCCCCTCGGAACATGAAATCCCCCCGAATGGTGCCTAAGGCACACTCGCCTAACCCAGCGAAGTGACCTCTGTTTGCACAGGAAGAAGCTCAGTTCACTACCCCATTAACTTGGCTACCGCCCAATGTTCGGCCTACAATACCATTGGTGCACACGCCCAAGAATCTCGATGGTGTACGCTCCTTTCTACAAATTTCGTTGACCCCAGGTGAAGTCCCCATAATTGGAGAAGCATTTGGAAAACTCCTCTCAATTAAGTTCGACGATCACGACCTTGCTAACTTGGAGGCTTTCCCAGAATTGGCACCTGAGTTATATCTTAAAAGGGTACTGGAGAATGACGTACTACGGGTAGTACCAATGTTGTGGGTGTGCGGGATAGCAGGTTCCGGATTACTAAACTTGCCGTAGATACCTCACTTTGGTCGATACATTATAACCAACCAAGTTGTGCGACAGTTGCTAACCCTGATCCATGACAATAGCTTGTGGATCCAAGACCGCATTCCCATCGATGCCGCCCTAATTCACCGCATTACTAGTCTCCCAATGGAGGGGCCGGATCCCATGGAGAGTGTCGGCAAGAATTATGAGTAACAAATCACCGATAAGGTGTGGGAAGACTACCATGTCGAGCGAAACACCATAGGGTTCCTGATCAACACCATTGTCGACCATGGAGTGCGCATGGGTACCCTACTGCTGGCTTGTAAAATGATGTGCAAGTTCCAGGCCATGATTGTCCCCGCTTATGTAATTTAGCTTGCTGGCCACTGTGAAAATGGGGTCTGCTTTAACTGGTCGCAGTTCCTATGCAACAAGTTTTTGGATAACGTGTGCGAGGCCTAGGAACATGGGAAGGCATTATGTTACTCTTGGATGCTACTCCTAATTGTATTGGTCACATGGGAAGCCCTTGAAGGCTCGATCCTCCCAGAGCTTGAACCAGACATGTGTGAAGGGGCGTGATACACAGATTTGTGGGATTCCAAGGATGCGCAGCGTATTAATGAAAACAAAGTATTTTGGGTACTATTTTAAAGCGCGCTCACAGCAGCAATTCACTCTCGGCCACGCTTGTCATCGAAGGTCTAGAAAAGTACAAACGCATCGTAGCATTCCAGGTTACGATGCACAATGTGCAGATTCATGGCTGCAAGGATCCGGCTTGGATGTCTCTGCCTTACATGGTCACGGATGAGGAAATCGATCGTCTCATCGCCACTTGGCCACGACACTGGAAATTGGGATTCAAATCGGAAACAACTGACACTACTGGTAAAAGCGTAGTTCTGAATACCACCACCCGGCCTGATACCACCAAGAACTCAGAAGGCCGCAACCCAGAAGGCTCCACCAGGATAGAGGTTCCCCCAGATTCAGCACCGGGTGGGGAACAGGAGTCGTAGAAGGACATGGAGATTGAGGTTCTGGATGCACAGGGCGTCGGTTCCTCGTGTGGCACAAAATAGACCGCAAAAACTCTCAAGAGCCAGCGAACGAAGCGGCGGGCTACGAGGCCTAGAAGGGAGATTGAGATTACTTTAACCGAGGAAGATTTGGAAAAAATTGCAGATGTGGTCACCCTTGCTTCAAAATATAGGTGGCTTGCTTTGGAAGAGTAGCATAAGGCCACATTCGCCGCATTACAGTCTGAGCTCTAAGCTCTTCAGCTCAAATTTGATACCCTGCAGACAAGCGTGGTTCAAGTGAGGCTACCTCAAGTGACCAACATTGAATTGATATCCATGATTGCAAGCCACCTCTTCCCCTTGACAGGTGCAAAAATCACTCTAAGTCCGCCTGATTTATGTGCGCAAGTCCAGGCCTACGCAGAAGTACATCTAGACTTGGCCCGGCTTCCGCACGAGCCGCTGCAGGTTCTCCACACTTCCCTCTTTAAGGACATCCAGCACAGAGGCCGGTGGGTACAACAGCAGCTCAGTACAGCCAAGTAGACCATTGTAGAAAAAACTACTGAGGTGTCCCAGGCACAGGCCGCATGTATCCTTGCCACTGCACAGTAGACCAAGTTAGAGTTCCTAATCAACAGGCTCTGTGCAGATGTGACCGAAGACATCTCGGCCTCTGCCACCCCCCAGGCTAAGATTGAGGGACTCATCACAGCCCTAAAAGCTTCTCAAATTGAGATCCAAAACGTTAAGACCGATATGGATTAGTGGATTTCTACGTTGCAAGCTAAGTTGTAGCCGGAAACCCCTCTTGAGGTACGCACCAAGAGAGTTGCGCTGGTCACAGAAGCTACGAACACCATCACCGCTCAGGTTTCTCAGAGCACTGAATTTCTTGAGACAGTTATGCAGTTGTGGTCTATGGTGCAGCGCGACCCTCTCCTAAGCAAATTTACCCAAGAACTGTGTCAGAAGGAAGAAGCATTCAAGCAAATGGATGCTACAATGACCACTTTGATCCTAGCTCAACGCCTGGCATGTCTGCGAGCCAGCCATGCACTCAGAGATGACTTGGAAGGGCTTCGCCAAAAGAAGAAGGTTATGAGTGACCACCTCAATCCATGGGCTGATGAAGCCCTCAAAATCTCTCAGGACTTGGATGTTGCGGTCAAACAGCTGAATCAGACTCTCGAGAGTGTCACCACTGCCACTGAAGGTCTAACTTCGCAGAAGTTGGTGGACATTGCACAGAACGTTGCCGCACAGAGAGAAGGAGTGTTGTCCCCTCTGGTTGATGCAATCAAGCAGCTCCAGGCAAACATTCAAACCCCACAGCCGCTGTGAATCGGGACAAGTCACAAGATTGTGTTGGGGGGCTATTGGAATGGGGTCCCCTAGCTGCATTTTTTATATATTTTTGTAGTAATTAGTCTAGCGCAGGGGATTTGGGGCGAGTCAAAGCCCCCAACATATTGTAATGGGTCAAAGGGTAGACCTAGAGTTTGCAAACCATGGTTTGCAGACCATAGGATAGCGCAAGATATGATGATATAAATAGATAGATAGTTTGAGTCTAGAGGGAAGTAAGAAGTAAGATTGATGCTAAGTATGAACTATTGAGATCTATTTTGGGCGGTATTGGATAAGGACTCCTTCTCGCTATGTACATGGAGATCCTCAGTCCTGCTGTGTGTGGACCTCGTTGGTTGTGTGCGCGAGCTGCGACTTGGGTTTGTAACTGGATTTTGGATGATTAATGAATGCATAATCTATTGAAGTATCTTTGTATTAGCTGCATTTACCATTGAAGTATCTATTTTTTATCTGAATTAGTTGTGATTGTGTCTATGTTCACTAGGTTTAGCTGCAATTTTGTTATTATGTGATGATAATTAATGATGCACACGTGGATGCGAAGGTGTTGTTAGGACTGCTTAATAATAGTAGCTTTTTTTATGTTTACATGTTGGCTATGAGGTTATAAGCGTCGTTTTCTATAATTTTAAGGGCTCGGTAATAATATTGCTTTTGTGTGAACCTGATAGATCTTGATAAGACTGCCTTAATTACCCACTTTCTCCCAGGGTGCGGAAAATTGGTTCCAACACCCACCCATACTACTTCGGGTGAGACCTTGGCCTACGAAATTAGGTCATTTCCGAAATGGCAAGTAGTATAGGGGTTTGTTGGCAAACCTTAAATCTAAACCTGGGTCAAGTTCCCTTAAGCCAACATGTGGAGCAACCTAGAAGAACTTGATGAAGGAAGTTCCATTTTTCTCCAACCAGATGCAGTATTGAATACCAGAGAGTTCTATTTATATGAACGTATTATTAACAAATTATTGGTCCATCAAAAATATATGCAACCAAAAGAGGCCACATGGGAACTAGTAGTGATTCTCCAACAATTTCCTCATATTCAGCCTTGAGGAAAATGTTTCTTTAGAAAGGGGATGGCATGTTGGGGTCCTACCCTAAACCCCTTAGATTCCTTATTAGAGTATGTGAAACATTAAATAGTTATTTAATATTCACTCATTTTGAAAATGTTCATATTTATTAATTAAACCCAAATTACTTAGTGCATTCGCATTAGAAGAGGGTCAGTAGGTAGTTAATATTCTCCTTGGATAGATATATAGTGTAGCACATTATGTAATTTTTTGTCAAGAATTATGATTGGACTTAGAGAATTTCTCTTGGATGTTCCCCCCTTGAAGATACAAGTAAACATAGCTCTCTATTTTCTGTTATAAAAGCGAGTTTTTTTTGGGTTTATCTCTCTTATTCTTATTTTCTTGGGTTTCACATTGTTTTTCATCTTAACTACTCTACAACACTAGTATCTAAGATATTAACCCTATTGTTTTATTTCATGTTTTTAATGATAATCCCACATGGGAATTTGGCCATCACTTCAAACCATTGTTAACAGTCATGGTTAGGGACCTTTTAATCCTCTTAATAATACTAATCAATTGAAGGAGACTTGCTAAGATGTTTGACTCGAAAGAACACGTCACTAATTCCATTATTAGAAAATTGTATACTACATAGAAATGGAACACATAAAATATGCAGAAACACAAACACATAAAACATATAAAACAAGAGAGACACAGATATATGTGGTTTACCCAACTTGGGCTACGTCCACGGAAACATCCAGGCCTTCCTTTATATTATCTAGCAAAATGAAGAGACACAACCTACAATAGATCCATTATAATCTCCTCTTCTCTCTCACACATTCCCCCTTTCTATTTCTCACTCAGAGTATGCACACAATACACAGCCGCAATACAATACACTCATACAACAGAGGGGTTTCCTTCTAGGGTAAAAAACCCTAAATTAAACCAAACTTCTACCCTCGGATCATTCGCTAAATGAACGGCCCAGATTGACTACTAAATTACAATATTTTACAAGGAAATTTTATATCTGTTTTTAGCTTTGGGGGTGCTGCACCCGAAACCCCCCCCCCCCCCTTGGACCCCCCTGGCAGAGATCAAAATATGGGTGGCGTTGCCGCCTCATTAAGAACATGGATCCAAGGCGACGATACATCTAAATAAGGAATATAATCAGGCTCCACACCCAACATCCATTTCAAATTATACTAATTAATGGAATCCTCATTTTGATATTATGGTTCCCAATATTTTCCCTACATGTGATAAATTGAAAACTATTAATGTATACCTAGAAAGGCCCTTGTTGTATCTACTTCTACTATTGTTTATCCTATTTCTTCCTAGGCCAAAATCCATGTGGAAGACTCTATTTATTATGCCCTCATTCTCATACTACTCTCTTTTCCAAGGGAAGACAAGGAAGAGATTTAGTTTTATGATCTAAACCCAAAGTTGACAACTTAACTACAACATGCCCTTGCAATTATCAGGCCTTCCTCCTCCTCTCACTTAGATTTCCATCATTGTAAAGGTTCTAGAAGTTTATTTCACTTGATTTTTGTAGTTGGTTTTGATTCACATTAACAATGTTACTATTTTTTAGACATGGCAAGGCATATTATTTTGTATATGGAGGAAAATTTACTCTTTTTGGATGATGTGGATAAACTATAATTTTTTACTTTTGGAATATATTCTACGTTTATATCCACATATTTATTTCTACATAAATTATTTTTTCTTGAGATGGTTCATGAATCATCGATGGAGATTGAGTGTCAGTGGTTATTTGATTTATATGGTGCAACAAAGTAATATTTTAGTGATGATTATACATTGCATTATTTTAATGTATCATTGTTTAATTGATTTCTCTTTTATCACACTTATGTAAGAAAGAGGTGTTAATCATTAGGAACAAATTTAAGATAAGGGTTTTGTCCATGGTCATACGGTGGATATAAGCTCTATGAGTTGATAACTCATGTTAATTTTGGTATCTTAAGTCATGTTTAGTGGTGTTCCCCTCCCATCATTTTATTTTCCCCAATTCATGAACCTTGGATTTTGTCATATTTATTTTTACCTTCAGCTTTCCTAGAAACCCTAAGTGTCAATACCATTTTATTTATTTATTATTTTCTCATAAAAAATTGGTATTTTATTTTTTTCCTCTAAATCACTATAAGTGGAGAGATGGAGAGACAAAATATAGAAGCATGAAGTATGTTAAATATCTACCAATTTTTTGATAACTTTATAATACACATTATCATTATGTGCATTCTTGAATGTCTAGTGGTGTTGGATGATAGTATGGGTACTTTCTAGAAGTTCAGGCAATAAGTGGGTCACAACCTTTCTCTTCTAACATTCAGGTATATTAATTATTATTTTCGATAATTAGTTATTTAACCCAAAATTTATTTAAATACCTAGTTATTTAAATATCTTGTGAGATTATCTTTCAAATAAAGGATCTTCTCATTCCCTTTGAAGTTAGGAATTTCCTCCTTTGTTATAAAATGTAAAGTGGCAGCTTATTATAGATTATTTTATTAACATTGATACTTTCTTGTGAATCTTAGTTGTCTTATTTATGTTCTTTATTTATATTTTTTCATCAAAAAATATCCATAAACTGCAACAACAAAAGAGGACACAAATATAGGCTCTTAGCCAATGAAAAACCCCTCTAAGGGGAAAACCTGAAAACTATTCTCTTCTTAGAATCTGCTTCAAATGAGATACAAAGACCCAATCCCTAGACCAAGTCCTTCTCCTAGTACCAATTTATCCATTCCTTAATTCCTTCCTTGATTCTATACCAAACAACTTCTCCCTTGCAACATCAACCTTCCAACTTCAGCAAATTTGAATTTCGAGCTACTGCTACTCGACCTACAGCTTCGACCCATCTACTTCGTCCTTGCGTCTTCTTGGAACCCATAATACAACCTCCTTCTTAGAGATAATTAGAGAAAGGCAACTCTCCCAAGGTAAATGAGGTATAAACAAGGGTTTTCCCTCTTCTAACTAGAGATTCTACGCTTCATCATCCAGCAACTCGAACCTGTAAATTTGACCTTCTACTATTGCCCAACATCTTTATAATTTTTCATGTATGAGAGAGATAGAGCCTAGAAACAACAAATTTCATCCTCCCAACTTCTCTTATACTTTCGCTCTCCTTTTCCCAGCTTCCCAGCTACATATCAAACTCTTTCCTTGATAGATCAAAAATTTTGAGTGAGTGTGTCCAAATGAGGTCTAATTACTTCCTTTTATAGCGTTCTCAAGGGGTCTAATTCCATCCTTTAAGATAAATTGACGATCTCAGGGCCGACTTGTACTCTTGGATATTCTAGGACTCTCTAGACTCAATTTTTTTTTACAATTACAAATTTCCTGAAAGAATCTTATAAACATGATATTGACTCCTTTGACTCATGATAATAAATCCTAAGACCTAAAAAACCATAGAAACGCTAATAACATGCTTTTACCTAAAAGACCATCAATAATGACCAAACCGTGCTTTAATAATAATAATTTTCTTTCTTCTTTTCTTTTTTGTTACATAGGATACATATTCAAATGAGTACAACAATTTTGAAGATCAAAACTATACACATTTCTCAACACTATCTCTTAACTAGGGAGGTATTCATAATTTTACAATTAGTACAACATTGTATCTCAAACGAAAGAGCTCTCAAGAAGAGTCAGATTGATAATCCATATTGTAAGCATCATCATCATGACTAGCATGGTCCCTGAGGCCTCACTAGACAAGCACTTATTTAATTCAATAGCATTATGTTGGGAGGATTTATATGTGATACTCAAATACCTCTCTAAGGGACATACCTCATATGAATTTCCAAAGGGTATGTCCTTTTAGGAATACTCCTATCTTGGAAGTCCATACTTGAGTCCTCAAAAAATATCGCTCCTCTTGGACCATTCTTCTCTTGGATTCCTATACCATCCTCAAAGAGTGTCGGTCCTCGGGCTACTACCTCTCTTGGATTCAAATCCTCGAGGAGTATTTGTCCCCTTTCCTTTCTTGGATGGTCTATCCTCAAGGAAACCACAAATTCTTATCCAATCCTTTGTCATCCTAACTTCATCACCTGAAGAGGAGAATGCCAACATGTGATATGAAATATCACTCCCTCTTAGACTAAGAGGACATCCCTATTATCCCTTAATATTTAGAATAGAACCTTTATCCTTATTCAGAGAGACTCTTTTTTCTCCCTCTCAAACTAGAGGAGATTCTTTGCTTCCAATAATGAAATGCAACATCACAAGCCTTTTAGCTTGTCTTCATCAAAGTATAAACTACAAGTTCTCCATAGTTGCATGGCTCCCTATTTTATTCACATCTCTTCCATCGAGCCTAATCATTTTTCGAGGTATCATGGAACCATATCCACTCTTTGTTCTTGTTACTGGATCCAAGTAATCTTCCTTGCCCATCACTTTCCATATTTGACATGAAGGCATTGAATTGATCCTTCCCAAACTTCTGTATGTTTGTGGCTTCCTTATGAAAGTGATATTCCTTGACTTTCAGGTTATCTTCTTACATTACTACCTTCCAAGATGAACACATCTTGACTTCATAGTTTCCAGGTGCTATATATTGAGCTTCCCTCAATCCTTTTCATCTATATAATTGACTTTGCCTCAATTGTCATCATGTATTCCCACACCATTCTATCAGGTATCGGAAATAATATTTTAACCAAGCAACCAAACCATAAATGAAATATACTTACCTCACCATGGTGACCTTCTCATACCATCAACATCCTTATTGACCATATCCACTTGATACTTCTTTCATGAATCATATTGCCCAAGGATTGAACTTGATTACCAAGTTACAAATTTTCTTCTAGAGATTATATGTTAAATACATATTCTAGAGAAAATCCTAATATTTTATACATTATTAAGTAAGTCATAATCCATTCCTTTCCAAAATCATAAATACTTAAGCATATATTTCTAACCAACCTTATTCCACAAGATTCATATAAATATGTATCTTATCAACGTGCATTCTATGAAAATTCGGTTAACCAAATCCTATTGCAGCAATTGATGTTAATTATTCTAATTGTTTAATTAAATGAACAATTTACTTATTTTTGTTGAACCCTTAGTTAAACTGAGAGGGGTGAATCGCCTTTAACACATTCATGGACTTTTAAACTGACCTTTATTCTTAGTTACAACTTAATTTCATGATCAACATTATATGTGAGCTATCTTAATATGTGAACAACAAGTATTAAGATAATGAGCCAGCAGACTTAATGTGAGAGAAGCAAGTATTAAGCAAATTGGATAAACCATATCAACACATAAACATCACACACAAAGACAATAGATATAAGTGGAAACCCATAAAGGGAGAAAACCACATCTTATTATTGTTGTGATGCAAAGGCAAGCTCCAACTCCCTCTCACCACTGATTTTCTGTAGGCACCAACCTACAGGAGGCTCCTACCTAAATTCTGCAAGCTACAACTTGCAAGGAAGCTCCAACTCCCATCAATTTTCTGCAGGCACCAACCTACAGGAGGCTTCAACCTCAGTCAGCTACAACTGGCATCTATCAAGCTACAACTTGATAGGGAAGCTCCAACTTCCTTACTCTTTCAAAAGAAAACACTTGCTAATTTACCTTGGATATCAGCTCTGTTCTATACCATCTTCACTGTTGTGCACCAGCCTTCATATCTGTCTTATCTCATCTCTGACTTTTCACAGCATCTCTATCTGCTCCTCCTTCTTCTTATCTTCTCTTCCTCAATTCTGCATTCTCTAACCTCTCTATTCATATCAATGTGATATCATTTATAGAGTTCATCACAAGACTGTTTGTATTCCACAGGGAATTCGAAGTGAATAGCCCTGACTCTTTGCCTTCTCCCTTCTCATCTCTTTGTCCAGCTCATTCAGAAAAATATAGCAATTTCTACAAATTTCTGTTTTACAGTGGAGTTTTGTTTTCCTACCGGAGACTTGCCAATGCATCACAAACAATATAAAATCAATTAAAACATTTACATTCACAATTTCAGTTACATACATCAATTTCACTCACCCCCTTTTCTGGCCTTTGGCTTTGCTGGTTTTGTCTTTTCTGCTGCTATTAAGTAATTGTTCTGCATACCTCTGTTTACTGCAACTCTGTGCACCTGCGCAAGTGCACCTTTCAAACCCACATTTCCATTTCTGTGTGTATTCACCTGTTCACTTTCTGGGAAAATTCATACAATCTGCATGCAGAAGCTTTTAATTTCTTTTCTGCTTCAAGCCTATGGTGAAAACCATATATTAACCCTGTCTTTAATGAGTATTCATAAGTGACTTCAAACATTTTTCTTTTCCACATATGCTAATAATGCGTCAAGACTCTATATTACGCCCAAGTATCATACTGGCCCACTGCACTTTATTAAACCCCAGATAACCATAAAAATCTGGCCCACAACTTATTTCAAAGCCTTTGAATCGATATCCAGTGTGTTATAATATCAATATCCATTATATAATATGGCCCCCATTCGAATGTTAAGAACCTTTATAACAGCCTTTGATTTCCACTTTCACCAAAATTTATAATTAAAATGAGAACTTTGGACCACATCATGCGTAACTTACCATGCGTTCACATCTTCATTACTTGCTAACTCCATCTAACACAGTGATATATCTGGCCCACAGTTTTAATGTATGTTTGGTCATAAAATTTCACACAAACTCAGTTTAAATTCCAAACACCATACTTTATTCATATGTGACTCCAATACTCTATTTCATATACGGGAACTTCTTCACTTAATGGTTTAGAACCATACAATTAAAATCCTCACGCTCTATGGTCTAAAAACCCGTCATATGAAATTAATCAACATTACACTTACTTCAGAGTAAAACCGACCTTGATTAATCACAAGGACCAACGTATATTAGTTCTGGGCCCACAGCTCTAAAACCCCACAATGTACTATGGTTCCGGCAATATATGTTATATCAGGCATAAGTCTTCGCCTTTTATTGACACATTGTGCTATATTCATTTTCCATCATACTAACCATACATCTTCGACCTTGGTATAAAACATAAACCATCGCTCCAATGCACATAATCATTATACATTTGACTATAAACAAATCATCGCATCAAATATAAAATGCACATAATCCAGCACTTCTTACCGGACTTATCGCTCCATACCATCCAAAGAACGAGACACTGTCGCATCAAACTTTCATGATCCAATGCATATCGCGTTATTAAGATGCACGGGGGTTAATATTCAAAATTTACGAGATGGACTAGGCCCCAGCGCTTAAACGGCCCTTCTCATCTAACGGTTGCGGGCTTATTGCATCCACTTCGGTGATCCAACGGACGCAATGCAATATCACATTTTTTCTCGTTCCGAACTTTAACACATTGAAATCGCGCGATAAAAGTGGTTTCACTTATACCGCCTTTGCCACGCATCCATCACTCTATGGAATCGTGTTATTTTTCACAAATCCGCTTACAGCTTTTAAAAAACGCGAATACCACTCGTGGTTTATAAAACCCGCTTTCACTGTTCACAGTTTCACTCTGGGTTCCATCCGCCTCAAGGTTCTGCCTCCTTCTTAGCTTTTATATATGCAAAAATTCCGCTCATATATGATATCAATATTTCTTTTAATTTAAACCTACAGCATATAAAACCATCGGAGGGTCTTCAATTTAATGTTCGAATGAACTTTATCATAAAGCCCATTACATAATATGGCCCTGGTTTTCTCTTTTATAATGCGCTCGAAGCTAGATTTCCCTTTAGAGGCATTTAACTATACATTGAACCCTTGCTCGGAACACAGTCTTAAAATAAATGAACTTCCTCCCATACCCTTTGTTAAACAATACCCGAGCTTTTTCGGGCATAGTGTTATAATATTATAACCAAGGGTTCGACCCTTTTACACCAACACCAAACCAATACCCTATTTACAGTTATTGTGCATGATAGTGCATAGGCAGTGCATGTTAGTGCAGGATCGTTTCTCTGTATTCACTGTATATTCTGCTGCCTGGGATGCTTCTTTTTTTTTCTGCCCTGCTCCTTCAAATGGCCCTGTCTCTGCTGAGCTTCTTCTTCAAATGACCCTTTTCACAGTTTCTCAACCCTCTGCAGCTCTTCAAATCTCTCTAGCTCTATGCAAGTCTCTGTTGCCTCTCTGCTACCTCTCTACATCTTTGCTGCCTCTTTTTCTATCTCTCTTTGCTTCTATGTTGTCTCCTTTGCCTCTCTATGCTTCTATGCTTCTCTCTTTGCCTCTCTCTGCTTCTATGCAGCTCTCTTTGCCTCTCTCTATTTCTATGCTGCTCTCTTTGCCTCTCTCTATTTCTATGTTGCTCTCTTTGCCATCAATGACAACATTTCCAACAATTTTTTCCTACGAAAAATATCAAATTAAATTCATTGCAGCCTACACAACATAAAATATTGCGGAAAATTACACCGTTATTTTTGGCAGATTTTCCCCGGAAAACCCCAACTTGTGAAAATTGGTACAGTAGTTGATGGTTTGTATATTATGCAGTAGTAATCTAAGTACAATTCATTGGATGCCAAAATTATCTTTCTAATACAGACAAAACTGATGAAAGAGTTAGTGATAAAATCTCACACTATCACAGGAAATCTGACATTGATCTGGATAGGAGAAGAGTTGTTATGTGCTATCTCTGCGTAGTAATTGCATCTGCCTACACAATCATTGTGTCACTCCTCCTTATGATCTCCTACTGACTAGAAAATCAACCCTCTGTCCCTCCAGATTCGCACCTTGGCTTTTGGCAGTAAATCTCATTTGTCTCCCAGCAAAATAGTAGACTCCCTCTGAAGCTCTGTGTTGCCTCTGCATGGCACTACACTGCCTCTTTGTGGCCCTCAAATTCTTCTCTGCCTTGCACTCCCAAATCTGGAAAACTTCCTTCGATTTTCCATCTCTACCCATCACTACAACGATCTCATTGGGTCTCTCTCTAGCAACTTAGCACTTCCACTCTGAGAATTCGATCCTCTAGCAAAATCGATTTCTGCAAATCGCAAGTGTATTCTCTAAGTGCCCATCGATCTCCTTCTTATAATCTCTTATTGACATATCACCGACCAATATTATATCTTAATCAATGGATCATATTAACTTGGACTTGATCCATGCCTTTATATCTAGAAGATTCATACCTGATTTAATTAATACTCTTTCATTAATCATATTTCCTAAGTTTAGACTAGGAATCCATTAAAAATTATTAATTATCTTAATTAAATCTTCTCCGAGTGGAATTTTCCCAAACGATTCTTAGGTCTTGGAGAATGCATGTGTCATAGCCTCTCTAGAAAATCTCGAGGCTAGATCACATCTGATGCTACAAAAATCAACACTCCCTCTTAGTGAGGAATGTGCTCTAGTGCTACAACCCACTGAAGCATCACCCTAATTCTGTATCACCTCCTATTGTGCTGCTAATGTCTAGCCCTACTGCCCACCAACTATTGTGCAACTTTGCGATGCATCTATGTTGTTTTTTACTTTGCATACGACTGCCAACTATTGTATCTGCACTACAACTCAGTTGTTGCTTCCACTGCAACATATGCAACTGTCTCTCATCTGTTGCTACTACAACTGAGAGATGTCCATCATACTAGGCCAACTGTGTTCAGTCTAATGCATCTGTCACCTGATTCATGACTTCTACTATTCTCTTCATTGTCACTGAAGCCTCTACGTTGATGTTGACTCTGCTTTATTCCAATTGCATTGTTGCCAACTCTCCTTAATGATGCTCAATTTCTAATGCTACTAACCACTGTATTTGTCACTCTGGCTCCTGAATGCACCAATTGTCACTGGTCCATCCTACTACTACTGCTATGGGCTTCCGTAGCTAAGTATTGATCCAATATTTGGACTCCTGAAGGATCGTTATCGTCATGTATCTCTCCGGGACTACAAAACCAAATCACCCCACCTCACCTGTGGAGGTATGTCAATGATCATGGAAAAATATTCCTCCAATATGGAGGACAACCTAAAGATCTCTTTGGATGCAGCTTGTCGATCCTGCCTCTCCTCTTTTTCCCTCTTCCTGAGAGGACATTGGGTAGCGTAGTGACCAAGTTCACCACACTTGAAGCACTTGATCTTCGAAAATTCCTTCTTTCTTTTGTGCTTCTCTTGTTTCCCCTTTGATGCGAGGGTTGCATTATCCTCATCCTTCACCTCTAACTTTTTCCCACTGTTGTTGTTTCCTTTCATGGTTCTCTTCACCAAGTCTCACTTCAGCTCTTCTTGTTGTAGATCTTCCCACATGCTATCCCACTTTGGAAATGTTTCTCTGCCCAAAATACTTTGGAAAAACACTTTCCATTCTTTTGAGTATGATTTTAGAGCTATCCACACCATATTTGTAGCCTGAGGCATTGACCCTACAGCTGCCAACTAATCTCATACATCCTGAATCCTTATGAGAAATTGGCCTATGTGTTCTCCCTTTTCCATATGTGTTCTTCTACATTTTTATTCCAGATACATATTCCATTGCTCAGAATATCCATTATACAGTGTGGAAAGGGAGTCCCACATATCTTTGGTAATTCCCAGGGCCGCTATGTGAGATACGACATGATCCTTAACTCCATCAAGGACCATCTTCAGCTTGGCCATACATTTCTTGTACGTCTTGTTTTGATCTGGATCTATGGGGACAACCACCACATTATTGATGTGATTTTTGAGATCGTACTCATCTAGAAGGAAGGAAATCCTTGCCTTCCAGTTGACGTAGTCAAATGATGCATCTAACAGATCCTAATCTCTCAACCCAGTTGATTCTATCTCACCAAAAAAATGTCAAATTTTGCCTCTATCCCTCTACACAACTGTTGACTGGCTCTACGCACTCCCTGCTGAAGTAAGTAGATCTGCTCTTGGCTACTGCCACTCTGCATGGAAAATCGTATTTTCTTGGCTAGAAATTCTCTGAGGACAAAATTCCCTCATTATGTGCTCTCCTTTCCTTCTAACACTTTTCTACTCTAGAAAATTGTTGCAGAAAAAATGTGTCCCAATTGAAGATATACTCTACGTGGAAATTGTTGTGCTTCTCCCTCTGCCTCTGAAAAATCTCAATCTATAAATATTGGTCTTTGTTGACTCACTAAAAGACGCAAATTCCCTCAAAATTCTACCCTGCTAACCTCTAGACTAGGCAACCTCTGGGGTTTCGTGCAGCAACCTATATAGTGCCTTGAATATCCCTCTTTCCATTCGTAATTGGGCTCCTCTGCCTCTGCTTTTGCTCTGAAACCATGTGAAAATTCAGTTACCTAAATCCTATTTCAACGACTGATGTTAATTATTCTAATTGTTTAATTAAACGAATAATTTACTTGTTGTTTTTTATAGAAAATATCAAATTAAATTCACTGCAACCAGCACTATATAAAATACTATGGAAAATATGATGCAGGAAATATAGAAACACACACACACACACACACACACAAGTACATAGTTATTTTTGTACAATCGTCCCCAGAAAAGACCCAACTTGGGAAAATTGGTGCAGCAGCTGAGGGTTTGTATATCATACAGTATTAATCTGAGTACAATTTGTTGGATGCCAAAAATGGCTATCTGATACAGAGAAAAACTGACGAAAGAGTTAATGAGAATTTCTCACATTATCACGAGAAATCCAACATTGATCTGGATAAGAGAAGAGTTTCCCTTCATTGACTCTGTGCAATAACTGTGTCTGCCTATGCAGTAACTATGTCACAGCTCATGGGACTGTGTCACTCCTCTTTCTCATATCCTGCAAACTAGAAACTCGATCCTCTGGCCCTCTGGACTCACACACCAGCTTTTGACACTAGATATCGATTGTCTCCCAGCGAAATAGCGGACCCCCTCTGAAGCTCTATGATGCCTCTGTGTGGCACTACGCTTCCTATCTATGGCTCTCAATGTCTTCTCATCCTTGCACTCCTTGAACTATAAAACGTCCTGTGGTCTACTATATTTTCCCCTCACTACAATGATCTCACTAGATCTCTCTCTATCAACTCATTTTTTCCTCTCTGGGAATTTGATCCTCTAGAAAAATCAATTTCTGCAAACATCAAGTGTGTTCTCCAAGTGCCCATCAAGCTCCTTATAATCTCACGTTGACATATCAACAGCCAAGATGAAATCTTAATCAATGGATCATATTAACTTGGACTCGATCCACACCTTTATCTAGAATTTTCACACCCGATTTAATTAATACCCTTTGATTAATCACATTTCCTAAGTTTAGACTTAGGAATCCATTAAAAATGATCAATTATTTTAATTAAATCATATCGAGGTGGAATTTTCCAAAACGATTTTTGGGTCTTGGAGAATGCATGTGTCTTAGACTCTCTGCAAAATATCGATGCTAGAGCACATCCGATGCTACAAAAACAAACAAATTCCTATGCTTATATCCAATCATCTAGCTATCCATATATTTGAAAAAATGTTTGTATCTTGACCCATTGTAATCCTTCATCCTTCTTTACCAACATGTTTCCAAACTACATAAAATACATACTATCCCTGTTATGAAGCTTTTCCCAAGGAATTTCCAAGATGATGGTCCTTCACGGATCATAATGATCCATTTAAGCAAGATAACAAAGGCTCTAACATATTGTTAAATAATATTTGGTTGATCAATATGAAAAATGGTATAGCATTCTATCCTAAATTTTCTCTATTTAAGTAACACAATTATATAAGTTCAAGACAAGCTACTATCATATGCTTCTATCCTATGATGCTTACGCAAAACATATCATCCAAAAGAAAAGCATTCATAAAGAACCTATAAGTTAGTGAACCTTCTTTAGTAATAAATATCCTTCACTTCTTCCTTCCTTGCCTTTATCTTAGGTTCTCCCGCTGCTTCAGCTATATGAGCTTCACTTTTATCATTTCTCTTATTGTTTTTTTGATTTTGACAGTCCCTCTTGTAATGTCCAAATTCTTGGGACTTGAAGCATTGCACCTTGGACATATATTTCTTCTTGTAATTGCCAAGCTTTCCCTTCTTCATCTTCTTGACTCAGGATAGAAAGGCTTGAGACTTCTCGTCTGGTCCAATGGTGTCCATGACCTGGATCCTTGATTCTTCCAGTATGCATTGTTCCCACAATTCATCAAAGGGATTTTAATTTTCCTGGAGTATACACTTGTTGCAAAGTTTCTCCATTCTGGTGGCAGTGAATTTATAACACATACGGTCATCTCAGAGTCAATGATTAGTTCCCCAAGTCCTTGCAAATGGTCTCTTAGATGATAGACTCCCACGAGGAAGGATTCCATATTATCATCCTTCGATTTCTTCATTCTATATAGCATGTTCTGTAATGAAATCTTTTGACATGTTGTACTTACAAAGTACAAATTCACTAGCTTTTCATACATGGCCTTGGAAGTATTTAAACTTGCCACAAAAGGAAAAAGAGAATCCTTTTTTTATTCCACTATGATCCTTTGAGCTCTTGCTTCCCCTTTCTTGTACCTTTCTATTTCTTGTGTCTTGTATTTTGTTGGTTCAATAATTTCTCCGGTAACATATCCCCTTACATCTTGTTCTGTGAGTATCAAGTCAATCATCTTCTTCCATGCTAGATATTTTACTTTCCCTATGAGATTTTTGTTTTCCTTTCAAATAAATTACATGACTTGAATATTCAACCATTAGGAGATAATTTGATACTTACTTGAATAATATCTCCAACCTTCCTGATGTCTTTGAGACGTTTAGAGAGTTCTTTGATGATGCCCTTGAAAGATGTTCCCTAGGATTCTTCCACTAACAACTTCCAAGATTGATGCCTTGCAAATAAACTTATTTTTTGTGAGATCAATACCCTCCTTGTGAGATGGATGTAGTTTTTCTCTTCTTTAATTTAGAAACCCTAGATTAGAATGGTATTATATCAATGAGCCTTTAACCAGACCCCTTCAAGAGACAATCTTCTTAGTTTATGCCTTGAGAGCTTCCTATCCCTTGATCAACGAGTCTTTCTAATGTCCTTCTCGCTACCTTCCTTGCTCACCTTAGCTCTGAAACCATGTTAAAAAATGTAAAGTGGTGACTTATTGTATCTTATTTTCTTAACCTTAATACTTTCTTGTGGATCTTAGTTATCTTCTTTATGTTATTTAGTTAGATATGTTCATCAAACAATATCAATAAATTGAAACAACAAAAGAGGACACAAATATAGTCTCTCACTCAAGGAAAAACCCCCATAAACCCTTCTCTTCTTAGAATCTACTTGAAATGAGATATAAAGACCAAATCCCTAGACCAAGTACTTCTCCTAGAACCAAGTCAACCCTTCCTCAAGTCCTTCCTTGATTTTGTACCAAACCACTTATTCCTTGCAACTTTGACATGCCAACTTCAACAACTTTGACTTCCCAGCTACTGCTACTCGACCTGCAACTTTGGACATCTACTTCGTCCTCACAGCTTCTTGGAAACTCTAATACAACCTCGTTTTGGGACCTACTTAGAGCAAGACAACTCTCCCAAGTTCAATGTGGTCTAGACAAGGGCTTTCCCTCTTCCTGCTAAATATTATGCACTTTGTCCTCAAGCAACTCAAACCTGCAATTCCAACCTTCTACTACAACCCAAAAACTCTATAATTTTGTAGGTGTGAGAGATATAGAGCCCAGAAACAAAAAATTTCATCCTCCCATCATCTCCAATACTTTCTCTCTCCTTTTCCCAACTTCCCAGCTACACATCGAACTCTTTCCTTGATAGATCTAACTTTTTTAGTGAGTGTGTCCAATTGAGGTTGAATTACTTCCTTTTAAAATCTTCTCAAGGGGTCGAATTACTCCTTTAGGCCAACTTGAGGTTCTCGGGGCCGAATTATACTCTTGGAGATTCTTGGACTTCATAGACTCAAAAATAAATTTTATTTTATTTTTTATAATTACAAAATGCCTGGAAGGGTCTTGTAAACATGATGTTGACTCTTTTGACTCATGCCAATAAATCCTGGCCTAAAAAACCATGGAAGCACGAATACCATGCTTTTAGCTAAAATACCATCAATAATGAGCATGAAACCCATGCTTTAAAAATAAAAAATGTCTTTTTTCTTTTCTTGTTTGTTACATAGGATACATATTGAAATTATTACAACAGTTATGAAGAAAAAAACTAGTTACGTTTCTCAACATCATTTTCATATATTGATTTGAGTTTTTATTTGTCAAGAACTCCAAAATTTTGAGACAAGCCTAAATACCACAAGGTCATTTTTCATAGAGGTTGTTAGCAATTATACTCTTTGAACGTAACTTGAAGACCATCTTTTGGAATTTAAAAATGAATTTGGATCATTGTTTTTTATTTGTTTATGTACATGCTTTTTTTATGTACAATCTCTATAATTACTTCATAACTTATTTGTGTATTTATTTTCTTATCTTATCAACTTTCAATCCCTTTCGATATTGAAGTTGATTCATTTTACTCATGTTCTCAATTCTTTCATTGACTTACATTTCTTATTTGTAACCAGTGTTACTGATCATCATAAAAATACAAAAATTTGGATAACACTAACAACATTTCATAACTTGGTTGTGTATTTATTTTATTTTCTTATCAACTTTCAATCCCTTTGGAACTTGAAATTATTTCATGTTATCTTGTTCTCAATTTTATCATTTATTTTCATTTCATATTTTTAACGAGTGTTATTGATTATCATAAAAATACAAAAATATGGATAACATATTTTGGAATTTAAAGATGGAGTTTGGATCATTGTTTTTGTTGTTATGTAAAATATCTATAATTACTTCATAACTTAGTTGTGCATTTCTTTTCTTTTCTTATCAACTTGCATGAAGAAATCTACATGGAACAACCCCCTGGGTTTATCGAAAACGACTCTAGCCTTGTTTTTTGCCTTAGGAAGTCTCTTTATGGTCTCAAACAAGCCCCTTAGTCTTGGTATGCCAAAATGGATAGCTTTCTCTTAGATAATGGATTTTCTAGATGTCATTATGACAACACTGTTTACACCAAGAAAGTGGGTAAGTCCTTAATCATCCTTGTTCTTTATGTTGATGATATTATCCTTACTGGTAGTGATCCCAACCATATAAACCATGTGAATTCTAGCCTCAAAAAGAAGTTTGAAATGACAGACTTAGGACACTTGCAGTATTTCCTTGGTCTTCAAGTCTTTCAATCCAAAGAAGGTATTACCCTTTCTCAGTTCAAGTATGCATGTGATATTCTACACCATTTTCACATGGAATACTATAAGCCAACCCCTTCTCCCTTCCAGTCTAGAGTCAAGATTTCAATCACTTGTACTTCCCCTAAAGTTGATGCTAACTTATACCATCAACTTGTTGGTAAAATTTTGTATCTACCCCATACTCATCCTAACATTTCCTTTGTCATTGGTCTTGTTGCTCGGTTTATGCACAAACATCATGAAATTCAGTGGAAAGAAGTTAAAATAATATTTCGATATAATCGAGGTATAGTTAATTTCGGGATTCATTACATTGCAAGAGAATCTCCATTTTTTATTGGTTTCACTGATTCTGATTGGGCCAGTGACCTTGATGACCAAAATTATACTGCGGGCTATGTATTCACTCTTGGTTTAGTACCCATTACATGGTCTTGTAAGAAACAAAGTGTCATCTCTCTTTCTTCGGCAGAAGCAGAGTATCATGGTGCAGTTGAAGCTAGCAAGGAAGCCCTGCGGCTTTGTCAGATCCTGTCTGGATTTGGTCTTCATTAGTAGTATCCAACTACACTTTGTTGTGATAATCATAGTGCCATTCAGCTATGCAAAGATTCATTTTAGCATCAGCGCATGAAACACATTAAGCTACACATACACTTCATCTGAAAGCTCATTCAAGATCATGTTCTTTAAGTGCAGTATTGTTCAACCAATTATCAAGTTGTTGATATATTTACAAAGGCTCTCACAGAAGGGAAGTTTACCAAACTTCGATCTATGCTTGCAGTTTAGGAAAGTTATCATTAAGGGGGGATAGGCTCGAATTCCTCCTCCCTTCTCCTATTGTGTCACCTTTGTAAATCCTTCAATCCTATCACAAGTTTTTCTTAAGGGGGGATGTTAGGATATTCTGACACATAGGAAATAGTTTCCTATTGTGTCACCTTTGTAAATCCTTCAATCCTATCCCAAGTTGTTCTTAAGGGGAGGTGTTAGGATATTTTAATACATAGGAAATATTTAAGTATAACTTGTTCTAGCGTAGAGTTAGGTAAAGTGTGTTTCATTACTATGTAAATTTGTAACTTATAATCTGACGTTCATGATATGTAATGATCTGATGGTTCATTCTCTCCTCGGTATTACTGACACTAAATCTGTGGCTTAACACCTGATTGGTCCATGATCTCTATTTAAAGAGCATGGAAGTTCATTTTTTTGGTAACCATTTATGAGAGAAGCTTATGGAAATTTTCTTTCTTTATATTAATAAATTTCCTGGAGTATTTGCATTGGCTCAGGTCGTGGACTATTTCCCTCTTCGAGGGTTTTAACCACGTCAAATACTAGTGTACTGGTCTGTGATATGTTTGTGAGTGGTGACCTTGGGTGTTTTATCTAAAGAACTTACCCTGCAAATTCCTGCAATGACACTTTTATAGAGCACCCCCTTGGTGGGAGATTTTGGTGCAACACTCTTGAGGTGAAAATTTTCAAAAATTTGCATTGTAAAGTATTATAATTCATAGTCAATCTAGATCATTTGTTAGTAGGTCACAGACTCTAATGGTAGAATTTATGTTAGGTTTTCTTTACCTAGAAGGAAACCTTCTTTTAAGAGGGAATTTTATAGTGGCCATATATTCATTTATAGATATTAAAATATATTGGTGGTTTTCCCAGTTTTTGGTTTCCACGATAAAATATTTGAGTTAATGCATGTGTTATTTATTGCATATTTTTCATTTTATTGAAGAATATGTTTGCAACAATTAATTTTTAAGGGTTAAAACCTACATTTTTTATTAGAGTAGTTTTGGCTTCAAGGGGAACCCTTTGTGGCTAACGGGTTTGACTCAAACCTATGGTAGACCTTATTATAGTGAGAGATTTGTGGAAGTGATTCTTGTCATGAAAAGGAAACGGTGAGAAATTAAAAGATAGAGAGAACATATTTCAATGGGCATAGTTTTGAGTTGTGGAAGCCAAAAATGGAAGATTTTTTGGTGGAAAACAATTAGTGGATAGATGTGGATCCAGTTTATGCACCAACAGGGATGTCAACATAAGACTAAACCAAGTTGGAATGAAAGGGAAAGAATATAATACAATCGTGTCAATCAGATTTAGTATTACTAGATGTTTTAAGGAAGCTACAACAAAGGATTTGTTGGACAAATTAGGGGTTTTGTATCAGTATAAGTCCCTAGTGAATCATTTGTTCCTACAGAAGAATTCATATAACCTGAGGATGAAATATGGAGACTTATTTGCAGAACATCTAAATTCCTTCGTTATGTGGTAATTTAGATATTATCTATTGATATTAATATTTTAGATGAAGATAAGTGCATCATTTAGTTATGTTCTCTACCGAGCTCATGGGATATTCTTTTTGTTTCCATAGGTAGTGATGCAACTACTTTAAAGTTCGATGAAATAGCCTCATCCTTGTTATCAAAGGAGATGAGATGGAAAAACATGGAAAGACAGAACCAAGATTCCTTTTTTATAAGAGGAAACTCCCACAATAGAAATAAAAATAATTCCTTGAGTGGGAGATATAAATCTAGAGGAAGACCTAAATCTCTAGGAAAGATTTTAAAGATATGTTGGAGATGTGGAAAATAATGGCATTACAATAAATATGATAAATCTAAAATTCCTAAGAAAGGGAAGGGACTTGAAGATGCTTCTTTTGCAAAAGTAAAAATATATTCATCTTACTTCTTCCTTATTCAATTATGTGTGTAGATAAAGAGACATGGATGGTCAACTTTGGTGCATGCTTTCATATGACTCCTCACAGGGAGTGGTTTTGCAGTGTATGAAAGATTGGATGGTGGTGACGTTTTATTAGGAGATGAATAGAAAGCCAAAATTATAAGACAATGAAAATTCAAGTTGAAGCTCACGGGTGGAAGGATTAAAACACTCCCTATTTTCATACACATCACAGGATTGGACAAAAATTTGATTTTTGTAAGCATTATGAGAGATGCAGGTCTAAAATAAAGGTTTGAAAATTATACATTCAAGATAGTTCCAGGGGAAATGATATTACTAATATGATTTTTTATTGGAACTCTATATAAGATGTTGGGATTATTTTTACTGTTGGGTGAAACAGTTCCATTATTACTGACAGTGGCTCAAAAGAAGCAAACACTCTTATAGTATATGGGGAAAAGGCTATGTTGTTGATTCAAAGGATATGACATATTGGAGAGAAGGGCCTTCGAGTATTACATGGTAGTGGTATGGTAGAAGGTATGTCAAATTGATATCTAGATTTTTACTTTTGTGAGCATTGTTTATGTGGAAGAAAAATCGAGTGAGATTCTCTTCTAGTGAAGAAAAGAGAAAATGGAATATTACATCTAGTCCACAGTGATGTGTTTGGACCTATGTAAGTTCCATCACTAGGTAAATATATGTATCATGTCTAGTTTATATATGACTTCTCAATGAATACATGGACATATTTCCTTGGGAAGAAATATGAAATTTTTTACGAATTTAAAGAGTTCAAGGCTCTAGTGAAAAATCAAACAGAGAAGAATATAATGGTGTTGAGGTAAAATAATTATAGAGAATTCTTCAGGAAGGAATTTGAAGATTTACGTAAGAAGTGTGGTATAGCACAAAAAAATATTATTAAATACACAACTCAGTGGAATGGAGTTACAAAAAGGATGAACAAAACATTGAAGGAAAATGCAAGGAGCATGCTTAATGTTTTCGGGTTAGGACATGAATTATGGGAAAAGTAGTGGATAATGCATGTTACCTATGAAATAGATCACCCTCATCAATTTTTGATGATAATACTCCGCACGAGGTATGGGATTGTTAAGAAACCCTTACCCACTAATCTCAGGGTATTTGGTTATGAAGCATATGTACATGTTCTAGAGGAAAGCATAACTAAGTTGGATAGTAAATCTAAAAGGTGCATCTTTATTGGTTATAAAGAGGGTTGAAAGGTTATAAGCTTTATAACTAAGAAATTAAGAAGGGTGAGTATAGTTGCATATGGTATTTGGAGAAGTGAAATATGTTATCAAACCAAGGGAGAAATAACCAAAGAATATAGATTTTGAACTAAAATATCATCAATTAGGATCTAGAGAAGAACATGAATCAAAACAATAAGAACCACATACCTAGTTTTGAGGAGATCGGTTTAGGAAAGAAAGTAGTTAAAAAGGTATACTTCACCTGATTTGCATAAAAAAGAATGAAGCCTGGGATCTAGTGTCGTTGTTAGCTGGAAGAAAACCCATTGGTAAAAAATGGGTGTTTAAGTAGTTGAATGTAGAATGAAAAGTGGATAAATACAAATTTTGGTTTGTAGCAAAAGGTTAGTCCTAGGTCTAGGGAGTTACTTTGCCTATATTTTTTCTCTTGTTTCCAAGTTAGTTTTTGTTATATTTATTTTATCTATTGCTACTGATCTTGATTTTGAGGTAGAACAGATGGAAGTGAAGACAACATTCCTATATGTGGATATACAAGAAGAGGTCTACATGGAGTAGCTAGAAGGATTTGCAGTGAAGGGAAATAAAGAGCTAATATGCAAGTTGGAAAAGTCTTTGTATGGGTTAAAGCAATCACCAAGGATGATGTATCAAAAATTTGATACTTATACATTGGGACTTGCGTTCACAAGGAGAAAATCATATCATTGTTTTTATTTTTAAATTAGTTGGTGATCATTTTATTTATTTTTCCATGAATGTGGATGATATATTACTAATTGGAAATGATAAGGAAATTATCCAGGATGTGCAAACTCAATTTTCCTATAAATTTGACATGACAGATATTGGTGTTGTAAATTATTTTTAGATATGGAAATTAAATGAAATCAAGTAGTCCCAGGGGGGGCATCTCAATTGACAATCAAAGTAATGTGAAATATGTGAAAACTAAGATCCAAGGTTCAAATCCCCCTTAGTTGTGACCCAATTTATGGAGAGGAGGATAGGTCATGGACCCCTAAATATTTACTATTAATTACGTGTCAGGCAGGTTATCAGGTTCCTCTAGGATACAAAAAAAAATGAGATCAAGCAAATAGGACACTCTAAGTAAATCGAAGAAAGTATGTCGAGACAACATTGTAGAGGTTTAATGTGCAGGAAAGTAAATTGATAAAGGTACTTATCATATAGGTGTGAATTTATCTTCATATTAGTGTCCCAAGGCACGGGAAAAGGAAGAGGACAAATATCATGTTCCATATACTAGTGTGATTCGAAGTTTGATGTATGCAATGGTATATATCAGGCCATACATTACACAAGAAGAGGTAATATTGAGCAGGTATATGTCAAAACCAAGGAAGGAGCACTGGACAGTAGTAAATATGGTTTTCAATTATCTGCATGGCACTACTAATTCTAGAAAGTGCTACCAAGGATTACCAAAATCGGAAAAAGTGTTAGACATACATGGCTTTGTTGATGCAGACTGGACTCGAGATATGGATTGTAGAAGATATAAAAATGGGTATGTGTTTAACCTATTTGGAGGAAGTTAGATGAGAAAAAGATAATCTATATTGACACTCTCAACTACAGAAGTTGAATGCATGGCAGCCACTCATGCAAGAAAGATAGCAGTATGGTTATGGATATTGTGTCTAGGTGTTGGTTTGATATAAAAATATATAAGGATATATAGTGCAATATCCATGGAAAAGAACCCAACTTATCATGAAAATACAAAGCATATTGACATTCAGTATCACTTTGTGAGAGATATGGTTGTAGAGAAGAAGGTGCTACTAGTAAAGGTAGACATTTTGAATAATGTTTCAAATTCATTAGAAAACTCTATGAGAATTGAAAATTTTTCTTGATGTAGAGAAACAATGGGCATTAATTTCCACGATTGTTGATCATGTACTCCTATGAATCCATGTATCCAAAGAAAAAAACAAGTGGGAGAATGTTGGGTATGTGTTATATTCTTTACATTATTAGTTGTGTTTGGAAAACATTTAATAATGGGGGGGTTTTCCCCCTAAGTAACTATTTCCATGGGGCTATAGGAAGGGCGAAACTTTTATGGATCCCCTCCCAGAGGGGGATTTCCAGGCCAATGTCGCCAAAGAGAAAAAAATTGGAAATTTTTCCTTGTAGAATATTATGATTTCATAGTCAATTTGGATTGCTCATTATTAGGTTTCAATCTAATGGTAGAAATTATGTTAAGCTTTTTTTCCCGATAAGGCAAACCTCTTTTAAGAGGTAATTATATAGTGGCTATGTATGCATTGAGAGTTATTAAAAATCTTGGTAGTTTTCCTGATTTTGGGTTTCCTAGATAAAGTATTTATGGTAATGTGTGTTTGTTATTACATATTTTTTATTTTATTAAAATAATTGTTTGCAACAATTAATTTTATATGTTTAAAACCTACATTACCATAAATGAATTGTGTTAATATTTCTCAACAAAAAAATAAGTGAAAGCCTCCACAACTACTACTTTGTGGAGATTTTCCTTAATAGAGGTTTTAGTGTAAATGTTTTCCATTGTGCATGAAAATAAAGTGCATTGGTGTTTCTATAATAACTAAACATACTAGTGTGAAATACAAATTAATTTGTTTAATTAATAAAAATTACTTCAAAATTTTGTTTTAAGTTAACATGATTCCCAAACCATATTTTAAGAAATCAAACATATCGATCTTGCTTTTTGGCTCCTTTTTTTTGGGGGGAGGGTGGGTGATGATAATATTAAAAGGTAAATTATTCATATTCCTCATCCATATATTTTCAAGTTCATCAATTTTTCCCTTGTAATTTATTTTAATTCTAGTTTTGTTTATTATTTGATTGAAATTATGCTACCTTTACACATGCATTGCATTTTGAAATATCCTAATTCAAAATCGAGTTTAGATGCATAGGATATTCTACCAGTACAAAAATTTCATAAACTCTTATTCAACACAATATATCACATGAATATGGTATATGAAAATGGAGAGCCACTTTAACCCACTAATTGTAACATGACATCTTCTAGTATCCATCATGGGTCGGTGATCCTTCATCATGAACTGTGTCTCTTTTAACAGCCAAATAGTATGTGATTATTTAAAATGTAAACAGTTGAAGTTGAGCCCTTGGCATGTCACATTGCTTCATTATGTTAATAACTAACCAACCAAAATTTATGGTTTCATACCTCCCATTATAGTCAAGAATCCAATAGATGATTTATAAAAGGCAGGTAAAAAAAATTATATATGCTCCATTTTTGGAAATTTGGAAGCTATATCGAACATGTTTCATCTCAAATTTACCAAAAAAACTTGTTATATTGAATCAACCAAGAGTTATAGTGTGCCGAAGTATGATGTTAATATTATTTAACACATTTATACTATGAGATCCAAAAAGTTGTATGAGTTAAGAGGAACAATTTCCAAGTATATATCAAGGATGGTTAATTTTTGGGAGGGCAGTGATGATTTCTCTCTTCATATCCATCCGCAATGAAAAATAAATAAAAAACCTTTTACGACCATAGTTTGTGTAGTGTTTTCCCATGGGAGTTGTCTTTAGTGTGACTTTTTGAAGTTTCAGGTGCCGAAATCCGGTGAAAAAATTTGAGGTAAAATTTTGGTTTTTGTTATTCAAATTGGTTTTTTGACTCTATATATGGATTCAGCACTCTCAAAAACCTCTAGGGCACTTCGATTGTGCAAAGTTAGCAATCAAACATATCTTTTCAATAAATTCCTGCCGGAATTTAGAGAAATTACATCGTAAAAAGTCATCGTAAAAGCCTTCAAAAAGTCGCACTAAAGACTACTCGTTTTCCCATGTTCTTTTCTTATATTTGATGTTGGGACCAAATTCTACTGATAATAAGTACATGATTTCCAATTTTAAAATATTGGGTTATTTATTATTTTAGATGCGCTCATTCCCCAAAATAAACAGTGATGCCTATGCCATTTTTTGGTTCTCTTTATATTTGGCCTACTATAAATATTGTTTAATATAACCCTAGCATGAATGGTTATACTTCTAGAAAATTTTGTAGGAATATATGTTATATATGAATGGTCGTACACACAATCATATCAACATTATAATATGCATGAATGGTTATACTTCAAGAAACTTTAGTAGGAATATATGTTATATATGAATGGTCGTACACACAATCATATCAACATTATAAGTTCATAAATAATTCTAGTTGGTCATATTTTAGTGTAGATGGTTCATTTGAGAAATATTCTAATGAAAACGATTCTTTTACAAAAGGGAAGGCATCCATATTTTGTTGTGAATGCATAGTCTGTCTCTTATGTGTCCCTTTAGGAAATATGAAATATATTGAGTAATTTCATTTTTGGATTTTATCTAGAATTAATGTAGATTTATTGCTTAATTTAATATTTTAAAGTGGAGTTTTTTATAGTTTGTTAACATGTGTAAATTTATAGAGTTAAACTATGTAGATTTTTTGAAATGTCAACACAATTTAACTTTAGAAATTTGGATTTTTTTTATAAAGTGTTTGGTTGTATGTGTATTGGAAAAAAAATGTTTCAATTTATTTGGTCGAATGTTTCAGCATACTAAGTGCATTTTGTTTAGCAATATCATCAACTTGACTTAGCAAGTGTGAGAATGATGAAAAATGTATATGTTAACAATATGAATTCCAAAAATTACATGTTATATGCTTTATAACCTATTTGTGTGTTCATGGTCGACTAGTTCTTGGCTACTTGTTGCTCTGCGCCCTTGGCCTCCTGCTGATGGTTCTTTCCCCCTCTCCTATCCCCTTCCTTGTGTTCCCTATGTTCCTGAACTTCAGTTTTGGTTTTTCCATTCTTGTTTGGCTAGACAGCCTAGATGGATGTGTCGGCCCAGTGTGGCTCTCTGTCTATGGAAATAGAATCCTTCAACTCCCTAGTTTGTGTGGCCATTAAGTTCTATAAGTAAGGTACGTTGCGCTTTGTTAAAAAGGTTGATGAGATCCCTAATATTACCATCGTTTCCCCTCAAGCTCACTCCTGATCCCTATAGCTTGCAGACCGGGGCCTTATTGGTCAGTTCATGGGCCTTTGGCCTTCTCCGTGCTTGACTTGGTCCTGCATAGAAAAGAACAATAAGCCTCTCATTAAAGGAGAGCGTGTGTCGAAGTTCTATGGGAAGGGATTCTATACCTTCTTCTAAGAATATAGACTAGACAGAGATTAGGTTTTTAGGAGTGGCTCATACTTCATGGGTTCCCAGTGGCTTTATTTGGATAGGTGGAGTCCCAACTTCAATCCACATAGTGATGTTCCTTCCTCAGTCCCAATCTAGGTGAAGCTACCCTACCTCCCCCTCCACTGCTTGAATGACGCAACCTTTGAATTGATAGGGAACTCTTTAGGAAAGTATATATATTGTGTTGAGCCAAAAGATGGTTTATTCTCTTGTGTAAGGATTTGTGTGGAAGTAGACCCCTAAAAATGATTTTCTACAGCATTCAATATTCATATGGATAGTTGGTCACATTTTCAGGAATTAGACTACATCCAGCTTCCATTCAAATGTAAACTATGTCATGAATATGGACATTTTCCCAAATTTTGTCCAAAACTCTAGGACTAATCTAAAAAGAAGCCAGGGTAAGCAAGTGAACAATTGTAGAAAGTAAAAAGGAAAAAGAGAAACACAAAGCAGAGCAAAAGGACAGTAACAACCTCAAATTCTACTCCACAAAAATAAGGTCCAAGCCAAAGTGAGCCTAATCCCGCTAGCGGGGCACAAACTTTGGAAGGTGAAGTTGGAAAAGAAGAAAATAAGTATGCATATTTGGATTTTTTTTAAGAGGATGGTGTCTTTGCTCTATTCCTTAGTGGTATTTAGGTTTCTCTTCTCTCCTCGACCTCGAAAAAATAAAAAGAAATGATCACAAGTCCCGAAATAATCATCAATGAAAAATAGACCACAGATGAAGAGGAAGAAGAAGATGGGTTCTTATCCTCCAAATAAACAGTGGTAACTACAATACCATCAAGCTTAGAAAACAATAAATGATAGGGTGAAAGAATCATGGATATGGATAGAAAGACAAGAAGATCATCATATAAAACAAACAAATAAATAAGGAAAGAAAAAACACAAAAGGACAAGGATATGGGATTTCAACACACCATTCCATGTCAGTTAGCTGACTTGGGGTCTAAAGGAGGAAAAAAGTGAAGTGCAGTAGGCCCTGCAAAAGGGATTCCAACTACAAAAGGCAAATGATTAATATTATTTCATGGAATTGTAGGGGTCTACATTCTGAAAAAAGAACAATGGTAGTGAAATCACTAATACAAAAGGAAATACCAATATTCACCCTCCTCTAGGAGACGAAGTTGAGCAGGATACAAATCTCCTCTATACACTCCAAAATTTGGGGTTTTAGCAATATGGAAGCAAAAATCTCAAGAGGTGCTTCAAAAGGCCTCTGCACGATGTGTAATCCAGCAAAATTACAACTAGTAAGCTCTATAAAAAGCACTCACTGGATTGCAACTTCTTTTAATATTTTAGAGTTGTAGTAGACCTTCGTTGTGATCAATGTATATATGTTGGTTCACTTTAGAGAGAACAGGAATGTTGGAATTCATTGATGGAGTTAAAAAACACTAATTATGGATGCAACTTTATACTGGGAGGAGACTTCAATACCTCCATGGGTCAAAATGAGAAGAGAGGAGGCTCCAGCGTTATGGATTCCTCTCAAGATAATATGGAGGACTTAATTTTCAATATCTATATTTTAGATGTGAAACCTCCTAAATTCCTTTATACCTGGAATAATAAGTGCTCGAGCCTGGGACATATTGCAGATATGTTGGACCATTTCCTCACCTTTGACGGCCTCCTAATGTTTGATCTATGCATGAAACCCTTTATTATTCCATGGAGTGGCTCAGATCATCATCCAATCAGCCTTCTTATCTCACCCTCCCTCAACCTTGGGCCTATTCACTTTTGTTTCTCTCCTCTATCGCTAGACTCTCCTAGATTCTCTGGTATGGTCACTCTTTTTGGATAGAGGGAAACACAATCTATATTTGGGAATCCAAAATAAAAAGGCTAAAAGGAGATATTAAATAATGGTTAAAAGAAAATAAATTGAAAAGTAAATATGAAATAAAGGATATGGAGAACCATATTGCTTCAATTCAGGGGAAAATAGATATTGTCGCGATTAATGCAACGAACTTCCAAAAAGAAGATGAAACCTTTAAGGCTCTTCATGGCCACCTCAAAAGAGAAGAAGAGTATTGGAGACTAAATTCAAGGAACAATTGGCTATTGGATGGAGATATAAACACAAATTTATTTCATAAGAAGGAAAAATTAGAGAAAGAAAGAAAAACATATCTCAGATCCAACATGGGGGGGAAATTTTATTTAATTTCGAGGAAATTGAGAAAGTTGCACTGGAGCACTTCAAGAACCTCTATCAGAAAGACCCACAGAGAGATCTTGAATGTGAGAAATTTTTTCTGGAGAATTTCCCTACTCTGGTTTCTTCTTAAATGAATGCGGCCTTGACCTCCGCTCTGACTTCAGATGAAATTAAATCAGTTGTATTCTCCTTTTTTCTTAATAAAGAACTTGGCCCGGAAGGTTTGTCTGTTGACTTCTACTAAAATTTTTGGGAAGCGCTAAGTAAAGATCTATGTTGCATGATAGGGTATTCCTTAAATAGATCTATAATGGGGAGGTGAATCAACTCTTCCTATTTGGATTTAATTCCTAAGGAGTCCAACCCATCCTACTTTACTATATTCTAGGCTATCTCTCTCTGCAATGTCTCGTATAAGGTCATCTTGTAATTGCTTTCCTCTAGGCTCAAAAATATTCTACCTCTTTTGATCTTGATCAATGATGGGGGTTTTGTGTTGGGGTGACAAATATTTTATAATATAATTTTACTACAAGAGGCTATAGATTCGACTTGGAAAATAGGGGATCAAGGAATGAAAATAAAACTAGATATGGTGAATGCTTTTGATAGGGTCAGACATAGCTTCCTATTGAAATTTCTGAGAAGGTTTGGATTTGATGCAACCTTTATAAAATGGATTGTGTTATGCATATCTTCTTCTTGGATCGCCCCTCTCGTCAATGGTAGAGTGGCGGGCTTATTTAAATCATCTAGGGGGTTGCGTCATGGATGCCCTCTATCCCCTTTTCTCTACATTATTATGGCTGAGTCGTTGAGCATATATCATGGGGGATCTTATATAAATATTGGATCAGGAGTATTAATCATGGACATTTTTCATATGACACCATCCTATCGGTTGGGGCCTTTTTTATGATAGTCGGGTGCTTCAAAGTAAATCTGTATAATTTTCACAAGGCCTCGGGAGGAGCAACAAATGACAGAAAAAGTCATATATATACGTGGAATATCTCCCCTCAAATAGAAAAAAGATAAAAGAAATTTTGGGATTCAAAATGTGAGGGATTGGAAATATTTAAACTACTTAGGAGTTCCAATCTTTTTAAGAAGAGAGGATCCCCATGCTTGGCAAAGGGTTCTTGACAAAATAAAGTCAAAAATAGTGAATTGGGAAGGCATCTGGCTAAATAATGCAGGGAGAAAAATCCTAGTGAAATTTGTGTTATCATCCATCCCTCTATATTGACTCTCATCTCTTCGGGTTGCCAAATATGTATTGCATCAGCTTGGAATATATATTAGGAAATATCTATGGGAGGGATTAAAAAAATATAATAAAAAATTCCGCCTGGTGAACTGGAAAACTATTAGAACTCCAAAGAAACATCAGGGGCTTGGTATCATAAATCCCTCCATGGTTAATACAGAAATGGAATCCAAACTCTATTGGATCCTAAAGATGAATCCTGATCACCGGTGGGTGCAAGTAATGAGAGAAAATTATTTACAACAGTATAAAAAAAAGAGGAGCACATGAAATTATCACAAGGTTCTCCCATCTGGAAGTTATTACACTCATCCTCGGATCTCATTCTAAGAAATATTTGTAAAATTCCCGGTAAGCATGATTCAATCAAATTTTGTATGGATTTGATCCTAGGGCTTCACCCCTTGGGATTGAATCCCTCTATCTCCTCCCTAAGCAATCACTTGTTTCAGCATGAGGTGGTCCATCTTGATCAAATCTCCATTTGGGACAATCAAGGTCTATGGAAAGGGTGTAAAATGGAAAATAACCCAGCAAACATGATCCCATTACGGAATATTCTAATATAGAAACTAATTGGATCTACCCCCATTGCGTAATAAGCAGAGGAAGGTGGGGGTCGAAGAAATCCACATTCACAATAAAGTAAGTTTATACCCATCTTCTTTTCAATTCCCAAATTCCCCCAAATCCACAATCTGTAATAAGATTTGGAAAAAAAGTGTTATCCCCAAAGTAAACTTCTTATGCTAGCTATTAGCTCATAAAAAAATCCTCGCTACGGAGAATCTCTAGAAAAGAGGCTTCATTGGTCTCTCCCAATGTCCTTTATGTGAAAATTATAAGGAAAGTATCCCTCATCTCTTCCTCCATTTCCAACTTACAAGATCGGCCTGGTTGGTTTCCCTTGGTCCTATTTTCCTAAGAACTAGGTGGTCAGTTTATCTCCTCAACTTCTTTAACTCTTGGCACATATTTACGAGGGCTCCCTTCAATCCAAAATCACCTTTAAATACCTGTAGATTGCCCTCCCCAAATACATTTGCTAGAAAATATGGTTATCACAAAATAAGGAAATATTCAGCTTTGTTTTCCCTCCATCCAGGACCACAACTCTAAAATCTATATCTTATTGTTTTTAACTCCATAGAATAGTTATTTAACCCTATCTCGATATTAATGAATTGACTTGGCTCTCACCTTGGGCTTGGCCCCCATCCTCCTCACCCCCAAGGAAAATGCCACATTCTCTCCCTCCTTGGATTCTCTATTTGACTCAAGAAGGCCTTGTTGAATGCCTACATAAATAAAATTCACAGACTCTTCAATTTTGTGGTGCCTCAAAAAGAAATTTTGGGGTGGCGGGAGGGTGAGGTATTATCATTAATCTTGATGGAATAATTTTTGATAGGTATGCTTGGGGTTTAGGCAAGAAAAAAAATAGCCAAACATAAGCTTATGGGTTATATTTTGGCCTCAGTTTAGCTCAAAAAAAAGGAATCAAGGATATGAACATATTGGGTGATCCTCTCTTAGTTATAGAACACATGAACTCAAACAATGCAGCCTAGAATAACAATTTAAATCAAATACAAAAGAGATCCCTTGGGTTGCTCCCTCTCTTTGGGCATATGCAATTCTTTCATATCTTAAGAAGTCTAAATAAGGAGGCAGAAATTCAAACCAATTTGGCTTGCCAAATGAATGAAAGTTGCAATTAGGTAAATGTAATTGAAGGCTACCTTCCCATCCCCTAAACCTGATCATGAAAGCCCTAAATTCGAAGATAAATCTATCCTTCATTACAAAAGATCTGACTCAAAGGTCTTTCACCTTGGATTTAAAATTTATAAAATCATATGCTACCCCTACCCTCACTTGGGGTGAATTATGCATGTCTCCATATGTTCCCTCTGTCTGGGCTAGATTAGATGGCTCGTGCGAGGGATAGTTAATTTGCATCAGGTGGGAGACGTTTTAAGCTTCAAGATAATCATGGCAGGAAATTGGGACCCTAGAAATATGTATGCAACATCTCAGCTCAGTTACTTCTATAAATTGAGGAATACATGTCTCAATTACTGCAACAGAAAGGAATCTTCTAAGAAGGTCGTGGGTGGAAGGATTCTCTGGCAAAGTCGGGATTGTTTATGGGAAATTTTGGTTGTTGATTGTTGCCAATGGTTAGAGTTAATTACTGGAGAGTTCTAGTCTAGTGAGTGCCATTTACTAAAGATAATTTTCAAATAAATCATTGTTGGGGATCTTGTGTTGTGCTATTGGGATATTCTGAGCGTTGTGGTGTCAATTGGGTCATTTTTTTTAGTTCCTCTATGTCAATTTGGGTCTTTCTTCCTCCTTAGTGTAATCTGGGTGTTGTGGAGTCAATTGCGTTTATGTTCCTCCTCTGTGGAATTTGGGTCCCAACATCTCTGTTTTGGGTTAATTTTCGGTGAGATCATGTCCGTTGTGTGCCATTTGCAAGAGAAAAATGCCAAAGAAAGCTTTTTGGGGGATCCTGTCATGCTATTATGTGATTCTGGGTGATTCGGTGTTAATTCGGTCATTATTTTTAGTGCCTTTATATCAATTTTGGTATACGTTCCTCCTCAATGCCATCTGGGCATTGTGGAGTCACTTGGGATAATATTCCTCCTCTGTGGAATTTTGGTCATGGCCTATGTTCCTTAGTGGTAATTAGGTCTCAGTTTTTCCATTGGTTTATCTCTTTCTCTTTGACAACATGGATTTTGAATCTTGGGGACATCGTCATCAATGCTCGGGAAGGTTGGTGGGTCGTTTGGACCGTGAATGGGAAAATTTCCCTCCTCTGGCCACATTCTCTCCACATGCATGTGGCCCTTTTGAGAAAGATCATTATGAATTGAGGGACAGTTTGGAAGATCTTCGAAAATGTTTTCAACAGCAACGCGAAGAAGCCTATGAAATTCATGATAGAAGCATAGAGAAGAGCCAAAAGATGCATCAACTAGAAGATGAGGTGCATTCCCTGCGCAGTCAAATTGAAGATTTACAAATCCAACTATCCGAGAAGAACTCTCAGAACATGGAGGGATCAATTAGAATTGACCTCAACAGACCTGTTAAACTAGATGATTAGACTTCCTCTTTTGCCAGTGTTTTATGATAAATTTTAAATGTATTTTACTTTTAGGGTAGTATTGCAAGGATTATCCTAGTATATATGTAAATGCTCAGTCTCATTTAGAAATTTTGAAAATAAAATGGGCTAGTACGTCCATTCTGTAAACAGATATGTCCTTGGATGGAAATGAAAACAAATTTTAATCTCTCGTTTTTTCCATAATCAGGCGTGGATTAACATAAATATACTACTTTTTATTGTTAACAAAAAAAAATCATCAACTTGATGTTCAACATTTTTGTAATCAAGATTAAAACAATGAGAAACATATCTACCATTTAATTCTACAGCCCAATACAATGTAAACTCGAGAGAATGGTGATATAAGATTTCAATTCAAAGATGAAGCATACAAACCATGTTTGAATCAACCACCTATTCGATTCCCACTATGTCCTAATTCATTAATCCATAATATTTCTAGGAATACTAGTTCTTCACATGTTGGGGATGAAAATAATGAAATAGGGGATGGTATATGTTGAGAAGCGTTTCAAAGACCTTTCTAATTGTTCAAAAAGGAAATCAAAATATTGTACATTTAATTTTCAATCCAAAGATTCTATGGAGCTTGCAAACTATCATGCATTGTATGTGATAGTACAATTTGCAGTTGTAATATTCTAAATGCATGTCGCGGAGCAAGATATTGAGATACTTTCACAAGTCATGAGGAGAAATCCACACCAAACTTTCAATCTAATCCATACTTTGCAAGAAAGTAAAGAGCACACATTGCAGGAAATTAAATGTCACGCTTGCAAGAAAATAAATATCACACTTGTAGGAAATAAATCACGTAGACATCTAAGATGACTTGCTCCAATATTAAGATAACCTTGGTCATTGTAACCGAAATAAAATTGCAATTTTAATGTAATGCACTAGGTGACAAATTATCAAACCACACTTTTCCCATAAAGAAAATAGGACCATGAATCAAATTTTGTAAACAGAGTAATCAAACTGAACTAAATTGAAAATAAAGAAATTCCAATTATGGAAAATAGAGTATTCCAGTGTTAGTGCTGAGCTACAGTAACAACCTAAATGAAAAATTGTTGTATAAATCTCATGACAATGATTAGTTCGTAATTAATAACAATTTTAATTACTAAGTTACAACAATAAACCTATGATACAAAGTTGTAGCAATACAAATGATTAGATTTGCATCACTTGAAATTCAAAGTTACAGCAAAGGAAATGTCAGAGTTATAGTGAATTATTAAATACAAAAGTTGTTGGAAATAAAATAAATTTAAATATATATTGCAACTACTTTATAAAGTATAAATAGTTCCTAGATAAGGAGGGGGGCTTACCTCTTCAGACGAGGCACTAGTTTTAGATCTAAGATTTTTGTGATCCATAATGTAGATAAATGTCTTTTGTATTAATCACATCATTAGGATTTGGTCGATGTTTCGAACCATATAATGTGGTTCATCCTTACAAAAGTAATAAAGCACTAAATGCTCAGCACACCATCGATTGAAAGGGAATGGAAAGAAATTTTATATTACAAGAAACTGGAAATACAATAAAATAAAAAATAAAAAAATAAAATTCTAATTTTGATCCTCACTAATTCAAATTACCCAACTCAAGGAGATATAGGGAGTTTATACATGATATTTTCTATCTAAGCTCATTAAATAATTCGATGGACATCTATGAGAAATAGGTTTCTCCATATTTTTACATTGTTTTCTCCAAAAGATAGTAAAATTGGGAACATGTTGACTTAATCGGTTGTTATATGATAAGTGGTATTTGAGTCATTCATTATTTTCTAAGTTCCCATTTTCCTTTATCATTTTCCTACATGAGGATATTGGTATTTTGATCACTTCGTCAATCCACATATGACAATTTTTAGTTAACCGATGCATTATTACAGCAGGAACACAGTTACAACACCCTTCCTCAAAGTTGCAATAATAGTCTTGAGTGATTTGTAGGAACAACCATGTGGTGTGAGACTAATCAATGTTGAAGGAAGATTCACAATAATGATGAGGTGAGATCCTAAATAATGGAGAGGTGAGAGTTGAAACACAAATATGTGAGAGTCATAGAAACAATGACAGTAACTCATAGTCGCAACATAAGTGGTAGCAGCTAAAAATTACAGTAGCTACACTTGAACAGAAAGTTGCAACAATTTTTGAGAGACTTACAGTACCTATGCTTGGAAGGAGTTGTGCAAAATTTTTTCTTATACACCACTATTAGCACAGAAAGTGTTAATTTTCTGAAAATAAATAAGAATAAGTATTGAAATGGAATGTTAAGAGCACAATTATACCTTGACCAAAAATGCATCATTGTGGATGAAAAATTTATTAGGATGAGATGAAAATGGGAAAAAGGTAGTATTGAATAGGTGCTAAAATGATGTCAATTTGGGAACCCGTCAAATGCATCCCAATGAGAAATGTTTTTTAAATGCGTTCTTGCAAAACAACCAAGGGGGTGATGCTCATATCATCAATATCTCCTTAAAAATCCCAAAATTTACTTCCACCACCTCTCTTTTTTGATATGGGATAATGTCTACTCAAGTAGGAACAATAATGCTACTATAGTAGTGTGTGCTATGTTACATGAATGTTTTGTAGCACTACTAAGGTAACTAACTATTAAGTCCCCTATATTTTAATGAATTTTTTGCCACATGACAAAGGGATTTTGTGCATGTTGCTTGATAGTGTAAATTTGTATTTCCCACTACTTGAAATTTATTCAACGATAAATTACTTCCAGTTGATGATTTCCTACAAAATAGCTAGGAAGAGGCAAAACAATACTAAAAGTTTTGTGTTGAGTATATATCACATCATGTTTGTCCAAATAATTATAATATTTAGAAAGTATATTGCATGGAAAAAGAGATATGTCATAAATGTGGTAATAATAGGTATTATAAATAAAAAAATGAATAATTCACATGGTCACCCTCATAAGATATTGTCACGTTCCTATGATCCCCCAAGAATTAAAAAATATTTTGTTGTAAAAAATAGTCATGTTGCAAGGGTGCCTTGGCTTACATAGAAGTGAAGGAGGATTTATGTAGATCTCAATGTATTTAATAGCCATGAATCATATAGAGGATATATGGCTTGATAAATTTTCAAGGATGAAGTATGAATCCTTGAATTGAGCACAGTTATGGATGGAGTTAACCTTTATTCCTTCCAAAACACCAATTATTGTGTTTAGCCATTGGTAGTGATAAAACAAAATATCCCCCACATTTTTTTATGAATAATGAATGTATTATGTTGGCTCTTATAGTTTGTGGTTGAAAACAAAGTGAAGGCAGTGGATTTCTACCTCCAAAAATCGATTCATTAATTAAATAAATTATGGGAAGAGATACAAGTATAAAATGTATCAATACCCATCATGATGAAGAAATCGTTTTTATCATATGGCATATATGCATACATCATGCATGATTAACAAGTCTAAAAAAAATTTCCATTCATCATGTTGAAAGATGTGTGTGTGTGTGTTATGTTATTTGGCATACTTAATCTGGTGCAATTAGCTCCTTTGGAACCAATGTATTCTGTATACAATAATATTGCAAGTCTTGTAACAAAAGGGTATTGTGGATTTAGATGTTATGGAAATTTTACAAAGGCTAGGTGGTCCAAATACTGAAGTCCATTTACAACTACTTGAGTTGGTTAATCCTCCCTAAAAACCACCCTTATACAAGATTGGAATTTGCTTTCAATATTAAATAGTAGATAACCCATAGACAAAATAATGATACCTGCAAAATACCTTAGGGTATACGTAATAAGATAACATATATGTTCAATGATCCTATAGAGTGCTGACAACTTGAATGTAGCAATTAATATCTTAGCCCCTCTCTCAATTGAGGAATTTTTTAACACCTAATGAGAAAATTCCATTTTGGATGAAAATAAAATATGTATTTTATGACATTCCATATTGGGAGCATCTTAAGATTTCCCACTTACCCAATCCCACACATTATTCAAAACAAATCATCTTCTTTATGGAGGCCCATCTCAACAAAAAATAGTGACATGTTAGGTTTTAAGATAGATCTTATTTATTTGAAAAATAAAAAGACGTGTTGGCTAAGAAAATCAAGTATATTGGTTGATCCCTCTTAGTCTTTTAAAGAAGTTGATGTCCCATGGATTTTGAAGAAATATGATATATCTCTAGTGAAAAATGTTATATTGGGTGTAAGGTGCCTTCTTTGTAAAAAATTATTCTACAACTAAGGACATTTGTCAAGGTTTAAATGGCATGACCATCTAAAAATTGCAAGGGTATGTATGTCAATTAAAAAAAAAAAAAATTAACGTAGGTTATATTATATTCACTCACTGCTTTATACTAAATAATTTTGTAGATACATTATCCTTTTATTTGTGTGGTCGTGTGAAACATGACTTCCCCTAGGGGCTATAACATGACATAGCTAATTATTTTCATTTGTACATTGGATTACGTCAAAGGAGATTCACCCTGGTAGCATTACATGGTGGCATTAAGAGACATATGATATGCTTTTAATTTTTGAGAAGGAACTTCCTAAAATTTTCACGGACTTGCAAGTCCATATTCTAATTCACACAGATGATATGGTTGAATTATCCAAGGTGGTCTCATATCATTGAATGTTCTTCATGGATAGGGTACATGAAAAAAAATGAAGGGATAAAAGTGAGGGAAAATAGTGGAGGGTTGCATTGTAAATGAGTCATTATGTAACAGCCCTGGTGAAAATTCCATGGAATAAATTTAAAATAATAACCACGGTAAATGGGACACTTATTCCAAGCTAAATGTTGGGAAAAACATCCTAGTGGATGTTCATTTTGGTTATTTTGGTTAAAGGAAATGGAAAAGGCTTTGGAAAGGCATGAGGCATTTATTGGAATTTTATTTCCGAAAATAATGGAAATTAGGAGAAAGGGGAGGTGAAAGGTCACAGGTTTCATGTGAGGACGAAAATGAAGGAAAATAATCAAAAATGGAGAAATTAGAGGCCTTGTGGATAAAAAGGCTTTTTAAGATCAGTTGGAAAGCTTTTGGCTGAAAACATTTTGTCAGTTCAATTTTGGAGCTCTCATTATTATCTCTCTCTCTCTCTCACTCACTTTGGGACACTTAGAGTTTCTTGGAGCATTTTGGCATAGGATCAAGAAAGGAAAGAAAGAAAGGAAGAGTAGGAATAGAGAAGCTACAGCAAGATTCTTGGCAGGTATCAATTTGCATGTGTGTTTTCCTTGCTATATCTAGCATGGATGGTATTTCATGTGATTATTTTCTATCTTGGCATGGGTATTTCCAAGTGTGACAGTGTTTTCATCCTATCCTTTCCTTTTTTGGATAACCATGGTGTTGTGGAGTTCTCATAATTTGCTTGAGTTGGATTGGAGGATGGATTCGAAGTTGAGTGAGGTGGATCTCTGAAATGACAAACACATGGCCTAGCAGTCCCTAAAATGAACTGTGGATCATGGTAAAGCTACTGGCCTAGTAACCCCTAAACCAGACATTGGGTTGTGGTAAAGCCAGGATTGTGTGCCTCGATGGGCCTAGGAATCCTCGATCTATGAATGGCGGTATATAGGGTAAATCCTAGAGGTGGTTTTCCTCTGTTTAGCGCATAGTGATCTAGGATGGATTGCGGTAAAGCCTGAGAGGTGGGTGCTCTCTGTTTGGGCCTAGTAGTTCCAGGATGGGATGTATATCAAAGCCTAGAGTGTATGTCTCGGTTTAGGTCCTAATGACCCCCGATTAGGACTATGGGTTTTGGTAAATCCTGAGAGACTAGGAGACAGGAAAATTCCTCACGGTGTAAGCAGAGAACCCCAATAGCATTCATGCTTGTTTGGTTCTTATTTGTTAGTTATGACTCCCACATTCATGCTTGGAATATGGCACGGGGGTGATTGGATGAAGAGAGATTTGGATCAGCCAATCTATGGTTGGGTGGAACGTGGTAGTCCCATCTCCGATTGGTTTTTACATTCAATAATGAAGAGATCATTCCTTTGGTATTTGGTATGCAAATGTATTGGTTATTATGTGGATTCTATTGTTGTTGTATCCATGCTATATTTGTTGTTATTATGATGGTTATAGGCATGTGTTTTATCAATGATGATGTATGGCTCTATCCATGTTTTTACTTGTAAATGAATGCACAATGTATCTATGGTAAAATATATTATATTGTATCTAATGATGTAAGGGAGAAATGATTCTTAGCATTTCTCAGATAATTATGAGACCCATATGTTTAAATATGTTGTTTATACCTATAGATGCAACGTTTGTGACATGTTTGACGAAATACATATCATGGATAGGAGGGGTCCAAATGAGTTCATGATGATGTGATTGCTTTCGTACCTTTTTTTAATGTTATTTATCATCTCCTAAAGTTTCGTGAAGTTATAGGCAGTGACCTGGGCTCTAGGTTATAAAGGTGGCATAAATCTCGGAGTTGCAGGCATAGAACTGACCAATTGGGGCCTTGGTCGTATGCTTGTTGTGTTGGGCATTTGGCTATAGGCTCCTAGCCACTAACTTGCCTTGGCATGCCTACATATATGGTCCAAAAGGGTCAAAAATTAAGTCTCCCTCAAGGGTCATGGGTCTCGAAGGTTAGGTTAACTCCTGGGGTTTTTATTGATGTTGTGTAAGGTGTGTTTTTCATGTTTCTATCAGTTTCATTTCCTCAAATTCATCTAGGAGGTTGAATATCGTATTAGCAGCCTATCATCACATGTTAACCCTTGTTTTCCGGTTACTTGGGTAGATGTGGGAATAGGTTGTTACAAAGTGGTATCAGAGAATGGTTCAACACTCGGACTAGATGGGTGGTGTATTGGTCATGCATTTATGTTTATTTTATATGTGTTTAGTATGTTTGTGGTCTATATGTTCTTGTTTCATTCGTGTTGTGTTGTCCATGGTGCCATTGGTGTCATCATGGAAGTGTTTATGGTTTTGGTGTCAACATGTTTTCATGAGTGTATGACTGGTTATGTGTTTCTCATGCTTGTGTATTTTTTGTGCACGCTTGCTTACATATTGTTACATATTGTGCATGCATTTCTTTTTTATGTTAGGGTTATGTATTGGTCATGCTTCATTGTTATCCATGTATTCTTTCGTGTGTGATGTCATAGGTTGAACATGCATTGGTCGTTCATGATTGGTTATACATGCCAAGTGAGTGCATGTGATAAATTTTTCATTGGTATGGTTGAGGTTTTCATGCATTAGGTCATGGTGTGTATTTGGTATGATCATGAATTAGGCCATCATGATGATATTGGTATGTTATGATGATAATTTGGATAAGATATAGTAGGATATGCAGATCATTAAAATGTCGTTGCAACAATTGATCTAAAAATGGAAGTACTTGAAAATGTGTGCAAGGTATCCATTTCCATTAATTAACTGTGTGCAAAAATCTCCAAGTCTAGTTGATTAAACAGCTACTTAGATCTATTCCAGAGACTGAATGTAGGGGCATTTATTGGATATGTCACCTTTGATAAAGGATGAGATCCAGAGGCTACCTGGCCCTTTATAGACTCTGTCTTTAGAACTTGTAGAAGTTAACACTCACAATTTCCATCAAATATTATGTGCAAACAGTTATTCATGTCTTGCAATTGAAACAAAGTGTCTTTGGTAACTGTATATGAGTTTATGTGTGAAGGAAAGTTAATTTAATTTTTTCTTAACATATTAAATCAGAAATGTTCAGCAAGATAACTTCAGTATAACATGACACAAGTGTTTGATGAGCAGTTCACCCCTCCTGGGCTACGTCTGCTGGATCAAGCCTCCCAAAATGAGCTTGTCCTCTTGTATTAAAATGCTTTCAAAATTCTAATACAAGTTTAAAAGTGTCTCAATAGACAAAAAAGTTAAGAATTCCTTTCCAAATTCACTAAACAATGAAGAATTACCATAAACAGTGATTTCTTCAATAAGGCCCTCGCGGCTTTTTGAACTCCTATGAAGATTTTCAGGCTGTATAAGTCCTCAAACATATCTAAAACATCTTCCATTAGGTTTATAAGGTCGAAATTAGCTGAAAATGATCTTTGGTTCACCTCAAACAGAGAGGTACAACTCTAAACAGCTCCAACCCCAAAATGGCCCTAGTGGCCCTGAAAACTCTCCTGAAGGTTTTCGGCGTCCGAAAGTCTTCAAACAGTTCTAAACCCTCTTTCATGAGATTCATAAGGTGGAAAATAGCTGAAAATGGTCTTTGGTTCACCTCAACCAGAGAGGTACAACCCAATACATCTCTATTTCCCCAATGGCCCTGATGGCTCAAAAATATTCCCTGAAGCTAAAATGGTTGTATAACACCTCTACTACCTCTAGAACCTATCCCAATGGCTCTGTAATGCTGAAGAAAGTTGAAAATGACTTTTGGTTCACCTCAAATGGTTAACCATAGCTCAACACAGCTCCAACTCCCTCTTGGCCCTGATGGCTCTCATTGCTTCCCTGAAGAAAAAGGGACTGAATATCAACTCCAATTGCTCTATAACTTGTTCCAATGGATTCATAATTCTCTGAATACCTGAAATCAAAAAAAAAATTGTTCCAAAAGGTTCAGCCTATCAAAAGTTATGGAAAAAACCATTTTTGCCTAATCTACCCTTGAAAACCTCCACTAATTGTGGAGAAACTGGAGTTAACTCGACTAAATTTGGAAAATCCACCTGAAATGGTGGAATGTGCCCAAATTTGTCGGCATTTAATGCCAAAAATAAATGTTTGAGAGGGGGCGCATGTGACCGGTCCACATAAACCGCCGCAAGAAATGTTACCTCCAACCGTCACATTTAATGTGACATATAGATTGGCCACATGGCCGTTTTAACCGCCAGCATTTTTTTTTATTAAACTACCATTTGCGGGCCCCTTGGTTCCTGGCGGGTGGTTATATGAGAAGTGGGGGCTGGCCCCCATATGCCGCCAACCATACAATTTTCAAACTTTAAATATAAGCTCGGGTCATTATATGTTAAGAACTAAAGTACCTCGAGCAGTCGGGCCTTTCTGCTGGCAGCGCGGAGACCCGCGTTCGAAACCTGCCCACTTGCATAAATTTTACCATATGAATTTTCACAAGCCTAGGGCCATATGGCACCCATTGATTGGCCATCCATATAAAAGTCAACCAACAAACCAATCGACCCTTGCCACTTGTCACTTCAGGGTTGACTCAAATCAAATATTCTGAGGAATATTCCTTGGAATATTATTTTTTAAATAATTCCAAAGTCAAGTCAACCTTGGTCAAACTCAGTTTTTGTAGTTTACTAAAAACTTCAAACCTGCATAACTTCCACATATAGTGTCGGATTTGAGTGTCGTTCGTGGCTATAGGATTGTATCGTCGAGGCCTATCCGGTCATTCAGGTTGCAAGTGTTTTTGAACACTTTAAATTTTAAGCTTTTTGCATAGCTCGAACTTGAGCTCCTGATCACACCTCACAAATGAGAGGCTTTTGGACCCCAAAAGCTCACTGAAATTCTGAAACTGAACTGTAGTACAGAAAATGAGAGAATAACAACATCCTCTTCTCTTCAGCCTCCAAAAAAAATTTTGAATTGCCAACTGTTCACATGGAAAATTTTGTTGAATGAGCCAAGTACCTGTGCCGAATCTCGACCAAGTTTTCTTGCCATACCAATCTTCCATACTAAAACCAGCAATGACCCTTGCTGAACTTTGTGCCCTCTTTGCTTGCATGCTTTTCCAACTCATGGAATCTTGCACTGCTTTGCACTGACACTTCATTCTCTACACCAATCGACACCAAAGGCACCTTGTGCAACATACAACATCAACAAAAAGTCAAAAATGAAATGTGCTATACAATTGACACACAAAATCTGTAACAAGTGTGCACACAACTGACACAAGTCGATAAACATGTATGACACAATCGACACAAGTCGATAAACATGTGTGACATAATCGACACAAGTCGACAAACAGGTGTGACACAATCGACACAAGTCGATAATCATGTGTAACACAATTGACACAAGTCAAAAAACAATAAGATACATCTTTACAAACACATGTGTATGTATCATGTACAATAAAATATATACAGTTCACTATTTACACATACAACCTCTATGTACATGTGCAACTTCAACTCTTCTTTTCAAATGCCAACAAGTACATCGTCCCAAAAAACATGTGGGTGACTAAGAGCTGAAACTAAAAGACATTTCTGCAAGATAAGTGAGTATCATACTCATCTTTTACACCTCCATGGTGAAATTTTGCAACAACAAAGAAATTCCATCAACTGAAACTGCTTTTACATGCGATCTTGCATCAACTTTTCAACTGAAATACAAGCTTACAAATCTGAAATTTGCATGTACAAAATGAATATGACTTACTGCATTAAGAATTTAATCCACTTCCTACCAAGCCAACTCCATGGCGTCTTTTGCGGTTGCAATACACCTTCCTGTGAATCTTCCATTTCCACATCGATAATGGACTCCATAAATCCACTTGCGCCAAACTTTTTGTCCTCTAGCTGCATGTGCTTTGGATGATTTGTTGGATGCAAAGTCCAACAATGAGAGACATCATGTCCCTTCCTTTGAAAAAATGTGCCACTCTTAAGCACTTTCTAAGAAATTTCTCTTTGCCTCTTCTGCTTCCTGTGTGCTTTCTTTTTCAACCAGCATCTTGAAGCAACATGGTTAAATCCACCACAAAATGTGCAACAAAAATTTCTTTCATTTGAACAAGAAAAATTATCATTCTTTGCTGAAAAATAATCAAATTGATCATGTGAATAATTATACCTCTTTTTCTGCATGGAATGTCCATCCTTTTTGTCTTCGAAAGACGATGAACTAGTAGAGGAGACAGCTTTCCTTTTCAGACTTTCATCACAATTCTTGTCTTGAAAACTGTTTGAACTTGAAGGCTCGCCATAAGTGACATGTTTACCCTCTACTTGCTGCAATGATGGATTAAAATAATGGCAATCATCCTTAGAACAAATTTTACATATATGCATAGAAGAACTTGGAATAAAGGTTCTCTTTAAATTTGCATCACATGCATTCAAGGATTTGAAGTCTTCGCCATTAAACTGCACATAACCAAGACCAACATTCTTGGGTCGCTCCACAACTGAAATAGGGTCAACCATGCCTTGTGCATTATTTCCCAAACCTTTGCCTTCATGATAGCCCATTTTAAACATTATTTTGGACCCAGTACCCCTTGTATGTTTTTCAAAAGAACGAACACACTTTTCAATAGAGGAAATTTAAGACAAGTTGGAATGGTTTACCTCTTCCTCGCGCTTGTTCTTGGACAAAGCTTCTTGAGCTTGAAGGAGTTGTTTCTCCATGTCATGCAACCTTTGGAGAATTGCTTCCTTCTCATCCTTCATAGCCAACAATTGTGCATGAATCTTAACACTTTCTCTTTGATCCTCAATGAGAATCTGCGTCATGTCCTTCACCTTAATGAACTCATTCTTCATGTCATCATTGAAGAATCTCGTGAAGGAGGAAACTTCACTTGTAGAAGAATTTGACATTATGTAAATGGTCAAATTAACAAAAGGAACTTTCAAATAAAAGTTCTCAAAGCATTCCAACAAATGACAAGCTTTTAACCAAATGTCAGTAAAGACCCCTTCTTGTTCAAGCAGCCATAAAACACAAACTCCAATAGCTTTTGTAGCAAACACTAATCAAGTGAGTTTGTTTTCCAAAGATAATATTGAGGTACTTTGGGATAAGGAAATAACCTACAACTCTTTTTTCCTTTCCAATACTTAGCTATCAACAGCTATCTTTTCAACTCAATAAAACTCATACAAGCAACCATTTTACAACCAATAAAACATTCAATCTTTTACATTCTTTTAACACCTTTTGCACAAAAAAAAAAATCTCAACATAAGCTCATCCAAAGCTCAACCTAAGCACAAACAAGCTTAACCAAAGCTCTGATACCATCTGATATAAAAATAGAAGTACTTGAAAATGTGTGCAAGGTATCCATTTCCATTAATTAAATGTGTGCAAAAATCTCCAAGTCTAGCTGATTAAACAACTACTTAGATATATTCTAGAGATTGACTGTAGGGGAATTTACTGGATATGTCACCTTTGATAAAGGATGAGATCTAGACGCTACCTAGCCCTTTATATACTCTGTCTTTAGAACTTGTAAATGTTAACACTCACAATTTCCATCAAATATTATGTGCAAACTGTTATTCGTGTCTTGCAATTGAAACAAAGTGTCTTTGGTAACTGTAGATGAGTTTATGTGTGAAGGAAAGTTAATTTAATTTTCTGTTTAACATATTAAATCAGAAATTTTCAGCAAGATAACTTCAGCATAACATGACACAAGTGTTTGATGAGTAGTTCACCCCTCCTAGGCTACGTCTGCTGGATCAAGCCTCCCAAAATGAGCTTGTCCTCTTGTATTAAAATGCTTTCAAAATGCTAATACAAGTTTAAAGGTGTCTCAATAGACAAATATGAAAGTAAATACTGATTCAAAAGACATGAAAAATCTAATAATGCCTTTCCAAATTCACTAAACAGTGAAGAATTACCATAAATAGTGATTTCTTCAATAAGGCCCTAACGGCTCTTTGAACTCCTTTGAAGCTTTTCGGGTTGTAGAAGTCCTAAAAAATATCTAAAACCTCTTCCATTATATTCAAAAGGTCGAAATTAGCTGAAAATGATCTTTGGTTCACCTCAAACAGAGAGGTACAACTCTAAACAGCTCCATCCCCAAAATGGCCCTAGTGGCCCTGAAATCTCTCCTGAAGGTTTTCGGCCTCTGAAATTCTTAAAACATTTATGAAACATCTTCCATGAGATTTAGAAGGTGGAAAATAGCTGAAAATGGTCTTTGGTTCACCTCAAACAGAGAGGTACAACCCAATACAGCTCTATTTCCCCAATGGCCCTGATGGCTCAAAAAGCTTCCCTGAAGCTAAAATGGTTGTAGAACACCTATAATGCCTCTATAACCTATCCCAGTGGCTCTGGCATGTTGAAGAAAGTCAAAAATGACTTTTGGTTCCCCTCAAATGGTTAACCATAGCTCAACACAGCTCCAACTCCCTCTTGGCCCTAATGGCTCTCATTGCTTCCCTGAAGAAAAAGGGACTGAAGATCAACTCCAATGGCTCTAAAACCTATTCCAATGGATTCAAAATGCTCTGAATACCAGAAATTAAAAAAAAAAAAAAAAAAAATTGTTCCAAAAGGTTCAGCCTATCAGAAGTTATGGCAAAAATCATTTTTGCCCAATCTGCCCTTGAAAACCTCCACTAATTGTGGAGAAACTGGAGTTAACTCGACTAAATTTGGAAAATCCGCCTGAAATGGTGGAACACGCCCAAATTTTTATGCTGGAAATAAATGTTTGAGAGGGGGCGCATGTGACCGGTCCACATAAACTGCCGCAAGAAATGTTACCTCCAACCGTCACATTTAATGTGACCTATAGATTGGCCACATGGTTGTTTTAACCACCAACATTTTTGTTTATTAAACTGCCATTTGTGGGCCCCTTGGTTCTTGGCGGGTGGTTATATGAGAAGTGGGGGCTAGCCCCCATATGCCGCCAACCATACAATTTTCAAACTTTAAATATAAGCTCGGGTCATTATATGTTAAGAACTAAAGCAGTCCGGGCAGTTGGGCCTTTCTGCTGGCAGCGCGAAGACCTGTGTTTGAAACCTGCCCACTCGCATAAATTTTACCATATGAATTTTCATAGGCCTAGGGCCATGTGGCGGCCTCCGGGTAGGCCACGTGGCACCCATTGATTGGCCACCCATATAAAAGTCAACCAACAAACCAATCGACCCTTGCCACTTGTCACTTCAGGGTTGGCTCAAATCAAATATTCAAAGGAATATTCTAAGGAATATTCTAGGAATATTCCTTGGAATATTTTTTTTTAAATAATTCCAAAGTCAAGTCAACCTTGGTCAAACTCAGTTTTTGCAGTTTACTGAAAACTTCAAACCTGCATAACTTCCACATACAGTGTCAGATTTGAGTGCCATTCGCGGCTACAGGATTGTATCACCAAGGCCTATCTGGTCGTTCAGGTTGCAAGTGTTTTTGAACACTTTAAATTTTGAGCTTTTTCCATAGCTCGGACTTGAGCTCCTGATCAACAATGGACTTTGGGGTAAGAGAAAATCGTCATACAAGTTTGTATGCTTGACATGCAACTATGTGATTCATGTTTTTTGTAAGAATTAGGGTTACTTATATGTATTTCATTATATTATTATTTTTACATATGTGATAAATGCTAGTTGATCATTGTAATCATATGCATTATGGTTATGTGTACGCCTCTCATTCTATTGATGTTATGATAGATGTTAGTTGATTAGTGTGATCATATGTACATGCGTTGTTTAGTCAAGCATGGCATTAACTTGATGGTTATGTTATATGTTGTTGATGAATATGTTGTATTTTAACTTGTAGTTAGCTCTATGATTATGTTCTATGTTGTTGATGAGCATGTTATATGCTAACTTACTGTTTTTATTTGTTAGTTAGCTTGATGACTAGGGTTATAGCATTAATATCTAGATGTTATATGTATCTTGCTAAATTGGATTGGCCTAGGTAGATGGTTAGGGTTATTACATTCAGGTATGAGTCGAATTATTTGTGATATTATGTCATACTAATCTACGTTGGTTGTGCTTCTGTGATTGTTATGCATGAATGACAATTGCTTATGAGATTATGGTGTGAACATATTATTTAATTATTTTTATGTATATCATAATATTATTTATGTTTGATTTGATATGTTGTGAAGTTATGTCATGCTAATCTGGATTGATTGTCCAAAAAATGTAGTCTCCCCTAAAATACATTAAGGTATGAGTTGGCTTATGTCGTTTACTTCGTGCTTCACTGCTTGATTTTGTTGCCTAGTTGATTTCTCTAGCCTGGTGTGTTTATAGTTTATTTTAACATTTGAATAATCGCATAATATGAGTTGTGTCTATAAAATTGCATGAATAAATGATCTTTGTTTAAGACAGTTGCACTAATACGTATGCATTGATATAGTCGATATGTTCTTGAGTGTAAATATGTGATAGTTGTAGCATCATGTATTATGATTGATGAATGTGAGTTGATTGTTCATTATGACATGGTTTTTAGACTTGGTGAATTTTGATTCCAAATTAATAGATATGTTGTCTTTATGCTTGGTACATATGGATGACATGTGTGTTTAGTTATAGGTCAGCATGCTTGGCACAACAAGGTAATATAACTAGTATATTGTTTTTATGTTTATTTATGCACTGACAGTTATGTGTTTATGGTATTATGATGCAGGGGATTGCATGGTAGGGGACTACCATGAAATCTTGGAGAAGGATCATGTTGAGCTTTCCTTAGGAACCATGGGGATTGAGTCATGGTGTTTGTTGAGAGTTTTGTGTTTTTGGTCTTTTATGATTTGTTTGCGCTTGATTTTCAACTTGTTTATGTCTAGTGCATAACTATGCCACTTTGGTTGTGGTGTCATATTGTTATTGGTTTTCATGGTTTTCTTCTTTTTTCTTCTTATCCTTTTCCTTGCCTTTTATGTTTTAATTCATGGGAATTGGCTTGGGAAAGAGTAAATTTTATGGAGTTTGGGGAATTTGTGTGGTACCCAATAGGTAATGTAAGGCCTGGATGAATTTCAATGCATGAATAAGTGTAGCAGAAGGTGAGAATATGATAGCCAGTTGGATTGGTTGGGTTCATTGTGGTAAATGGGCAGTGGAATAATATTTATGAGGAAGGTAACAGAAAGGTTAAACTAAATGTATCTAAGGTGTTAGATTGGATATGTTGGGAACTGTTGTTCTCAACGCTGTGCATGTTGTGCATGGATAAAGGGAGTTCTCATAACTTGACCTTATGATATCTAGTAATTATGTTGTGATCATGGTTATGTCGATTTTTGTATATGTATACATGTATGTATGTATGTATGACATGTCTGACAGGGTCTTCATGGATCATGATTTGTTAATGCTAATGTTTATATGTCTATATGTGTGTATGTGTGTCATTGTCTGATAGGATCATGATTTTTTTATGTTAATGGTTATATATATGTATGTATATGTGCATCTATGTCATTGTATGGCATGGTTTTAAAGGATCATTCTTGTGGAGGAATGATTTCTTATGCATATGAATGGCATGAAGAGGTTCTTGGTCATATGAGGAATCAAGTGGAAAGAGTAACCCTAAAAGATATATGACGTCAATATTATATGGACATGAATTAAAATTATATGTTATTCCTATGTTTATGTTATGGGCAGGTAATGTTGAGGGGTACATCAGTGAAGTGAAAGTAGTGTGATATGTGGCTTGCTATTATAAACATTGATAGTGGAAAGACACTAGAATTAAGGTTGCTTGTGGGGTCAGTGTGTGGTATATGGATGTGTAGTGCTATTGTTGTGTATATGTTGTGCATGTTGTATATTCAATGATTGTACCTATGGTGATGTGTAATGTTAAATATGTAGTATTTTGTACATATGATGTTGTATATATGGTGTTTGCACATGTTGGATATGCAGTGTTATGTACGTATGGTGTTATGTGCATGTTGAATATGAAATGATATGTACATATGGTGATACGTGTGCGATGTACATATGGTTCTATGTACATTTGGTGTTGTGGGCAATGATTGTACATGTGTTGTTGTGTGCATGTGGTGTTATGCACATGTTGTACATGTGTGTTGTGTGCAAGTGGTGTTGTGTGTTGTGTGCAAGTGGTGTTGTGTACATTTCATGCATGTGGTGTTGTGTACATATTGTGTCGTGTACATGTCGTGCATGTGGTGTTCTGTACATGTGGTATTATTTACACATTGTATAGGTGGTGTCGTGCATATGTGATGTTGTGCACACATTGTGCAGGTAGTGTTGTGTAAAGGTGGTATTGTGTACATGTTGTGCATATGGTACAGGTATACATGTGGTATTGTGTGTGTGTCATACATGTTGTGTTGCGGGCATGCAGTACTATGTATGTGCATGGTGTAGTCGTGGTATTGTGACATGTGTATTCATTGTGTTTTACTTTGTATGTGTATAGGTGTTGTGTTTTATTGTACACCGGGTGTAAATGTATGTGTTGTATGTCAGTCTAGGCATATGTATTGTGTTTTATTGTACATCAAGTGTAGGTGTATGTGTTGTATGCCAGTGTAAGCATATGTATTTGGTTTTATTATACACCCGGTGTAGGTGTATGTGTGGTATGATGGTGTAGGCGTATGTATTGTGTTGTATTGTACAGAGGGTGTAGGTGTATGTTTCGTATGCCGATGTGGGTGTGTGTATTGTATGGTTTATATGTCATATGTGGGTATACGTGTTGTGATGTACATTATGTCTATGTGTATGTGGTTGAAGAGAAGGCATTGGGTGCTTTCCAGTTGTGGCAATCAATCTAGTATGAGTAAAAAATAACAAAGGCAGAAGTAAGGATCGATGACGGATAAGTATCGATATTTTATTTCAGTTTTATTGTGCATGCGATCTACGATTCTAACTTATGATGGTTACTTGTGATTTATGATTATGGTTTATGATGATTGCATGTGATTCATGATTTTGACCTATGATGGTTTTGTTTTGAGCTAACCAAATGTGATATGTTTATACATGATGATTTGATAGAGTAATTGGTTTGATTTGTTGTGACAGGAAGTGAACATAATTGCAAGTGTACCTTATTAACAAGCTATCAATGAGGGATGATGTGAATTTATTTTAATTTATTTTGAATCTAATGGAAGTTATGTGCTTGGTATTGGAAAATTCTCAGTTAGATGGTTGAAACTGACTACAAGGATTAGAAGCAACAGCAAAAGGAATTTAAACAAGTAGCAGTATGTCGGTAAAGTATTTTAGGAGCAGGGCCAGTGTGAGACACTGGTACCAAATAGTGTTCATTGATTTCCATGAGCATGATATGAGTGGTATGATGGTTCTGAGGCAATTATATGCCTTGTTTTTTTGTATCTTTCGATGTGAGGAAGCCTTTCCAAGGGATGGATCACTTGGGATAGGGGATGTTGGGGAACTTGGAAGGTGAGTGATTGCATGGAAGGGGATGACCAGATTTCCCGAGGGACTGTGTAGTAGAGAAAGGAAGGTGGGGGACGGATTTTTTTTGTTCATTATCATTTCCAGATGGAATAAGATGCACATTGGGAGTGCCCTGGAACAATGAGTCGGTAACTGTTCATTGAGGGTGCATTCACGCATAATTATAGTGTTGGACACTGGATACAGATTTGACTTCGAAGTGGATTCTAGAATTCCTGGGAAGGAGGTGAATCTTGATATTACTTTGAGGGTGGAGGTGTGAGCCTGTAGTTTCCCTTGTTTCGGATGTAGACATCATATCCTTTTTTTTGTTGGTTGGGAAAATGTGCATGTTTATATATGTGATTGTTATTGTAAATACCGTAATGATTTGTGTTATAAAGCTCCAGTATGTGGTATTATTGTCATGGTAGTTTTTTATTTTGAGTAGGTTATTCATTGTAAATACTACAACGAGTTGTGTTATAAATCTCCATACGCATTATGTTCTAACTTCACCGGTTGTATGGTTTTTAGGTGTCATTTAACACCCAGGACGGTGTTCCCCCAAGGGGGAGTGTTTTGTAATAACCCTGGTGAAAATTCCATGTAATAAAGTTAAAATAATAACCATGGTCTATGGGACACTTATTCCAAGCTGAATGTTGGGAAAAACATCCTAGTGGATTTTCATTTCGGTTATTTCGGCTAAAGTAAATTGGCAAAGGCAATGGAAAAGGCTTTGGAAAGGCATGAGGCATTTATTAGTATTATATTTATGAAAATAATGGAAATTAGGAGACAAGGGAGGTGAAAGGTCACAGGTTGCATGTGAGGAGGAAAATGAAGGAAAATAATGCAAAATGAAGAAATTAGAGGCCTTATTGATAAATCGGCTTCTGAGGATCAGTTGGAAATATTTTGGCTCAAAACCTTTTGTTAGTTCATTTTTGGAGCTCTCTCTCTCTCTCTCTCTCTCTCTGGGATACTTATAGTTTCTTGGATAATTTTGGCATTGGATCAATAAAGGAAGGAAAGCAAGGAAGAGTAAGAATCGATCAACTACAATAGGATTCTTAGCATGTATCAATTTTCATGTGCATTTTCCTTGCTAGATATAGAATGCATGGTATTGTATGTGGTTATTTTCTGTCTTGGCATGGGTTTTTCCAGGTGTGACAGTGTTTTAAGCCTAGCCTTTCCATTTCCGGATAGCCATGGTGTTGTGGAGTTCTCATACTTTGGTTGAGTTGGATTTCCAGATGGATTCAAAGCTAAGTGAGGTGGATATATGAAATGACGAACACATGACCTAGTGGTCCCTGAATCGGACTGTCGATCATGGCAAAGCTACTGCCCTAGTAACCCTTGAACCAAAATGTGGGTTGCAGTAAATCCAGGATTGTGTGCCTCAGTGGGCCTAGGAATCCTCGACCTGTGAATGGTGGGATATACTGTAAATCCTAGAGGTGGTTTACCTTCGGTTTAGGGCCTAGTGATCCGAGATGGATTTCCGTAAAGCCTAAGAGGTGGTTTCTCTCTATTTGGGCCTAGTAGTCCTGATATGGGATGTACGCTAAATCTTGGAGAGTATGTCTCGGTTTAGAGCCTAGTGACCCTTGATTCATATTTTGGGGTGCAGTAAAGCCTGGGAGACTAGGAGACATGAAAATTCATCATAGTGTAGCCGGAGAACCCCAGTAGCATTCATCCTTGTTTGTTTCTTTTTGGTTTTTTATGGGTCTGAAATTCATGCTTGGGATATGGCACAGGGGTGATTAGTTGAAGAGAGATTTGGCTCAACCAATCTATGGTCGAGTGGAACGTGGTAGTCCCATATCTGGTTGGTTTTTAAATTTAGTAATGAAGAGCTCATTCCTTTGGTATTTGGTATGCAAATGTATTGTTTATTATTTGGATTCTATTGTCATTGTATCCATTGTATTTATATTGTTATTATGTTGGTTATATGCATGTATTTTATGAGTGATGATGTATGGATTTATCCATGTATTTACTTGCCAATGAATGCATAATGTATCTATGGTCAAATATATTTTTTTTCAGCTAATTATGTAAGGATCAATGCTTCTTAGTTATTCTCAAATAAGACGTATGATACCCCTATGTTTACATTTGTTGTTTACACATGTATATGCAACATTTGTGACATGTTTGATGAAATTCATATCATGTTTAGGAGGGTTCCATATGCTTTCATGATGATGTGATTGCTTTCGTACCTTTTTTTTAATGTTATTTATCATCTCCTAAAGTTTCATAAATTTGTTTATCTCCTGGGGATGTTGTTGATGTTGTGTAAGGAGTGTTTGTCATGTTTCTATCAGTTCCACTTCCTCGACGTCATCTAGGAGGTTGAATATCATATTAGTAGCCTCTCGTCACATGTTTACCCTGGATGATCGGTTACTTGGGTAGATGTGGGAAGAGTGTGTTACACATTATATATACTATTTGATTGATATGTTAGTTAATATATCAAACAAATTGATGACACACTAGGAAAAGTGGTTTGGGATGACCATTAAGATGGAAAGAAAAGGGAAGTGGAGCTACTCAAAAAAAATGAAAAAATGTGCATGATCAATGGAAAATCACTTATCTTTGTTAATTTTATATGGGGTAATTATTTTGAACTTGATAACATATATTTCATCTTGAATTATTAGTTTTTATTTCATGAATACATCAATGAATTAAGAAACGGATGCCATCAATAAATTTAATTTTTATAAGTTGGAGGTAACTTTACCATGGGTTGTATATGAAGAGAAAAGAAGGAAATGGGACACAACAAGAAATAATTCATATAATTTAACAATATAATTATTCCTTATCCTAATCCTTAAAATAAAATATGCCAACGATATATCTCATTAATTAGGCGACTAACCTAATCATAAATAAATATGGTGTGTTGGATAATTACTTGCATGGTGAGCAAGATGCACTAAATATAGGATTAGATGAAACAAATATATAATAATATTCCTATGTCAATTTTTCATTTAATAATGCATATTTGAATTATTACATGTATTATGTTTTCATTAATGTTAGGGTTACTAGAAAAGTGACATTGTCCTTTGGTTGTATTTTTATAGGTGCATTTGTTCACTTCTATGTGGCCATATCAATATCATTTTCACACTAAGGATGTTAATGATGGAAATTTCACACTTAACTATGGAGTGGAGGTTGATTTTGACCAATATATACATGCTAGACACCATG